>JAQJVL010000017.1:4199986-4521584 GCA_035578905.1 Stictocephala bisonia | reverse complement strand
TATTTTTGTGAGAAATCCACTTGAAGAGCTATTTTTAATTGGTTCTAACAACGATACAATAGAACAATGCGTAACTAATGCGATAAGACAAATCAATAAACAATAGGAAACATAAATGTAAAGATAATATAAACAACACGAAAGTACACAGTCGTAATGTTTACTCACAATCAGATTCAAAATATCAAACGAGTAGGTTATAAAATAGGTGCATTTAAAGAAGTAAAAAGTGCCAACAATGCAAGACGAAGACGTAAAGGCGTTGATATGGTTGTGGCTAGCTTAAACACCCAGTAGACACTCCCACAGCATGGGACTAGTGCGACGCTTGCGATCCTAACAGCAGGAGCATAAACTACTCCCCAATACTGTTGTTTTGCGAATACAAGTAGAATAATTTCATTAAAAATAGGCCATGACATTTACTAATAACAGATGTGGATGTAAATATTTCAGAAATACGCGCTTGTCTGCCCCTTTCGGTATGAGCGCTAGCCGTACTTGTCGCCAAATTTGTCACGCCATTGGCCGTAGCATGCCGAACTCCTCAAAGTTTCAACAGTTGCTGGTAGAGAGCTCTGCAGTAAAGTCGGGACATTCAATATTCAATTGGGCGAGCCGGTGGCCGAGTGGTCTAAGGCGTCAGGACTTTTGAGCTTGGGTTAGAGATAGCGCTGGTTCGAATCCGGCCTAGACTGAAAGACTCTATCAGTAATATTCACCTTGTACTGTACAGGTTCGCCCCCTTACTCTGACTGAATAAGTTCCTCGCACAGATCATTGGTCTATGGGGAATGGTCAGAGTAAGGTTAAGGAGGAGATCGGCCTCTCCTTAAAAAAAAAAAACAAAAACAAAAAAAAAAAAAAAAAAACAAACAAACAAAAATGATAAAATTAATAATGAATTGTTTCATGTCAAATAGAATCACAATCTCAACTAAGCGATAAAATATGCTTAAATAGTACAAAATAAATTGCAAGATATATAATTTTCTAAATACGCTTTGTATTTTAATATAATTAAATAAAAATTTAAGTAACGGCTTGATAATAGTAAATATTTATCATTACGACCAGGAGAAGGGGAAGGGTGACACTCAAAATACGAATGATGAGTGTCCAAGCTAATGTCAAATGTACAATAATTGTAACCCAAATGACGTTTTATTTGACCTCCCGTGATTGGACAGTCAGTTGGGTTGGCCTATACATAACGACGGTTACGTAAGTGCAATAAAAGGCGACAATATTGTCTCTGCCAGAGATATCACGTCCATTCACAGTGTTTGTACGACTTGCGCCATCAATCATCCCTAAGCACTTCCCTTTTTGTCAGATGCGTGATAAATCACCGCCAGTTTGTGAATAATCGAAGCTTAAACATATCAATCTCGTTTCAACAATATTGGAAAATTGTTTTAATGTTAAGACAATTACAATATATATATATATATATATATATATATATATATATATATATATATATATAATCCAAAAACTATTTACTCACTCATCACGAAATCTCCGGAACCACAGAGCGGATTTTGATAAAATTTAGAGGGAGGTTAGCTTTTCTTTAGGATTTCTTGAAATTCCATTCCTAAGGGATATAACGTTATCCTTTTTCCCACAAGAGTAACATTGGCATTAACTTAATTTAATAATTTTTTTCCAGCAGCTGACAAAAAAAATCATGACACAAAAGCTTAATTAATATGGTTTTAGTTGTGAAATTTTCAAGGTCACTTCTATTAACTCTGACATGATTGAACTTCTTTGCAAAGTGTTATTATTTCCATAATGTCATCTTGAAGAATAGCAGCAGGCTGAGTTTTATATTGATATGGTGGTTAAGAAACGGCAGAAGGAAGGGTAAGCAAGCGTAGAGAATCACCTTGTAGCGAAGCAATGGCTGTCGGCTAGTTTGATATATTTCACTATAAAATTATTTCGAAATTTAATTTGAAAGTGTAAAATATTTATCTTGTTCAAAAACGTATAAGTTTTCCATTACAGTTGATTGTGGGAGAGGGAGGGTCATAGTTTGTCAAGCAGAAAATTATACTTGTAAAACTGTATTATGGGATTAGTGACGACAGAGAAAAAAGAAACGGAGGTCACTTTCTTATTGCCGCAGAGAACGTCTCAATGGCAGTTAATAGATTACAACACAAGATTATACAACTAAAATATCTTTGTTACAACTAATGTACAACTTTATACGTCTGTAGTAATAATAACTATGTTTATCTTTGAGGATTTGGGGGAATAATGGAGGGACTGAGACTGTAATCCGCATGATAATCTGGAGAAATAACTACCCAACACACATTTAGCGCACTTTTGGAGGCAACTCCTGTTTATTTTTTCTCTGTGATAACTACTAGCCGACTGCCCGTACTTAGTCGCTTGACCGGCATGAGGTCAAGCGAATATGGAGGATGTTCTAACGTGGTAACGCGGTGCTTGAACAGGTAGTTACGTACTAACAAGAATCGATGTGAAGGGGTATCGTCATGCAACAAAATCCAATTTTTTTCTGTTCACTTTTCAGGCCGTTTCCTCCTAATGGCATCTCGTAAGCGCCTACGAACTTTTGTGTGGATAAATTTACCTTATATACGATATCATCAATTTTTAATCTTCAGTTGAACTCGCTCAATGTTGTCATCTGTGGTTGCAGTCGAAGGGCGTCCACTACGAGAGTCATCTTCACGCTTATGCGACCTTCACGAAAACGTGTGCCATTCGTAAGATTGGCTTTTTTCGTCGTCTTAATTCCGAATGCTTGAATTGACATTTTAAGTCTCCCAGAAGATGTCTTTTGAAGTAAAACACCAAATTTAATGTTTTTTAGCTGTTCATTAAATAAATTTTCAAAAAGTGACAACGTAAACACGCAAATTCACGAAAAGTGCTCTCCAGGGAGGAACAATGGCAACTGGGCGATCCTCACGCTGCCCATATCCATTCTTCTGGAGTAGTACTAGCTGATAGACAGAGAAATTTCCACCGGCAACCACGCTATGTGTCTCTGGACATCGATTCCGGGAACTTTAATCAGGTACGACTTCTCTACGCTTGCTCAGGAAGGGGTTCTCTACGCTTGCTCGAACGGCCCCGTGATTCCCTCCAACTCATCACATCAGCAACAAGCTCGGTCTGCAGCCTCACCACTTCAAGAATAAAAGCTCGGCATGCAATTAGTTTCTGGTCTTTAATAATCTCAAAATTCAGTGATCAGACTCAGAGGAAATAGGTTTTATTTCCTCTCCAGTCATGGCCAGCGTTGTGTTTCAGAGGATATTCTCCTAGATAACAAAATTTCATATTCTAGAAACCCCTCTTACTTAAGACGGGTGAAAGTAGCGCAGACGTGTCAGAGATGGTGGATTTTTTCATAACTACGGCCTTATTGAATAGCTACACCAAATGGAAATCTTCCGTGCTAAAGTTCAGCTTCATAAACTGCCAATCTCTAAATAAAGTAATCAGTGAAGAAGTAAGTCATACAGGCTGGATGTTACATTGCTTTTTTTCACGTCCTATGAGCAAGCAATGTATGTATTCAAAAGTTTTGAAATGCTCTTATTTAAATAAGGTTGTTCTCGTAGATAACAAAGTTTTATAGTCTAGACAATTCTGTACGTGTAGACGACGAAAAGTAGTGCAATTGTGTCTTAAATCAGTGGTTTCTCGCCTTGTTTTCACATTCCTTACGATATGAAGATTGCTTTAGTTCTAGAGATTTTTCTTAAATGCCTGTCGATTTATGCTTGTTCTATAAGATAGTAAAGTTATTTTTTACTCGATAAAAGCACACTTTTCTGCTTTCAGCAGCATCTGTACGTGAAGTAGACGTAAAAATCTAGCTCTAGTTGAAGATGAAGGAGGCAAGATAGAGCAAAAGGTATAGGAACAAAATTGTAGATCGTCCCAAATCTGATGCTGAATATGATAGTAATTTTTCAATAGTCCAATACGCTTAGTCACTACAGGCAACTTAGGAAAACACTGTATTTGACATTCAAAATGCCCGTAATAAAACTGCTGCTTTTGCGGAACTTCGAAGAATAATTTTTCAAAATTCCTTCTTAATGCGCACCTTCATAAAACCAAACATGCTAACAAATTTCAACCACGGAGGTTTAGTAGTTTTCAGATACAGTGTTCAGTGCGTGAGTTGTATTTGGCTTTTATATGCAACTAGGGGACACCCCTGCATGCTTCGCATGCCAACCCCGATGCTCGCTGCAATCGATACACCTCGGCCTTCGGCCTCGGCATGTAACTATTCAATGCAAAAAATAGGAGATTAACTATATAACGTAAAATCACAATATTAAATTTAGTTACAGTATCTCACTCACACTAATTGCTTTGCCCCCTATTTAGCCCATTTCAACCATGTTCATTACATTTATTTTTATTTAACAGCTGAAGATTAAACTCATAGTAAAATATTAAAAATGCATCAATAGTATTTGAGTAACTGAGTATAATGTCAAACATTCAAAATAGACATGTTTATTTATTTACAAACCAGCTGTTATTAATTTACTAAAATCAACTCAATGTTATCCTTATGGAGATATCTTTTAAGGGTGGTTTCTACCCCTTAGGAGTACTTTATCAAGATGAAAATACTTTAGTTGTCCTATTTAAGGTCTAAAGAAACAGTGTACAAAATTTCAGCTCTCTACCTACATGGGAAGTTGGAGAATTAGTGATGAGTGAGTGAGTCAGTGAGGGCTTTGCCTTTTATATATATAGATTGCACCCAAGTACCAGGTGAACCAAGCTTTTGCTCAGTAAATAATTATTGTAATTTACAGTATTTATATTTTCTTTAGTCAATGTTTACCTCTATCCCTGACATTTGTTCAAACACAGCTGCCAAGAGGACACCCCTACACGCTTCGCATGCCAACCCCGATGCTCGTTGCAATTGATACACCTCGGCCTTCGGCCTCGGCATGTAACTATTCAATACAAAAAATAGGAGATTAACTATATAACATAAAATCACAATATTAAATTTAGTTACAGTATCTCACTCACACTAATTGCTTTGCCACCTATTTAGCCTATTTCAAGAGTGTTCATTTCATTTATTTTTGTTTAACAGCTGAAGATTAAACTCATAGTAAAATATTAAATAGTATAATGTCAAACATTCAAAATAGACATGTTTATTTATTTACAAAACAGCTGTTATTAATTTACTAAAATCAACCCAATGTTATCCTTATGGACCAATCTTTTAAATCTTTTAAAAGTTGTCCTATTTAAGTTCTAAAGAAACAGTGTACAAAATTTCAGCTCTCTACCTAGATGGGAAGTTAGAGAATTAGTGATGAGTGAGTGAGTGAGGGCTTTGCCTTTTATATATATAGATAAGATATGTATATTTACCATTTTATGAACGTTTTATTCCAACAGACGCTTTTGATTTTTATTTAATAACAGATTTTAGTTGGAAGGTTCCAAACCCAACAATAACAAACGAATTGATGTACTAGCATAACCGCTAAAAAATACAAAATATGTTTTTGATCAATATTTTACAATGAAAGAACAAATGTAACATAGCCAATGCTCAGATACAATTAGTAAATAATGGAGATGATTTTCTTGTCATAAAGAACCAAAGAAGCATGGAAACAAGTATAGTACTGACGTAACTGACCCTCCATTATTCTTTATTTTTATTGAACGTCCCGACTTAACTTCAGAGCGCTCTTACAGCAAATGCTGGAACTACGAGGAGTCTGAGGATGCTAGGACCCATCTCGTGACGATGTGAGTCAGCTGCAATCATAGAAACGCCTTTACGTTATTTAATGCTTTTGATTTAATTGCTTTAGTTATTTGAATGCACCTGTTTTATACAACCTGTTCGACTAATATTGTGAATTTGAATGCGAGAAAAATATTATAGATAGGAAATCTTGCAACAATTCAGCGTTGTGTCAGCTGAATACCTTGCGGTAAGTCTGGGGATTTATGGGTGATAAAACTACCCCCTGTCGGTTTATTGCTCTCATACAGAACCACCCTCCAATTGTCGCGAACGTGGAGGGCATCCTGCTGACCTGGTCGATGAGAAATCGCTCGTGGGGAGGAAACAACCCATCGTTGACGATTGTTTAACCGATTAAGATGATAAGAGGGAATTTACAATTAAACATTTATGAGCTGGATATGTGCGAATAGTGTGTCAAATATAAATGCGATGATTGTATATAAACCATAGATGCATAAACAAATCTTTTATACGTCTTTTCATATTAAGAATATCTCTAATCCATTGTCATCCTCAATTCATATAAATTAATATTTTAAGGAAAAAATTAACGAATTTCATAAGAATCATGAGTTTGGACTGCTACATAGTAACGTAGAAATACATACGAGAATAATAGATTACACCATCAATAACAGCATAATTTATCAATTGAAAACTACACTGTTTAGGTTACACAAGGCACGGTTTTATGCTAAAAAATCGCACCGAGACGATAATACAACGTTTAATAATATAATATGACACGCACAAAGATCAACTAGAAGACAACCATTGCCTCACTTCGAGGTGGTTCTCTGCGCTTGCTTACCCTTCCCTCCGTGGTTCTCTCTACATCATCACATCAGTAAAAAAAAGCTCATCCTCCTGCCGTTCTCCTTGATAAAACAAATTTTTAGGTTAGAAACCCCTAAAAATCTACTCTCGGGGGTTAAACGTTAAACCTTAAACATTTCACAGCGAAAGCTAATTTAGCCGAGCTTTTTTATATCAACTGTTTGAAACAAAATATTAAATTAAATTACTGCCAATGTTACTCTTGTGGAAAAAAGGAAATGTTTATGGGTTGTTTTTACCCCTTAGGAATACAACTTTGAGAAAATCCTTTCTTACTCGGTCTCTATGATAAAAAAGGTAATTTCCCTCCAAATTCCATTAAAATCTGTTCAACAGTTCCAGATTTCTAGTGACATTTGAGTACTCATTTATGAATTAAAATATATATAAATAAAGCTAGGGCTGTCGGCTGGTATTTATATAAAACAAACAAAATATCTAAGAGTAAACACTTGAAGTAACAAAACATACTATGTAGCTTAAGACACTTCCGAAATATAATATGGATTAAAGCCTATATGTATGGTGCTTGTGTAGGCCTACATGTTTCAGTTGTGCATCTTATACGCTTTTAACTAGTTGTATATTGAAGGCGGAGCTAAACTATTAAAAATTTGGCGCTGGAATTAAAACACTTTAGATGTAATATAATGCTGAAAATGTGTTTTAAAAGTTCACTCACCACTATGTCGATGGTTGTTTTTATTACAATCATAAATTTTCACTCGAATGAAGATAAAATAGAATCAAATGACAATTAAACGATTATTTTAATATCTCTGATTTGTTAAACATTTATCAGTGAATTCATCTTTAATATAAATAAGCGTTACAGACACTTTTAAATTACAAATATAAAATGTTTAGGTGTTTACCGTTTGTTCTAAAAACTATATCAATAAAATAACAGTTACTGTTGCATTAAAATGCAACAGTAATTGTTGAAAATGTAGATGAAAACTCACCGTTATAGTTATTCCAATAACGAAATATAAAACCAACTACTGCATTAAAACACACATACACACGAGAAACTGTTTAGAAACGACTGGAAATAAATATCAACAGTAGCTCAACAGAGCGACGTGTGGAGCGACTGGCTTCCGATTTCCGAATGAAACGCACTCTAGAGCGCGCTGCAAGCAACAATACAACTCCCCCCTCCCAACCCAACTGCCTTGGCGCCGCGTAAGTTTGGTGTTTATGTTTGACATAACTTTATTTATCTCGCTTTGCAATTAAGAGCTACTTCCAGGCATTTCAAATTCGCCTTCTGGAGATACTAAATTCTCCCCCTAAATTGAATCCAATAATTGTGGCTAAAAAGTGAAAATCAATCATTTGAAAATGGTGGACACATTTTCTTATTTGTCTTTTTATAAAAACGCGTTCATCTCTTTAACCCTAAGATATACTAGATAATTTAATGAATATAATACATTTAAAATGTTGTAAAGTTGAGGGGTAATTTTCTTTTTAAATTTGATCTTTATATCGTTAATAATACGTGAATTAACACTTTTAATTATTTTTAACATGTAAATTTAACTATCGTATTATAAAACAAGTATCTTCATAACTTTAAATGTTATGACTACACAAACCCAACACTTTTTCTAGTTGATGAATTTTATATAGTTGTTGACAAATATTACATATTTTATCACTTTTATGAGTATGGTGACAGTCATAATTTTTGTAACTTGCAAATATATATTTAAGATATATGTTGTAGAACTAACTCTCGTTAAAAAGGCATAAGGATGGAGGAGGGGGCATATTCTGGTTATAATGTGTGTTGGTGAATTTCTAAAGGATTTTCTCTTTAGGATAGGAAACATATGAACCATGTCTTCACTTGTATTCGATTTATTACAAAACGTAATGTAAAACTGTACAACAAGTATATATAATTTATTACAAAACGTAATGTAAAACTGTACAACAAGTATATTCAATTTATTACAACACGTAATGTATAACTGTACAACAAGTACAGATTCAATTTATTACAAAACGTAATGTAAAACTGTACAACAAGTATATTTAATTTATTACAAAACGTAATGTAAAACTGTACAACAAGTATATTCAATTTATTACAAAACGTAATGTAAAACTGTACAACAAGTATATTCAATTTATTACAAAACGTAATGTAAAACTGTACAACAAGTATATTTAATTTATTACAAAACGTAATGTAAAACTGTACAACAAGTATATTCAATTTATTACAAAACGTAATGTATAACTGTACAACAAGTATATTCAGTTTATTACAAAACGTAATGTAAAACTGTACAACAAGTATATTCAATTTATTACAACACGTAATGTATAACTGTACAACAAGTGTATTCAATTTATTACAACATGTAATGTAAAACTGTACAACAAGTATATTAAATTTATTTAAAAATGAAGACTAGTAACAATAAAAGTAAACACCTGATTATATGAGACATGGAGCAATAAACATTTACAGGGTGTTTCTGAATTATTGTTTCTGGTAAATTTAGAATCACAAATATTATATTTAAAGTGTCCAAAACACCAGCTCGGTCATCCTTGAAGCCAATTTTTTTTACTTTAAATTTATATTTCAAGAACAGAAAGTTGTTTTAAGCTGGAAAAACATCAAAGAAATTATAATTAATTTATGTGACAGCATGTACAATGCAATTTACCACAACAATTTTCAACAAACATTTAACAGCTGTTAGTAAGTAAGTTATTTATGATAGTATTAATTCATCTGACTAGGACAACAGTAAAGTTGACGTAAACACCTTATTTAAGACTATCATAAATTACTTTAATACGATCAGCTGTTACATGTGTGTTGCACATCGTACCGGAAAATTGCATTGTACATATTGTCACATAAATTATCCTTTCTTTGTAATTTTTCATCCGCTTTTAAAAACGTGATATCATTAGATTTTCAACTAAATGTGATAAAAAACATTTGGGTGTGCGTCGGACCACACGGTGGAAGTTATACTTCTTTGGTCATTCTCATACACCCACTCACGCACACAAACAGACAGGATATATAAATGAAATATAAGACATTTTTCAATATTATTCAATATATTTATCTTCAATATATTATACGTGACTTCATTATTATATTATACACCTATATTATCATTATCAGTAATTTCTTCGATTAAATTTCTTCGATTAACAATCGATTAATCGATAGTTCTTAAAAATTTGTTCTTACTTTTCAGCGTGACGCGGTTTCTCGACCAACATCCCATCCCAAAGTGTCTAACGGGCACAAAGAAGTATAACTTCAAAAACATTATTTTTTATTTAGGATTAAAGATTTTAAATTACCACCATTTCGAAAATACTAATATATTACCGTGCTTACAACCTTCCCTGGTGTGGTACACTATGAAATATTTAACCTAATCACTATTACAAACACCACTGTTTACATTCCAACAGCTGTTACAAGTTATTTACATTTGAACAGCTGTTACTTTTCGATTCATTTAAATCTCTCTCAGGTGTTCACATTTTATTCTTATGGCCGAAAAAAGTGCTTTGAGGGCTTCCTATATCCTTCATAGTGAAAATATTGAAGAATTAAGACCTTATTGCATAACTACGAACAGAAGCAAATTTATTGACACCTCAACTACTTAAATGGGTCAAGAAATAAGGAAGAAGTTGCGTTGACAAATAACGTCTTCACGTATTATGTATAAAGATTATTCTCCCGTTTTTGTTGATTTAACAGGTTTATTTCCGATGTGTCCAACAAGACGCAATAAGGTAAGGTACAGCGGTGTTCCTCAGGGAGGTTTATTAGCACATGACGTAATCATAAGGGTCCCGGCTTCTAATTTAGCCAGGCCACCACGCCCATCTCACCTACAGCATAAATTACTGACCTAATTCTCTGGTATCAAAACAAAACAGGTCCTTAGATAAAGTAGGACTTGATAGGGTAGACAAGGATTGTTGGGCTTTTTATATCATTTCGTGAAGAAAACCTACTTGACGTTACGATTTGGTACAACCCATGTCTTTTTCAATGATTACATCTAAGTAACCTAAAAGTTATAGCCTCCATTCTAACCTGAAAACACAAACACTAATAATATCCCCCCTTATTAGGATTAGCATACTGCCTACAACTAAAAAGAAGTGTCCTTTAGTATAAATCAAATTACAATATCATTGGTTAATTATATGTAATTAATAAAAATAAATAAATTCATACATAAACAAGAAAATCTAGTTTGCCTTGAAAACGGTTAATATAGGGTTAAAATAATTGATGTGTATATCTGGTTGTCATAGTAATGGACAAACAACTGATTAGTAGATTATGAAAAGCTTAGCTTACTGTGGGACTCCTCGTAATTCGTTTAGACTGGTTTCAGGCTTACTTGGTTTTAGCATGAGACAAAATTATCACTGTAGTACAATTTTAACGTGCAGTCTTAACAAAAATATAAAGTAATTGTAGCCAAATAAAAACTACTTACATTTCTACAAGTAATCCTTATTATCTACTTATAAATGTATCCTTCTTAAATATTATCCTAAAGAACTTGTAGATAAGTGACTGAATGTGACAGTTTTACAAAATAATAAAAACCAGAAAGAAAATAATAGTGGGTGAAATTCCAATTTTTTTTCTTTTTTTCTATAGTTAGAAGTTAGGATAATGAAGATAAGATGGTATGAATAAGTAGACCTATAGATTTAGTAATGTAGTTTAATATAGTTACTGTTTTTACTTGAATATTATGTGATACAAATAAATATTATAGAGTCAAATATATTGTCCACGAGTAGATGTTAAAAAGGAAGTAAGGCGAAATTAAATTAATTTAATAATAATATTCTCATATAATTTAAAAACTCTTTACAATTTATCATCTCTCTCTAGCAATACGCTATTTAAGAGATACACAATAAATGTTGTTCTAATTTTACTATAATAATAATAAAATTAAGAAATCTTTGTGACGTTTACGCACAATCATGAAGAGAATGTGAATTAAATTTATGCTTTAACAAGGTAATTTGAATAATAAGAGATTCGGCTCCATGCTCTTTTTTTTTTTTTTTTTTAGCTTGACAGTTCTGTTGAAAGTGACTCGTATAAAAAAAAAAACTGTTAACAATTGTTTTAAAAACTGTAAAAATAAGTATAGCTTTTTATTTTCGTATCAAAATTTGCGTTTGTGCCAACGAAAAAATAAAATACAAAACAAGGATCACCACAAAATGTGAATTAGTAAAAATTAAGCTCACAAAAAAAGATAAAAGCAACTCTGAGACACCTTCCACTACTGAATACTGTCCACCAGACACAGCTGTTTGCAAGGATCATATCTTAGCGTATCCAGGAACTATATAAATAAAGAAACTAAGAAAATAAAAAAGATAACCACTTCTAAAATAAAATATAAAATCATATTTTTTCGAATAATTGTTCAATAAATTGATTAATGCTTTAAAACTATTAAACATGGTTGTTTTTTAAAGCAAAATCACACGAAAATGTAGGCATTTATTTGAGTTGTATTATCAATAGAGTAATTCATCATTTTTGTAAAAAAGTCGCTTATTAGTTGAAATTTTGAATTATTACTATGAATAACTGTCTTAAAGGCTCGTCTCCATAGAGATATTATAAAATAATATACATTATTATTCTTTCATATGTACGGTACTATAGGATTTTTTAAAATATTTTACTTTTAGTGTAGTTGCCTTAACGCATGCGTGATCACATCGCTCATCATATTGACACTAGTCACGGCTATTCTATCATAAGACATCACTTAGTGTATCATAACAAACGAACATACAGTTCAAAACTGGGCTCATACATAAATAAGAAAGAAGTAGATGTTGCATAAAATTGTGCGTTGCATGTGTTATCGATTGACGAGTAGTTATTTTTCTAGCTTGCCATGTGATGGCAGGGCCACTACCTTATCATTAACTCCTTTTATCCCCTCAAATCCTCAAGGATTAACGTAGCACAAATGTATGAAGATGTTCATTTGTAGTAATTTACTTAAATATTTGAGTAAAATCTACTCAACTGTCAGTGAGAAGCATTAGCCTTGGCCATAAGAAAGCGACCTCTGTTTCTTATTTCTCTGTGGCCCTTAATACAGGATACTGCTTGTTATCGATTACAAATTATGTATAACAAGATTTGTGCGGCATATCACTGTATTTATTACAGTAACTACTGATAGTTTTATTTATAATGGACAATTTTATGGAAGCAACATTTTATGAACAATTTCGTGTTGATTATTTTGAACTATAGTATAAAGTTGTAGTTTAATCTAAAAATAATGATTTATTTTAGGGAACAGATATAATTTTTACATTATTAGTTACCTGTGTTTATGGCTAGAGCAGAAAGAAAAGAATAGAATAGTAAATATTGATCTTTTTCCGATTTTTCGGTAAAAAACGAGTTTTCCGCGGATGAAATCAAACTCCTCAAGCGATATAAACTCTTTTTTCACCAATTTTCCAACATGAACTCGTATTTTCAGAGGTGGCAAGAAAGTGCATAACTACCCATTGTTTGAACAATTAAATACATAATGTTAAAAATAATACTCAGCCCGGGTTATCTCGAATGGAGAGTATTTATGTTTTAACAAGGGTAAATTGGGAAACACGATTAGCAACACTGCTTTTAGGCGGAGATCCAAATTCCCATCTTCACTACCTTACTTCTAGCGCTTCTAGTTTCAGTAGTTTCTAGTTCAGTCCCAGTCCCCCGGTCCACTGTCCAGCTCGGCTAGGTCGGTTGTAGACGTGCACTGTATGTCAGCTTGTTCAACGCAAGTTCTTATCAGTGCTGTTGATAACAGTTTACATGTTCACAGATTAATGAAGGTCTGTGAATTAAATCAAGACCAATGGTAAGTAATGAATTTCATATTCTAAATAATTTTTATTTGTAAGGTACAGTAGAACCTTTTTGTAACATGCTGTAAATGTTTTGGACGATGTTATTTGTTGCATGTCATAAAAAGTAGATGAGATTAATCATTTTACTATCTTATATTTCTTTCACATTGTCCAAATAATAAACGCCACTAACAAGCATTTACTCTCTTATCCCTTGCTGCACATCTGTCAGGATGCTTGCCAAACATATTTCTGTTGCTAACCAAAAATAGATCTAATGGAAATAGTTTGTTTTCTCAACTAGCCTACATCATTCTGTGATCAAACCTTACAAAACATTTATGTTGATGTTGGAGCTTATTAATCATAGTATTAGGTTTTTATTTATACTACCTCAAATTAAATACGATTATAAACCAGTGTTTAAAATTTTATTTCTCATCTTTTGGTAGCAATATTATCATTAATTATCAGACTCTGCAAACATATAATACAAAAGTTAATATATTATTTTAAAATTTTCCCAGAAGTGTAAACGTCCGGCTAAGCCGCACGTTTACAAATAAATTTGCAATTAATTAGTAAATGCATATATTTTATATGAATCTGCTCATGACAAACTGTTCTTTTTTAAATATTTTAGTTTACATCGTAAAAACGAATATACAATTATCATTTGTGTATATTAAGGGGACCCGGTAGGCTAAAAATGGAAAAAATACACATTTTTATTTTTTTGCATAATCTTGTAGGGAATTTTCTCCTGAACATTTTGATATATAATACATTATATCTGGGTTTGTCTATATATGATATAAAAAATAATTTCCACAGCAACGCACTGGACATACATGACAAAAATACTGCCAAGAGCTCTTCGGGAAAAATTTCACTTGTTATAGTACACAACAGGTGTTGTTACAGATTTTGGGATCTAGCTAGCCTATTTACTGTAGCTGTAATGGAATTTATAAAATCTGTATTTAAAGATCCATCCGACCAAGAACTTATAAAAAAATGTACTCATAAACACACTCAGAATCCAAACGAGAGTGTGAACAGCGTTATTTGGGCTAGGCTACCAAAATCTGGATTTGTAGGCCTGAAAACCCTACACTTTGGAGTATATGAAGCAGTGTCCTGTTTCAACATAGGCCACATTACTAAGTGTAAAGTCCTGAGAAAGTTAGGCATGGATGTTGGAAGGAATACCATTACGGCTATGATGAATTTAGATATGGAAAGGCTACAGAACTCGCAACGTGCTTCGGCTGAAATCAAGAAAAAGGCCAGACAAGCAAAAAGACAAGCCAAAAGGAGGTTAGAGGAGCTGGAAGAAGACCCTGATAACCCATCATATGGAGCTGGCATGTTTTAAATTAAATCCGTGAGTAAAAACAGTGCATTTTGTAATAGGCGTACTTCAATCGTGATTTTCCGAAAGTTTGATTTTTTGAATTTATGGATCAGTTTTCTCAAAAACTATTTAACGTATCAAGCTGAAACTTATACCACATGATCTCTGTGTGTATATACACCCTTTTATGGGAGAGTTTTGTCATAGCATAATTAAAAAAGTTTTTAATAATATTTTAACTTTGAAAATTTTGCCTAAAAATTAGAGTTTTTGAAAAAAATATTTTTTCTTTAAACATTTTTATTTTTTAAATTCCCTGTGTTAAAGTGTACAGTTAAAGGCCTACAATAACTTGTAAAAATTTCATTAATTTATCTACAATGGTTCTTGAGGAAATTGGTCCACAAAATAGCCATTTTAACATGTAAAAGATAGGACCTACCGGGTCCCCTTAATGCACCTGAAAAGCTCTCTTCATCAGCTGACTTTGTTTATTTATATTTTTTATCAATGAAGTAGTCACCATGAATTTTTACCTACGAATAGACAATTAAATTGTGCATTGAACAATGCAACAAAGAAAACTTACCTATTTTTTTATATGGGAAAAAAGATAAGGAAGTGAAAACAATTTTTGTTCTTGTAGTCATTACTATTTATATATAATGTGTTGTTCCCTGGTTTTTAGGCTTTAAATTGGCATATAAATGTTTGTTCTATCTCAATAGCAAAAGGAGTTAAAGCGTTTTCCCCGAACCCTTGCAAATTGAGTAAAAATGTTTCGGCACTTTTGGATTCACCTTATGCAAAAATCAATGGCACTTTAGAAACATTAATTCAAAAAATTGATGGCACTGAAAGGGTTAAATGTCTTGATGTTGTTACATGTTTTACACAAAAAATTTGAAAACTGTCCAGTGTTCCTCAAGTGTAAAATTTTAAATATTGGTTCATAATTGACAAACATTTATTTTTTTCCATTTTATAAAAATTAAAACTAGGCGTACCGGTACGATATTTTCTGTATTGAAGTTATTGAATTTCATGATTTAACACTAAATATTGACATACATAATTACTATCAATTGCAACAGATATAAGTACAAAGGCCCTGCATCTGTTTATTTGCCCATTGCTTTCATACATTCTGAACCTGTTTGTATGAAATATTTGTTGTGTAGTAGATTTTAATTTACATCGGTGCCATTTTTGGAAAAGAGAATGTGGCTGAATATTGGTATTGTGATTGTATGGAAATAATTGTAGTGATAAAGTTTCGGAAAACTTTATTGGACAATTTTTAGGGGCTTTTAAAGTCTTAAGCTGACCCGAACTAAATTTGGAGCATCTTTAAATATGTTTTAAGATATCTTAAAATCAGTTTAAAATTTTTCAATTTAAATAGCAATATTAATTGCAAATAACAGAATATTTCAAATAAAACCTTAAAATTTAATCAGTCAAAGGGTTTTAATTATATTATATGAAAATGACATAGATCTTTTCACAGAAAATATAGCAGAAGTAAACGAACAAAAAATTCTCAAAAAGGTCTTTTAGTATTATTTTCTATTCAATCACTTTATTCCTATTTTGTATGAATAAAATTTGGTCAGTAAAAAATGCAAAATACAGCAATACATTTTATTAGTTTTCCCAATTTAATTGGATTTAATATATTATAACATGTAAATTTCAATAAATAAATGAATGTGATTTGGCTCATTGACAAGTTACCATGATTTAAGAAGTCTTCAGTATTTAGTATTATTCATTAAAGAAAAGTAGGGGAATAATAACCTTAATTAAAAATATAATTACAGTTAATAGTCTCTTCCAGTAAACAATATTGTCATAGTTAAGTCTCTGACTAATAATAAATTCTTTATTTTTTCTCTCAATTAGAGGAATTATTGTTACATTCAAATAACATTTAACTGATGTATTAAACTTATAACAAAATAGTATGTATAGTAATAAATAAACAAACAGTAATAAATAAACACAGTTGTACATTTTTTTTTATACCTATCCAACAATAGTATGTATAGTAAAAAACCAAACAAATAAATACACAGTTATACTTTTTTTTTTTTATTTTATTCCTATCCAGGCTGACCAAAATATCTAAACTTTTACTGTTTATAATTTACATAAGAGAGAAAAATAATAGGGCCCCTAAGACTGATAAAGTCTGTTCAGGGGGTCCTTCATTCAAAAATAAAAATATATTTGGTATATAGAGCTCAAAAGCAGAATAGTTTACTTTGTGTACACTGAATTGGACTACTTAGAAATTATCTTTAAAAGTGTGCTTTTACCCATGTTTAAAACTAAATAAATTTTTATTAAACGTTTCTGCAAATTAAACTATTTCTAATATAGATATATACAATACTATCAAACACAAAACGAAACAAAAAAATTTACATGACAAGAAACAAACAATACAATAGATTGCTAACTTATAATTTGCAACATTTCCCCGATGTTTTGTTGCGACAATAGCCATTCACGTAAGTATTTTAAAAACCTATGAACATTGCTTTCAATTTTGATACTATATGGTAATTTATTATATATACGTGGTGCTATAAAATTAAATGTACGTGTATAGAACGTTAAATTTGGTTTAGGTACAGAACTCAAATTAGCATTTCTTAATCTAATCCTATAAGGGTTATCATTATTCAAGAGCCTACCATTATTGTAATATACTTTTAGGACCTTATATATAAAAAGAGTCCCTATGGGTAAAATCTTTAAAAGCACAAAACATGGGGAGGACGGTTCAAATTTGTTCTTCTTCATAATTACTCTAACAAACATTTTCTGTAAGGTAACAAGCGGTTTTAAGTTTGTATTGTAAGTTCCTCCCCAGCATATTATCCCATATTCTAGCCTACTATTAATCAGCGCAAAATAAAGAGATCTTAGCACTACCAAGGGACAAACATCCTTCAAAAAATAAAACAAACGGATACTAGTAGTAATCTTACTTTTCAATCTTATGATTTGCGCTTTCCAGTTTAATTCACTATCTAAAATTATCCCCAAGTATTTAGTATTTAAAGTCTGCCGAATCTTGGAACATTGATTGCAAAAGGCTATTGAGTTAACTAAACACTCCATGCATTTGTAGTAGATATCCCCTTCAAATTGAATGCTCTTCCTTAGTGAAAAATTTATGTACATTGTCTTTTCTATACTCAATACCAATTTATTATTTAAAAACCACCAATTGAGTAAATTTGAATCCTCATTCATATTGGAACAAACTGTTTCCCAATCAGGCTCAATATAACTTAGGGCGGTGTCATCAGCAAAAGCTGTAACGTTCCCCCTGAATTTACCATTACACAAGTCATTTATAAAAATTAGAAAAAGAATTGCCCCCAACACTGATCCCTGTGGAACTCCACAGGATATTTCACCCATTTGACTAAGTTTACCATTTATATTTACACATTGCTGTCTCTTATTCAAATAACTTCTAAACCAATTTTGGGTTACACCTCTAAAACCACAATTATATAGCTTTTTCAGTAATATATCATGATTTACCGTATCAAAGGCTTTTTTGATATCAATAAATAATCCACTTACACAACTACCATTATTCATTCCTGCATTAATCTTATCCATAAATGTATACAATGCTTGCTCCGTATCCAAACCCAATCTAAATCCAAACTGGTTTTCAGAGAAAAAATTTATTTTGTTTAAATATTTTAACATATTTTCCTTCATGATTTTTTCGTATACCTTTGCGAACGTAGAAATCAAAGATATAGGCCTGAAATTTGAAGATAAACTAGTCGATCCACTCTTGTAAATTGGTATTACCACTGCATTTTTTAGCTTTGTTGGAAAAATCCCAGTAGTAAAACTTAAATTAACTAGAAAAGACAAAACATCCAATATCGCAGGGGAAATACTCTTTAACATCACTGAATGGATGCCATCCAGTCCCGGTGGTTTACCGTTTTTCAATGTTTTTATTACTTTAGCTACATCTTCTCTTAAAACTGGTCCAAGCATCATTGATGTTGTTTCATGATATTCAGTAAACGAATCCTTATAAGACATATTTGCAACAGCCTCATTAACTTCATAATTACCTACAACTTCCCTAACTACAGTCAAAAAGTAATTATTAAACTCATCAGCTATTATCTCTGGGCTATCTACTAAATTACCATTTACATTCAATAAATAATTCCTGTCACATTTACTTTGACCCGTAATTTCATTGACTGTACTCCAAATTTTTTTAGGATTGTTCAAATTAGCATTAAGTTTATTTGCATAATAAGAGGATTTTACGAGTTTTATATCCTTTCTTAACTTATTTCTAAATCGTATATAATATTGTCTAAACTTGTCATCATTAGGCCGATTTTTAACTTTGTTATATAAACTATTTCTCTTTTGAATACGCCTACAAATATTATTTGTAATCCACGGTTTTAGTTTTTTGTGCAGATAATTCTCATTATTTATTTCAATTGTGCAAGCAGAAATGCAAGTAATAAGTTGAGTCTCAAATAAATCATACGCCACAGATGCGTTTGTCTGTGACTTCACTATTGACCAGTCAACAGTGCCAAGCAAGCTTATCAGTTTATCATAACAAACCCGTGTGCGGGCGGGACGGCTAGGGTCGGAGGAGGAGCGGTCAGCCGACAAGCTGGCCTCCCCCCCACCACCCGCCCCCCACAACCGCAGGACTGTCATGAAGTGATCTGTTATTTGTGTTTGCATTACTTGAGCTTCACATTCAATTTTACGCTTATTAACTAATCTAACTAACACATGGTCTATGCATGTCTGAGAAATATTTGTAACTCTTGTCGGTTCGTTAAGTAAGGATTCTAAACCTAAACTTGCCATTTTAATTTTATAATTATCCACTTCGTAACTTTCTGTATTAAGCAAGTCCACGTTATTATCCCCAAGTATTAATAAACTTACATTTGGTTTACTCATGCTTTCCGCTTGCAAATACTGAAAAAATTCGTCAACAAAATTATTTATAGTAAACTGTAACAATCTGTAAATAGCCAACAGCTGAAACTCGCTATTTATATATCTAAACTTAATTCTTACTATATCTGCCGTCAAAAATACAAGACTTTCTTGCTCAATTATATTCAAATACCTATTTGTTGAGTAAAATACTGCTACTCCCGCTGAACGATGGTTTTCATTGACATTAGAAAATAATTTATAACCAGGTATACTAAAATAATTTATCTCATTTGATTTAACCCATATTTCTGTAAAAATAATTATATCTGGACTCTTATCCCAAGTAGATATCTCGGCCAAAAAACAATCAAAATTTGCCCTCATGCTTCTAATGTTTTGGTGCACAATAAATAGACTATTCAGAGATTCATCTGTTATCATTTAAATATTGTATTAAAATATTTATAAAGCACAAAGTTAATTCATAATTCCAACTATACAAAGGTAAAACTAAAAATAAACAATCCCTAATATAAGTACTTTGCATCAAATAAAAATAATTTTACTTTTCTTACTTACAAACATATCTACAGATTATCGAGGTCAGCCTGGTTTCTTATTTCTACCACCTTCGCTCCATCTTCCTTCCTCAGCAGGATGTTCCCGTTCCTCAGCCAGAGATACTTGTAGCCCTTCACCTTCCTCAGCTCTCGGGTCTGGGCCAGCAGCCTCCTCCGGGACGGTGACAGGGAGTCGTTGAGGTAAATGGGGGTGTCTGAAGCCATGCCCAGGTGACGAGTTGATAAACCCTTTTTCTCCCTCCTCTTGTTCATCAGCACCTCCCTGTCAGTCCGGCGGAGAAACTTGACGATTATCCCCCGTGGCTGGTTCCTCTCAGCGTTCCTCTTACCAAGTCGGTGACAGGTATCAATCATCTCCTCCTGTATGTCCACGTTCAGGGCTTTTCCGACTTGCTTCACGACCTCTGCTACTTTCTCACCTTGCTGCTCCGGGATTCCTTGAATTTCAACGCAGTTCCTCCGTGAGTAGTTTTCAAGTTCTTCAACTCTAATTTCCAAGTTTGCAGCTTTGGACTTGAGCGTTGCATTTTCTGACTTCAGTTTATCTATCTCCTTCACATACTCCTCAATTTTCTCCATGCTGTTCTTTAGAGCATCGGTATTTTCCTGAATTTGGCTATACAGGACCTCATATGATTTATTGAAGTCTGCAGTACCATTTTTCTGTGTTTCCTGCATTTCCTTAAGCATGCTCAAAATAGTCTCAAGCGTCACTCCCTCTTCAGCATATTCCAAGCGCATACTCTTCCTTCTACTCTTGTTGCACGGTTTACACCTGAACACCAAACCTTGCTCCGCTATATACTCCAAATCCGCTTTAGTAGTGTTTACACACCTCCCGTGGAATTCCTGCTTACACTCTCCACACTGCACTTTTAATTGATTTTTCCGGAAAACCTCCAAACAAACTTTACAACTTGCCATTACATATATAAGAATATTCACTTGCCAAGTATGGAAAACAGCACAAACCGACACGGTACAACAGGCACAAGCACACAACACGGCACTACAGCACAGTCCCACTGATAAGGTTGGCTCCGCTCGAATAAACGTCTGCTCTGTTTGGACTCTGACTCATGACTGACTACTATTAATTGTACATTGGAATAACTTGTAACTCTGTCGACTATTAGTAAACCAGTTGTCATTTGTCTGTTCATCCTGAAACCATTGTTTGGTTGAATAACAGTGGCAGTTTACTCTCTCTTCACCACAAGGCAGAGCATTTTTCAGTCACTGAATTATGCAGTAAAAGATTGTCTCACAGGTTTTCATTAAATATTTTTTTACCATAGTTTTAAAATCTTTTTACTTAATATTAGTTTTAAATTCTATTGTTAAGTGGTTTAAAAGCTTTGATCCTATGTATGTTGCTTTTTCTTGTGAAAACTCAAATTATATTGAAAAATATATAAATCCTTTTTATTTCTAGTATTGTAAGAATAAAATTTACTTCTTAATCAAGGTTGTGATTTTGGCTTTTTACAGTTAATAAACAATCCAATAAATACTGATCATAGACTGTTAATATTTGCAGACTTGAAAAATATGTTTTTACAGATGTATGTGATTCTAATTTCAACATAATTCTCAACGCTTTTTTTTCTAACACTAATATTCTATCTAGATTTCTTTTTGATGTCCCTCCATAAATTTCCAATCCATACCATATAGGTGAATGAATATGAGCAAAATATATTGATTTCAATACATCTAAATTACATGTATCGACATTCTTCGCAATACATACAAGCCTGAACAAATTTTATGAACCATGTTGTTTACATGGAAGTCCCTGTACATGGAAGATAGTTAAAGGTGAGGTAACTATCTATTTCCACACCTAATAATTTTGTGTGTTTTTATTTCATCTATTCTATTTACCCCAATAGATATATTTATTTTATTTGGTTGTTTTGTTGGGAAAAAAAACCATCAAGTTAGATTTATTTGCATTTAGAAACAGGGAGTTACTAATCAAGTACTTATTTATATCTTCCAGTTGGTTCTTACATGCTGCTTGAAGGGTTTTGTGTTCTTTAGATGACATTATAAGGTTAGAATCGTCTTACTATATTCTACTAAGATTAAAAATGTAGAATAACCACCATTTTATATGGCTAAAGATAATTCGATGGACATTTCTTTGCTGTTTAGTTATGTTTATGTGAAGAAGTGTACAAAGATTCAAGTCCTTAGATCAAACCAGTCTTGAGTTATTGTTTTTGTAAAAAAAAACACACACAAAAAGACATTTAGACAAAACGGAGTAAAGAGTTCGAAATATGTCATCTTGCATTTTTTTGCTCTAAATTAGGTGTACAATCCAAAAATTAAAGGTAGGATATCTTTTTCTTTTGTGTGACACCTTGTATTTATAACATGATTTTTATGCCGCATATAACATTGTGCAGTGTTATTCATTTGTAATTCAAAATATTCATGTGTAAATAAACTAACTTGATTCTTTTTTGACAAAAATGGACTCAATTTTCCTCTATCTGTTATAAATATTTCATGTAATAAATGATCCAAATGATATTTATTTTTAGTTTCTTAATCACTTAACATCAACCCTCCAAGCCAAACATCATTTATTTAAGGTAGGCCCTATGCCTCAGACCACTGTTAAGTTGTACAGAAAAAAGTACCAACCCATCATAAATTTGAACTGGTTATTCTCAGTGTTATACAACATCATAAACCAGTTGTCCATTTCAACACCAAAGATGACTCGGTAATTTTGCGTTTATAAGTGTTTTGTGCACTTACTTGGTTAACTTAACATTTGTCCTCGTTACACTATATTCTACAATAGCACACAGTGGGGATGAGCAGTGAGTGACAACGTGTTCAGATCGGCTCCGTAGTTTACGTCAAATCGATTTGCATTAAATTTGTTCTCGTTATAATATTATACATTATATTCATTGTGCAAGTGCCGAAGTGGTGATTTTTATTTGTTATCCTGATTAAACTTCGAATTTTTAATTGTTGGAGCCTGTCTCAACAGCTATCAGTTCACTATACCAGCAGGTGGCTCCAAGGTCACGACAAGAGCGGCGAGCAAGTCAGACAGCGATAGTGATGAAGTGAGTATGCAATCACTGGACGACAAACTTAACACTATACTAAACATACTTCAAAAAAATATTGATGATATTCAGGAAATAAAAAACGAACAAAAAGAATTACGTTCCTTGATCGAATTTTATCATGCATCTGTAAATGATTTAAAAAATAAATCTGATGAACAAGATACGAAAATTAATGATTGCGATATTAATATAAGGCAAATACTGGAGAATGATGACAAATTAAGTAATGGGATTAACACCTTCGAAGGGATTTAAATGCAATGGAACAATACTCTCACCGTAACAATCTTATTGTGTATGGTATACCAGAGGAGGCAAATGAAAGCATTCACACGGTTATTAGGCGTTTGGCAGTGGCACTTCAGTTTCCAGAACGGTCATCGAGGTTGCTAGATGCGGCACACAGGATGGGTAGAAGAGGAGAACATGGCCCTAGACCTATAATAATTAAATTGTTGAGTTGTTTCGACAAAGAAGAATTTCTTAAGAAGAGGAGGGTACGTCGAAATCTGAAGGCTATGGACTTGGGGTTTGGAAGCGAAAATTCAATTTATGTAAACGAATCTCTTACTCCGTCTACAAGAGAACAAGAGAACTGTTGAAACTGACAAGGCAAACAGCGAGGGAGAAAAACTACGACCAATTGTGGACGGCGAACTGTACCATCTTCATCAGGAAGGCCAAAGGAAACAATTCTCCGGCGATTAAAATACTCTCGTCGGTGGACCTGGAAAAACTGTAATCCTGTGGTATGTTAAGAGTTATTTTCCGCTAATCATTGTAATTTCTCTTGGTAATTATTTTGAGTTATTTGTGGATAATTATGTATGTTTGTGTGTTATTGTGTATATATTGTTTAATTTGTAATATATGTGTGCATATATGAATGTAAGTGTAGGCTACGGTTATCTATATATTAATTTATTCTCAATGCATGTTACATTTTCAATGTCAATAAGTATGTTCCTATTCAAATTGGCATTCGCAATATTATCGCAATATTAATTATTTAACAGTTTGCTCGTGTTCAATGAATATCATGTTTAAGTATTGTCTTTCAATCTGTTTATTTTTAGAATGATACATATCTTAATGAAACTAATTGCATGGAGTGCTAGAAATAGGGCATGAACAAGCATTTGGTTACATGATATTAAAGTTTTAATTATACATATACTGTATTAATAAATTTAAATTATAGTTATGAATATATTTGTAATAATTGGTGTAAAAATATTCAATCACCATGAAGAATGGTACATTTAAATGAAATGACTATTTATTATCAGAATGTTAGGGGTTTACGTACGAAAACTAACAAACTATTTAATAGATTATTGTCAAATGAATATATTTTTACAGCTCTTACGGAAACTAATTAACAGCCAGACATATGTAATTCTGAATTGTTTCCAAGTTCATACAATATATTTAGAAAAGATAGAGATTTAGAAGCTAATAAGATGTTGAGTGGTGGAGGTGTATTATTAGCTGTATCAAATAAAATTATATGTAATAGATGGGACCACTTAGAGGTTAGCATACCAGGCTGTGATTATGTTTGGGTAAAAATTCCAAATATTAAGGGTATCAACTTGTTGATATGTGTAGTTTATATTAGGCCTAGATGTTCGTTGCAAACATACACAACCTTTTACGATATGTTATGTCAAATGAATCTCAATGAGAAATGTAAAATAGTAATAATAGGAGATTTCAATCTACAAGTTTTTGGTTCCGATAGCAATCTATTAAGCAGTGATGTTTTTAATAAAGAATTGCAATTTTTCTTAAATCTAAACAATCTTACTTTAAAAAATAGTACGGTATAACAAATTTCCAGCACAAAACATTAGATCTAGTTATAACGAACATAGACAGCTTAGAAGTGATAAAGTGTGATGACCCATTGCTAAGAGAAGATTCTTATCATCCAGCAATTGTGGGAGTTTCCTTATCGCTGCTCCGTTATCTTATCGCTCAAGGTCGAATTATTGTCTGGGATATGATTTCTGCCCGACTGACTTTCTTCAGTTGTACAATAGGCTTAATGCAATTGATTGGACTGAGTTGTACTGTGTGAGGGATGTCAACTCTGCAGTTAACTTTTTTTATAAGCAAATTTATAAGGTCTTAAATGATACTTGTCCTAAAAAAATTAGTAACATATCTAAATATCCCTATTGGTTTAGTCAATCAATTAAATTTAAATTAAAACAAAAAGATAAATGTCATAAAAAGTATAAACGAACCGGTGTTTATCAATATTATGAAAATATTAAAAAGTTAAGATCTGAAATTAAAGCTGACATTAAAACTGCCTATGGGAACTACCTGAGTAATATTGAAAATAATATTGTTAAGGATAGTAATGTATTCTGGCAATACATAAAAAACAAGAGGTTGTCACACTGTAAGTCTCCTGTAATGCAGTACCAAGGGAAGAGTTTAGATGACGGAGTGGCAATTGTGAATGCTTTTAAAGATTACTTTGGATCAGTCTATAACAAGTATACAACAGTACCAACTGTGGATATAGCTCTGAGCGGGCCAACCGTGGCTTGTCTGACCCTAGACAGACTATCTGAAGATGACATTTTAAATGCTATAAAAAAACTTAAGAGCAGCCAACAGCAGGACCTGATTATCTTCCTCAATATTTGTTAAAGGGATGTTCCGATTTTTTGTAAGCCTCTTAACGTTTTTGTTTAACCTATGCCTGCAATCTAGTATTTATCCTGAAAAATTACTAAAATAACACCTATTTTTAAGAATGGCAAAGATTCGCAAATTGTCAGTTTCAGACCAGTAGCAGTGTTGTCGGTACCAGCCAATATTTTTGAAGTAGCAGTCCATAAATATTTATTCAGCCATATGCAAAAATATGTTTCTCAGATTCAGCACGGTTTTTTACCTGGTCGGTCTGTATCAACAAATCTGATAAATTTCACAACATATGTCTCCTCAGGACTGGACTCGTGTACTCAGACGGATGCGATATTTCTCGACCTGGCCAAGGCATTCGATAAGGTTGATCATCAGATACTTTTAAAAAAGTTACTTTTTTATGGACTGTCAAGTAAACTATTGCATTTATTCACCTCATATTTAGTAGATAGAAAGCAATATGTATTTTTTAAGGGGCACTCCTCCGCTGTGTTTAATATACAATCTGGTGTCCCTCAAGGCTCTAACCTAGGCCCAACTTTGTTCATGATTCTAATTAATGATTTAGTTAAGTATATACAGTCAGCAAAAGCTCTCCTTTTTGCTGAAGATTTGAAAATATTCTTGCACATATCTAGTATATATGATGCACAGGAAGATATAGACAACGTATTTAAATGGCCTTGACAATAAAATGCATTTCAATACTTCTAAATGTTTCATGGTTTTCTTTTGTAGGTCAGAATATGCTGATTACAATTATTTTATAAATGGGGCAAGTATTTCAAGAGTTAATCAAATAAAGGATCTGGGAGTATTTTTAGACTCAAAATTGTCTTTCAGTTTACATATAGAAAAATGTGTGTCTTCTGCAAATAAGATCTTGGGCTTTATTTTTAGACAGGGAGCAAATTTTAAAAATTTAAAAACTTTGGTAACATTGTATAAGTCCTTAGTTAGGCCGAGATTGGAGAGTTCAGTACTTATATGGAACCCAATCCATATAACTTACGAAGAAAGTTTGGAGAAAATACAAAAAAGATTTTTACGCTATTTATTTTTTAAGAAATTTAATATTTATACCTTTTTAGTTCCATATGATGGGTTATTGCGTCTGTTTGGGTTTTAGAGTCTCAGACTGAGGAGAAGGGTACTAGAACTCATGTTCTTGTATAAATTGGTCCGGGGAAAAATAGACGATGCAGCAAGTCTGGGTGCTGTTTGTTTCAGAGTACAAATTTTAACAGTAGAAATAAATTAATTTTTAATATACCTTATTGCCGAACAGTCATGCATTCCTCCTCGCCGCTGTTGCGAATGATGAGATCATATAACTCAATAATGGGCAATAATATCGATATTTTCAATGATACTATCACAAGTTATAAGAAAAACTGCATTATTTATTTATTGTGATTCTGGAATAATTGAATTATTTATTGTATTTGCTTTTTATCTATTCTTTTATATATATTATTAATTTTATTGTGATTTTGTTATATTTAAATTATTGTTGTATTTGCTTTATATCTATTCGTTGTTTATATTATTAATGTTATTGTTATTCTGGTATAATTGAATTATTTTTTGTATTGGCTTTTTATCTATTCAATTTGTCTATATTGTTATTTTAGATGCGTATATTTTTTGTTTGAGGCATGAATTTCTTAACAAGTAGCTTAATTTAATTTCCTGAATTAACTTATTTGATTGTTGTGTTTGCTGTTACTTTATTTATTTCATAGTGTTAATTTGATTTATAGTTTATGGTTTTTGTATTTTTAATGAAGACCCACAATGGACACTTTATTTAGTAGTACTGCTTTCATTGTAACTGGGTTCAACCTGTAATGAAGCAAGTAAATAAAATAAAATAAATAAATAGCAAGTAAATAAATTGTATGTTCCAAACGATAAATACAAAACTCTTACACCCTAACAATTTAATAATATATGGGGGGGGACATCTGTACGCTTCACATGCCAACCCCATCAGTTGCTACGCCTGTGTCATCTCAGCCTTGGTAATGGCAGTTAACTTCTCACTCGCTGTGCTAGTCACACCTTGGCCTTTTGGCCTCGGTCTGAATTAGTAAATAACATTAGTAAATAAACTTTTTATGACAGTTAAAAGTAACAGAACAAATAATTAAGTAGCTGTATTTATTTTTTTAAAGTTTAATTCTGATCTACAGTAAGAGTTGGTTTTATGAGATAAAAGTTCTTTGAAAGTTTATTGTTAATGGAATTTCAAAAAGTCCTCTCTCAATGCTTCTCTATGATACAAAATTTGCATTTTCATAAAAATGTCAAATAGGAACAGAACAAATGTTTGGTATTGTTTTTGTTTAACAGCTGTTTTATGATGTATAAACAAATCAGGTTTTAAATCCACACTAAAATTTCACAATGTAAACAGCTGTTATATGCAGCAATAAAAACACTGCAGTTAAAGAACATTGTTGGATGTTTTAGAGCAAGAGGGATAGAGCCCGGGTAATTTGGCTCAATTCTGATATTTTTACTACCGTCCTTGGATATTAAGCTTTAAAATGAATCTAATCAAGCCATGTTATGTTCTGGTAAATTTTGTGGAGTAGTAATCTATATTTAGTAGAGCCTAACTTATCCGACGTAATCGCAATGACATCGGATAAGTAGGAATGTTGGTTAGTTGAGAATGCTAGTAAAAATTCACACGATGAACTATTACCAGTGACCGATCAAGAAACGACTAAATAAGAGTACATGAGGCACACGCTTGCTGTTCCCCTTCACTACAAGTGCTGTCCATCCTAATAAGTAAGCAGTACCCATGTTCAAGTACAGTAAGCAACAAAACTATGAGCTGAGCTGGTTTGTTAAACATCACAACAGTTTTCATCATTACAGAACAATAATATGTTGTATTATTTTTTTACAGGCAATGTTTATTTTAATACTGTTTTTAGGACAAGTACGACAGTTAAAACGGTATGTCGGATAACAAGGCTAGACTGTATAATGTAATTAAGAATGTAAATTGAAATAGTAACTGTTATCTATATTTTGGTTTCAATACCTCTATCCACCATTCTTTGTGCAGGAGAGATTGGACCCTGAGTTACTGAAGATGATAGCGGACGCCCTCCATGAGACAGTCCAATGCCCTGTATGTTTGGTGACACTACGGCCACCGGTGACTCAATGTTACAGTGGCCACGGTATCTGCCCAGACTGCAAACCTCACATGACTGCTTGCCCTTCATGTAGGGAGGCTTTCATCGAGACCAAACCAATAGTCCTCCATCAGCTGCTAGAGACTCTTCCGAGATATTGTCAATTCAAGACGTCTGGTTGTACTGAAGCGTACGTCCCTAAGAGCAATCACGAGATTGTCTGCAGCTATCGAGTGGTTAACTGCAAGGTCTTCGAGTGCAAGTGGTCTGGTCAGTGCAGGAAGCTTCAATCTCACATAATGAGCACTCATCCGTCTGTGTTCAATGTCATTTTATCAAAAGAAAGTTGTCCAGAAATCAAATGGGAGAACTTTAACATACGTGAAGATTCGTTCAAATATATACCTTTTATTGCTTATGATCAAGTATTTTGGCAGTACATTTATATGAACACTGAAGTAAACAAGTTGTGCATTTCATTTACCCACTCTTCAGACTGTGATGCCACCAGTAATTATTTAGCCGTAGTTTCCTTCAAGAATGGAGATATCGGATATATGTACACCATTAAAATCCCACTGGACAATGACAGTATGGTTGTTGATTTCTTTTTTGAGGAGGGTGTTATGACAGTACCTGGAAACATGCTTTATAAATTCATTAATGAAGAGTCATCACTTTGTTTTAATGTTCAAATTATGAAAGAGTAATTGCAGAAAATATTTGTATAATTGATTCAACTGTTATAGTTTTGTAAGTTACGTATTTGTAATCTGCTAAACTAAAAAACTTTATTATATAATTAGCTGCTTATAAAATCAATGCTAAGTGTAAGCCGTGTATTTTTATTTCATCAATGATTTTTATATAGCAATTATATTATTTATTACACTGATTATTTTGTAAATATTTAACACTATTTTTTTGACCACCAGAATTTATCAATCCTATCATATAACATTCTTTTCATTGTGTGATTGGTTGCAATTATTATTTATATATAGATACAAAGGAGAACTTCTGTTGAGCTATAAATTATGTTTAATTCAATAATAAAGCATTTTAGGTCACTTTTGAGTGTTTTTTTTCCTGAAAATTTAAATGTGACAAACTTATTATTGCTTAATTTAATTGAACTTCAATTGAAACAGTTCAATTAAATAAATACAGTTTTGAAGATGACTTCTGATTCATTGTGACTAATTAAAATGTAAAGGAAATACTATTTGAAAAAGATTAAAACTATATTGACAATCTACGACTAAGAATCCAATATCTATAAATGATAATAGTAATAACAGCAAAAATAATGAAAATCACGTCTTAATTAATATGCGATTCAAACTTTAGTTACAGGTATTTATAAACTTTATTTTCTAACTTTTCTTTTAGTGGTATCTGTGAGAATGTAATATAAAAATAGGAATTAACTCTGCACTCAGAAGGCCTTTCTTAACAGCATTTCATAGTTAACACTAGTTTAGCACTTCATGCTTTGCATATTCTCAAGTGCAAAATGTGCAGAGTCTTGAATCCAAGATTTGAATTTATAGTTACTATTTCTGTCAAATAAAGATCACATACAAGTGATGCACACATAGGCCTGCAGTCTATGGCAAGTAGCAAGCTCAAAAAATACAAGAGTTATTGACAGATATAATTTTTTTCAAATTCTCCAGAAATGTTTGTAACGATTCCTATTAGTTATAAATAGTTTTTTAATTAACATATTATATATTGTAGAAATACAATACAAGTGAATGTCATTTATTAGAAAATATACAAATATTTTGGTGAACGATTTCAATAAACCTCGTTTACCTCCCTGCAACGTACCAGATGTAAACGTGATAAAATTCCACAGGTAAGGTAAACATTTATTTGTGAATCCCTCTGGTCTGAGAAGATAAATCTGATTTACTGAACTAGATCAAAATATTTGTACATTTTGTACTTACATTGTAACAGATTTGTGTTGTGTAACGTTCACTTTTATTAAAGTATGTACACATAAATACCATCATCAGGAAGATTAAACAGATAAAATTCATGATTAAGAGGAAGGTAAACAGTAAATTTGCCAGGGTTGTATAAAGAAATAGTATATATTTACAAGTTTCAGACTACTCATGGGGAACCTTGCTGGAGACGATAGTTCGTATCTGAAACAAAAAAAATAAACCTTTATGTTATTGGTTTGCAAAGATTGTGAAATACTTGCAGACATTGTATATTGGTCTTCCTTGAAAAAAATTTGTAAGCCAATTAAATATTGAGAAAATGCGTTGTTTTTCTTTGTATTACCAATTCCAATTTATTCATATAAATTGATATAAGTGTGATTTTAGCTATTTTTAGTTAAGTCACAATTAAAAAATAGTTCTGTACATAAATGATTGGTCATACATCGTTACAGAAACATATATATAGCTTGTTTTTACTTTTTTAAAATTGTTAGGTGCTCATGTATAAATACACTACAATTTCTATATAAAAATCATTTTTTTGTTTTATGTTTAACATGCATTCCTTATAGTTCAACATTTTGATACTTCGACCCCTGTAGTCCACAAAGTATCGAACTATCGAGATTTTACTGTAGTAACCCAGTTAGGGTTCATGTAGGCACCATTTTAAGATAATATGGTAAGCGGTCTAAGAGTGATTTCTGCCTGGACCGATGGGTTTTTAATGGGTGAGAGTCCCTCACAACACGTCCCTGTACTTAGGGCCTGACGGTGCATAATGCTTTATCCCATCATAAAACAAATTCATGGTTCATGTTATGGAGCATTTCTTTTAAATTGTTGGTATTTTTCTTGTTCAAAAGTTATTTTACAAATTAATTTCCAGTTTTAATTCATACTCACAAACTTTTCTCAAATCTAAAACTTGATGCCAAAATCAAAATTTAAATCCTAAAAAATTACTAGTACATTTTTTAAAAGTTTTAACTCCAAGTTCAATATACCAAGTAAAATTGGTACCTTCACAGTGTTTTGAGTATTTGTCTTTGGCGTTTGTCGTCCAGCCACTTCTTGAGAAGTCCTTCGCCTGACCTATCTTCTGACCAATAATATTGCTTGGGTGGAGGGCCCTCCTCGAGACGCACAAAGTAGTGGCTGTAGCGATAGTCTACTCGTCCAAATCTCTTTCGGGCATGCCGACGAAACCCTCTCACTACCAATGCTTTTCCAACAAATGATTCAGCTGTAACAAAATAAAATGTTTATTTACCAAGGTTAAACTACAAATATTTTAAATACTTGTTGGTTTATGAATAAGCTATCAAAAATTAACTGACAAAATGTGTTATTATTATTATGATGTTTGCCAATCATTAAGTTACAGGCGAATATGAATTTGGAATAAGCATGATGATTGTGGATAAGCGACTGAAGTCATTGTTACAGATTAAAGCTGAAGGTTCCTTGGAAAAAGTCATTAAATAATAGCCTAATGACACAATTAGCTGATCCCTTACAACATTTATTATGAATCTGACTGTTATGAACTGAGAACAATAGGTTACGACGGTTCGCTGACGGTTTTCGAGTTGTTGTAGATACATCTGTGCACGCAACTTATCCAGACAGATTAAAGAGGAGAAAATACTGTAAGTATGAATATTATTGATAAACACTTCAAGTTCAGGCCATAATTCGAACTGGTACTCTCAAGTTCAGAAAGATATCTAAACTTAGTTCTGGCTCCATTTGCATAATTTTGAAATCAGTTATCTATATAATAAACATGTGATGTTAAATTTTGCTAACAGCGTTTATTGCCATCTCTAGATATTGTTTTCCAGTTGAACGGTTTGAATATCTCGCCCAATACTAGCTGAGCCATATCGTGGACAAAGTTCCTTGTATACGATCTGTCAATAACTGTAGGTGGGATGAAAATCCCTTGTAGCGAATGTACACAGCTCAATTACTTCTGAATTAGTTTGGGCAGATGTAACTACTGGATCCCTTGTAGCGAATGTACACAGCTCAATCGCTTCTGAACTAGTTTGGGCAGATGTAACTACTGGATCCCTTGTAGCGAATGTACACAGCTCAATCGCTTCTGAACTAGTTTGGGCAGATGTAACTACTGGATCCCTTGTAGCGAATGTACACAGCTCAATCGCTTCTGAACTAGTTTGGGCAGATGTAACTACTGGATCCCTTGTAGCGAATGTACACAGCTCAATCGCTTCTGAACTAGTTTGGGCAGATGTAACTACTGGAAGTATAAATGGGGATTGACACTAGATCAGTCATGTGATTGCGGGGAGTCTATCCAAACAATGGATCACATAGTTACAGAGGGATTAGCTACCATAAATAGAATCACTGAGGCAGATCTGAAATGGTTTGACAGATTGGATTTACCTTTGTGAATGTATATCACTTTATTATTTCTGTTACAAAATAACATGATTTTTGGATCTTGCTCCAAATATTTTTTTTAAATTAACAAAAGACACATGACATCAAACCATATCCATCTCAAAGTTACTTTACCCCTCTACTCTTCTTATAATACTGCATCAAAATAAATGTATTATTATGAAATATTAATTTATTTTAAATTTACTTAAAACGCCAATGTTTGGTAATTAGTACACAATTTTAAATTCTATCGTATAAATCATATATTAAATAAAATTAACCAAACATTACAGTTGTACACTTACCAACCCACAAGTTGCTTTTGAACTCCACGTTGTGATCTTCAACTGCAAGGTTTTGCGCTTCAAGGATGGCTTCTTTCACCATAACCGCTCCTTTCCTGGGCACGAAGCTTAACTGTTTGACCGCTTCATCAACAGACATTCCACGGACCAAGATGGCAATGTACCACATCTTCTTTGGACTGTAGTGGAGGTTGCACTTCATGTGGCAAACGTACTGAAAAAAATAAAATACTATTTCATTATGTACAGTAGCTGTGAAGAAGTAAAATTGAGAATGAATTTTAAAATTTAGGTTCATAAAATATCACTTTGATATGTTAAATTAATTTTTTTTTATAACTCTGTTTTATTTTACAATCTGTTAAATTCAATATAACAATAAGTAAAAAATATAGCATATTTACAAGCACGCGAGTAGGTGACTATTCAGAAATAGTGCACCAAAAAAGTCTTTGAATGAGAACGTTTCAAAGTTAAAATTAAAATCTGTACGGCAGGCTCAATACCGTTGCTCGAAAATTAATGAAATAATAAATTAAACATATCAATTAAAAATTATACAACATTTGTTTTGGGAGAGAAAATTTTCAACTTAATCAAACACTAAAAAGCAATTCCTTAGCCATTTGATCCTTACATAAAATAATGCATTAAAATAATATTACAAAGTTTAATTGCTTTTTTTGTCACAGGGTATTGGCCAAACAAAATGAGCTTTAAAAACTAGATTAAATAATAAACATATAAGGCTTAAGACAACCAACCAGAAAAATCAGTCATTGTCAAAATTGTTTCAAACTAAAACAATCTTTTTCGGACATCAATTAACTAGAATAAATTATAAAAACCAAATAACTTAATGCATCTGAAATATACTACATCATGAATATAAAAATTATTTAGTAAATATTGAACTTGGAAGTTTCCATTTTTCTCCATTCTTAAATTAATGTTTACTTTATATCTTAAGTTATTTTTATTTAATATACAGAAACTACGTTTTAGTTACTTGTTACTTTTGACAGTGAACATCTTTTCAAGGCCTCAAGTATATTTTGCTATCGATCATATAACAAAATACCACATTTTTTTATATTTTATATATACATTTTAATTTAAATCAATTTTTTGAGAAATAATTGAAACTAAAGTTTACCTGCATCGAATTAAACCTCAATTTAGGTTATTCTTTAGATTATTTTTTATTTCAATTAATTCAACACTTTTTTTTCGTATCATGTTTTTATAAACTGTGTTCATCATTAAAGAATGGAACAACTCTTGAAACCTGATAAACTGAATATAGATTCTAATAGTCCGACTGCTGAACAAGACTGGAACGATTGTTATAAAATGCAATAATTATCTCTAAATGTCTAAAATTGATGAAGGCAATAAACTAAAACTTCTGATAAATCTTTTAACTCTTTCAAACTAAGCTTACATAAGCGGATGCTTAACTTTCAATGATTCTGTAAGTAGTCTACAAAAGCTCTATTGTTAAACAGCGAACAAAGTAGCTCATTACAAAGAATAGCTTGTTAAGAAATAGATCAGCAGAATGCTAGTATTTATCAAACTTCTACTGGTCAAGTTGGTGATCAAGTTCATAAATTCAAATCAAGACTTGAAAAAGACATCTGACGAAAATATGTGACATCTGACACCTTGATGAGGGTACTTACACACCAGCTGGAGAAATAACTCACAAAAACTGATGGTTCACCACACTGACTGGGTTCGCGGACTTTACCGGAGTGTATTCCGTATACTGAATTTAATGAATTATACACAATATTACCTAAAACGTGGTGCTGGTTGGCCTAATAGATGGATCGGTTGGGAGCTTTTTTTTGAAAACAGCAACACAATTATAAGTAATATGAGTGTTTTATTAATAAAATTGATAAGTTTTAGTGAAGCTAGAACCTTGACACAAGTTAATTTACAAGTTCACAGTTAGTATGAAATCTTTTAAAATAAACAGTATAAAATTATTATAATTTGTAGTTTGTTAACAACGTGGTTATTCTAAGATACAACAATTTAAATTCCAACAAATCTAATTTCAATTAATAATTAATGGCGCTTGCCATTGTCTGTGCTGTCTCTAAATGAATTTAGAATTTGGTTACGGTTACAAATTAAACATGATTACTGAAAACTAATACACGAATTTACATAAATTGAACCGACATGGCAAGCCCGGGAATCAAAGGGAAACCGCGCTACTTACTACATGTAAGTACACGATCACGGTTGCAGACAGACCGAGACGGCTGGCTTCATCCCCAAGCCAGTATTAGAAATATTGTCAACCAATCACGCGAAAGAACGTTTAATCGTATGACTTTCTAGGACGTATGGTGCTGCACTCCAGCCCTGAACGATTCACCAAGTAACTAACATTGGCATGTTAGGGTTACTGGAACATTACAATATCTCTCAGTTTTCGAGTCGTGGGCTGCAATTGGAAATCACGCCATCACACTCCATACTGGCCTGGTACAGATAAATCAATGCTTTTGCCTTTCCCACTGAACCCAATATTCACTCATATTAATTTAAAATGGTGTAACAAAAACTAAAGGGAGGCATAATCTAATTATTATTATTGAATTTGAAGTTACATTAAAACACAAAAACAAATAGAGGGTGTAATCTATTTTATTTTATTTAGACGGCCCACAAAGGTGGTATTTTCATTTATTTATTCAATAAATTAACGGGCCGTCACAAATAAACTAACTGAAGAAACTAAAAAACCTTCAAGTACCAGCACAACTATTCTCTCAATTTAATTTTTTGTGGATCTAAGACAAGAGCAATGGTTTTCCAGCTAGATATGCTATATCCAAGGATTGTGGATAGAAAGGCTACTTCAAGGTATATTAGGATACATTGAAGTACATCTAAAATCTATTCAGAAAATATTTATAAGAATATTGAGCATGAAGAATGGATTTCTCTACAAGGATGTTCCAATTTCTGAAACTGAAGCTAACCATGGGATGACACCACGTCTTGTAGCTGATCTCATATTTCTGGCGCTGTTGATTGTCAACTGATCAGCTTCAGGGTCCCATCAGCTACAAGACTGCAACACCTTTTTGAGGTTAGGCATTTGGGCACTAACTACCAACTGCAAAGTCCTATTCCCAGAATGATGAGAGAAGTGAACAAAATCTGCCATCCTGTGGACTTTTTCAACTTGTCAATTGAATCCTTCAGACGGATAGTTCATTTAGCTGCCGGTAATGATATGCTGTAATGCTTTACCTCACTATGTAAATTTTAAAGTACTGTATTTGTAAATAAGAGAGTCTGTAAGTGAATGATTTTTGGTGGCTGCAATAGAGGACCACACTGAGTCAGTGTGAACATGGTCTTCACACATCTGATTAAGATTATTGTTAAACATTATTGTATTTTTAATATTGTCATTCTATGTTACTTTGTTTTTTTTGCCATGTTGAACTATTATTTGAAAACACGTTAAATTTTTATACAAAATACCTTGGGAAATAAAGAAAAAATAGGAACATTCGATAACTCTAATAAAGCGTCTTGTGCTTCCAGTTCTACTATGTTTCAACAGAAGTTAACCACTTCTGTACTTCTGCTATGATTGACAGCGAGAATTCTGCTTAATGTGATTCATTAATTGAAAAAATACAACTAAAAACATATCCTTCTAGCACTGGAGAAGCAACTATGGCTTCAAACTTCCTCAGTTCTCAAACACTAGGCACCTGTTCCATGAGAATAAGGCTACTTAATATTATATATATGACGAAGTTTCTCTTTCTATCCTCCAAAGTTTATGTATAGATGTAATTCAGACGGAAAAAAGGAAGCTAAACATTATATAGCATTGGAAGCGGTGTCATTGATGACATTATTCAGTTACAAAATCTTTAAGACATGTTTGTTTATCCTGCTGATATTATCATCTGTGGGAAAGCACAGGAAATCTGCAATCAAAATCTAGACAGATTCATGCAAGCTGTAACAAAATATAGATTAACCATTACCAAAATCAAAAGCTCATTTTCATTGTCTGTAGTTATTTTTTTGGGCTAACTAATGGAATGATAAAACCAGACCTAGACCGTCCTCTCCCCCGAAGAATCTTATACTGCTTCCCTCAGGAGAAATTTTAGAATGTTATCTCATTTCTCTAAATTAATAACTAGATTTTTGGAGAAGATTCAGCAACTTACAAAGAATGGGTTTGCATTTTCATAGGAAGCTATCGAAGGAGACTGAAAAAGCACGTTTCCCATCAGCCCTAATATACCATTTACTGTTAAGACAGATGCTTCTGACACAAAAATCACACGCTCGCTCAGAGGCATTCTTTTCGAGAGGATTAAACTCAAGTACCGTAGTTCTGGAGAGAAGGAAGGTTATGCCATCATAGAGGCCATCAAGACGAGAGAGTTTTGCTGCTGAAAACCTGATGTGTACTGGGATCTTTAAGTTCTATTTCTGTTACGGTCAATCACCAGAGAAATCTCCCTAAGTCACTCAGTGGAAACTTACATATATATCCCTCTGGAGCAGATCAGGAGCAAAAATCAATCATACAAATTAGAATAAATCAAGAAACAATATCATGTATAGAGTATGTGTTGAAATAAAGCCAAAATTTTGCAGAAATTACAGTTACTAAAACACACCACAGTCAGATTTCAATAGCTGCCCACATATTTCAATATATTTTGCATACTACAAGCTGTATCTTGAATCTTATCAGATTGCAACACAACAGCACCTTGTCGCATCATTCAAGTGCCTACACTACACGAGATTTGCTCCAATAATTTCAGTTACATTTTAGGTTTATTATTAATCATCTTTCAATGTTGCCAACCTTTACTTCAGTAGTCTTCAATTCAAAATGCTGTCTCTATTTATATTTTATTCATTATTATTACATATTATATCCGATATGACACCTAGACTGCTTTTTGATCAATTTTGAGGTTACATCATAACTAATTATTGTATTTGTTGTAATGTTTCGATGAATCATATGATAAATGAGATCAATGTCTCTTACAACCCCGTGATTTTAATTTTTATCACCATCAATTCAATTTGTCAAGGCATTTTTTTCAACACTCCAGTTCATCACACTTATTATTTATTTACTTTTTATTTCTCTTCTCAATTTTTTTTATCTTTTTGGTTATATTTCTATTTGAATTTCTTATTTTTAGTTGTAATTACTATTTATGTTGATTTTTTTATATGAAAAACACTTATTTCTATGCAATTTCCGGCTGATTGTAATTCATAAATTATTGGTTAACTTGAACAGATCAGGCCTACGCACAGGTGCCATGCCCATTTAGACTATTTCCTTAGCTATAGCACTAATTTATATTCCTCTTCTTTGTTGTAAACCTTAATTAATTATTAGTCTTATTTTTGTTATGTTTATATTGAATTTTTTTCTCCAATTGTATTTCAGTCTAATGTACAGGGTGTTTCAAAAAGAATCATCAGATTTTGTAGGTTTATAATTTCAATACTAATAATAATATGGACATGAGGTTAATTTTATATTAAAGGATAACTAATAAAGTTTTTTTTTACATAGTTAAAATAAAGTTTTTTTTACATACCATTTACAGGTGCTCAATATGGCCCCCTTGAGATGCACGGCATATGTCTATGCGATACTCAAATTCGTCCCACACCTTAGCTAGCATTTCTTGAGTGATAGATTCGATGGCTACTCTAATGCGGTTCCTTAGTTCAACCAATGTTGTTGGAAGGGGAGGGATATAAACAATGTCTTTCACAAATCCCCACAAAAAGAAGTCGCAAACAGTAAGGTCCGGTGACCTTGGAGGCCAGTGATGTAACGCGGAATCGTTAGGTCCAGTACAACCGATCCATCTTTGAGGAAGCCTACCATTTAAAAACTCTCTCACATGAAGATTCCAGTGTGGTGGGGCACCGTCCTGCTGGTACACGAAGTCATTGGAATCTGTTTCTAACTGAGGGAAGAGATAGTTTTCTAACATATCGAGATATGTCAATCCCGTAACAGTGTTCTCTTGAAAGAAAAAGGGACCGTACACTTTATTCCGTGAGATTGCACAGAAAACATTCAAGTTTTGGGGAATCTCGCTCATGCTGTACGATGTGATGTGGTTGCTCGGTTCCCCATATTCTCACATTGTGACGGTTAACTTTTCCACTCAAATGGAAAGTTGCCTCGTCACTAAACACCATGCATGTTACCAAATCATCGTCAACTGCCATCTGGCTTAGGATAAACTCACAAAACTGAACACGTTGTTGTTTATCACCTTCATGCAAAGCTTGTAGTAATTGAATCCTGTATGGTTTCAAATGTAAACGTCGGCGTAAAACATGCCATACTGATGTTGAAGGAATGTTAAGTTCCCTACCAGCACGGCGAGTGGATTTTTGCGGGCTACGGGCGAAACTGTCGCGGATGCGCTCCATGTCTTCATTGGACACACGTGGACGACCCGATGATTTTGCTTTACAGAGACAGCCTGTATCAGTAAATTGCTTATACCATCTTCTTATGCTCTGGGCTGAAGAAGGATCAGCACCATATGTGGTACGAAATTCACGTTGCACGGTAATCACAGACTCACATCTAGCAAACCGTATAACACAAAAAGCCTTCTGTTGTTTAGATGCCATTTTGTCAATAACTGAGCTGGGCGTTGACAGAAGCGCGCTACTGCTACCTAGCGGAAAACACTCGAAACTTGAGAGCTTCCTCTTACTGACAGTACATTGTTCTATCAAATCGGACTTATAGATGAATAGCAATAAATTTTTAAAATCGGATGATTCTTTTTGAAACGCCCTGTATTGTAGGCCTATATGGTATTGTATTGAGCTTCATTTTTATTTTTATTTCATGCAGGAAATAAATTGTTCATTCATTTATCCAGTTAACCCTATTGATTTTTTGGGCTATGTGGGCAGCTGACACACAAAATTGGAAGGTCCAGATATTTGCCCACAGTCCTGTCAGTGATACTTCTTGTAATAACACTATCTATTCCATTTTGTTCAATACTACAACAGTAAACTATCTACACTCCAATAACGCTTTCAATCCTCAGCAAACAAAGAATGTAGCCAAAACAATCATAAACCAAGCAAACTAATGTGACAACAAAAAGCACATTTTCAAAATAGTTTCTGAATCTCAATGTTCATATTCCCTAAACAATAGAGAACAGTTTGTTGCCACTTATTACTGCATTGTATACTGCATACAAAATATATAAATCTTCAATATAAATTCAAAGTTAAATTTTTTACCTATATTGTTTGTCTAAATAATTTTACAAATAAAATTTCAAATTAAAAAAAATTAAAGAATTTTCTATATGGCTAAATAATAATAAAAACTTTATTTTTAATATTAAAAGTGATGTAGGCCCTACATATACAATAAAAAGTTATTTATACTGTATATATATATATATATATATATATATATATATATATACATAATACAAATATAAAAAATATACAAATTTTTTATATATATATAAAAAGACTACTCACTGCAGGCCGTTTCTCTTCTTCGGGTAATTGTGGTGGAAAAACCTTTTCATTGTACTTTGGCCATCTAGTTGGTACTGGAAAACCACCCTTACCACCCTTACTTAGGTTTTCACTTGTATGAAAATCTAATTTACTTAGCAACACAGTACTTGGTCCAAAAGTTAGTTCATTTACCAAGCTTGAGTTGTATGTTGAAAATCCTCCCAGTTTGGCCAGAGAGGGTAAATTTGCAACACACCTTTTCACAACTTGCATTCTGTATATTTCTAAAACAACAAATTGAAATTCATTGATACTAACACGGAAGGATTATGTAAACACCAAATGTTTAGAATAATGTTACAGGAGAGTGCCTCATATTTTTAATTAATTTATAAAATGTCTTTCACAATCATACAAGATTGTGCACAATGAAGTATCCCTTATTATTAATTTCTTCATTAATTCAAGTTTTTCAACTTCAATTTTGTTCCATCTGTAATATAAACAAAATCTCAAAAATTCAACTACATTAGCTAAATTTTTACTCGGTTACTTTTGGAAATTATAGACATTTTTCATAAATTTATCTCCATCATAAATTGATTTTAATGGTTTTTTTTAATTAGCATAGTACGTACTGGTAAATATGCAGTACTAGCGAACGTCATACAGCACAAATAGGTATATTATAATATACACACAAATATATCAAAATACAAGCCCAAAATGCACAAATATACTGCAGCACAAGTACAAAATGCACAAATACAATGGTGATTGATTTCGGCAAACCAAGTTTACCTTCCTCAGACCAGAGGGATTCACAGAAGAATCATAGTATTTGTGCATTTATCACTTGAGATGGATTTTATCATTTGATAAAGTTATTAATTTAAAATCAATACAATACAAGTGAACGTCACACAACACAAATATATTACAGTAGCACAAAATGCTATATCTGTGCATTTCGTTCTTATATTGTGCATTTTGTACTTTTATAGTAAGTGTGCATTTTGTGCTTATATTGTAATATATTTGTGTTGTGTGACGTTCGAACTTGTATTGCATTGATTTAAAATAAATAACTTTATCAAATGAAAAGGTTCCACCTCTAAATCCCCATTTGAAAAGTAGTTTTTATAATTTTTTTTCTTTCATTTTAACGTATGATAAACATTTAAATAAAAAGATTGTAATTTGAAGTCTTATGCATTTGGTAAAGGTTTTTTAGCTTTCAGTGATTGAACCCAACAACCTCAATATTCAAATTAGGGGTCTCAAGGTTGGAGAGAAGTCTAAAAAAACTTAATAGCCCTTTCCAAAGTACCGGCAGTATTAGACATACAGGCCTACTAATTAATACAATTGATATTTAAAGTTTCTAGTTTAACTGAAAAGTATATATAAATGTTTGAGCTATTCTGAAAGCTTATGAAATTCTATCAAAATTGAATTGTGAGAGATTATTTGTACAAGAACTCTGATGTATTTTTTAAAAGTAAGTCACAATTCCAATAAAATAGTGCACAGCAAATTTAAATGTTTCTTGTTTTAAAATATATCCTTAGGTTGGCTAAAAACAAAATACTGATACTTGAATCAGTATATGTTCTAGAAAACATTAGCAATTTGTGACAGCCTAATAACAGCAGATGTATAATTTTTCAAGCAGAAATTTTCTAATCTTTCCGGAATATTGGTCGCTTGATCAACTTCCTTTCAATTTAGAATAGTAAAATATAACAGTTTAAATGCTATAAAAATAGCAACCATTCTACACGTTATAAGCTCTATTTCAATAATATTTTGCGTAACCAAAGATTAACCCTCAAAATGGTAGTTGTTCATTTTTTAACGACACACACAGCATTGTACTTCACGTCATATAGTATGTTCAGTCTAACGTAGCGAAGATATCTAGATTCCATAGGAAAGAGGACAAGTTTATCTTTCTGATTAGCTCACTTTCGTTTTGCAGACGTGATTGTTGATGTAATACACTTAATGATAATGTAATACGTTAATACACTAATACTGGTAGGCTTTTTTGTACTTACAAATATAAAAATTAATTTGATTAAAAAAAACTATTCAACCCTTTATAAGTTATTTTCTAAAAGTAAACAAAATTTAGCAAATTTTGGCTATCTTAGAATAAAAATTTTTAGTATTTTATTTATTTCCTAGGTACCGTTATAGTACTCCTTTTTTACAACTTTTTAAATTTTATTTTTTATTATTTTACAAATAAAAAATATAATTTTTTTCAAGGTTAAACATATTTTTATAGTATTCTGTGCTGTCTTGATAAAAATCATGTATAAATTTATAGTATTTGAATATTTTTATAGATTTTTAATAAATTTTTCAAAATATGCTTGCAATAGTGAAAAATGACCCACCACAACAGAAATTTTACCTGCCACTTCTAGGGTTAAAATGGTTGATGATACAATCAAAGAAGTGGACAATGTTTTTGTGACTGAGATTTTTAATGCTAATATTGTCTTTTGAGGAAGAAGCTCTAGAATCTATCTATAGTCATCTGACTGTAACATAGAACGGTATTAATATTAATATAATACTCAGGATACCTTCTGTAAAAGTTACAACTAACTGATCACTCCGAATTAAGTTCAGTCCTATTATTTATAAGAATTACCATATAAGCGCTTTCTTATAATAATGTTATTAACAATAAAACCTCACTAACTAACATGTTGTAGACCCATGGCTGTCGAGTTTGGGGATTGTCCAGCTATCCAGAATATTGAAATTTTTAATGGGTTTCAGGACATGAACACTGAAAGACTTGTACATTGTGAATTTATTGCTTACACGTATATAATTATTGTACCTGCAAAGAAATCTTGAATAGCCTATCCGACAAGTACAATACAGCAGGATGTGGTGGATTCAGTGTTTAATTAAAAATTGTTTTTCTTACTTCGTCACCTTTGCCTTGACTGACTGCTTTGCCACACAGGAAAAATATCTATTTAGACAATCCTTATTCTTGAAATAACACAATGATCTTTTAACGTATTTGACATATAATCTTAAACCTTGTATTCCATCAAATCAAACTGCACATAATCTAAAGCCATCTAAACTATGTCAGCCCTTAGAAAATATCAAGATTGGCGAAGCATCTAGAAACTGTATAAATAACAATCTTGATATTTTCATCGCCAGTAGGAATAGTAGGTACTGGTACAATCAGATCTAGTTCTATTTAACAGGGTAAACTCCCTGGTATTGTTCTACATCTAGATTTGTGAAGCGTCTAGAAACTTCATAGAAAACTTTACTAAATGATCAAGAGGATGCAATCATGATTGAAACACTGGTTCTCTATCTATTTATTTAATGAGATGTCACAACTTTGGAAGATTTGTTTTTAATTAGTGTTTTACTAAATTGATTATTATACTGGCCAATTTGTGGTAATTAATATAAAATTACCTGCCTACTCTTCACTTATCACTCACTGTCTTCACAAAACAAGCAATTAACAAAAACAAAGTAGACGAAAATTGGAAAAGCATTTATTTTTAGATCATCTTCATAGTGTCTTAATATTTACTTCAATATAACTTTCATTTTTTAACCTCTCACTAAAACTAATCTATCAGATTTTAGTTATTTTTTTCCTTTTCTTTTTTCGTTCGTCTGTAGCCGGGACTTGCATTGGACATAGAGCTACCCATCAGTGTTGCCCCATTCAATGTTTAGACAACTTACTTACTTATCCCAACTTTCTCAAAAATCATCTGCCATCCTACTATTTTCATTTGGTAAAGTCTAACAAGTAAATGATTGCAGTTTTTAGACTAAATTAAACTAAATGTTCATATTAACTAAGAGTTTTATTTAAATAATCACATTATAATTGTGATTTAATCTTACAACTTGATCTACATGGTTGGTTCTAAGCAGGCTTGTGAGCAAAATTTTGGAGGACCAAAATCGAGAAAGCTACACTTGCTTCTTGTTGATGTTCGCAGTCCAGACCTTGCTTCTCTACGAAGCGGAGATCTGGGCCCACGCTCTGCAGAAAAATTGTTGACCCCAAATCGATTTTGGGGAGTAAAGAGTGGCATTAGGGATGTCCCGTGGACGATTTTTTATATGACGATTTTTTATGAGTTTTTCAAGACGTGATAGATGTGGGTTTTGAATAAGAGAGGCTATCTGGAGAGGGTAAACTAATATTGTCCCAAGTGTATTTTCGGAGAACATTCAGTTTTTTGTTGTCTGAGGAGTGGACTGCTGACAAATCTTTAGATTTTATCTTTGAGTTAAATCCTTGAAAGTAACCCCCAAATATTTGATCTCATCTTCTTGTTGTATACTATCAACTTCTATTCCATTCAAATCGAATAGTTTCTTCTTCAGTTCGACCTTCTCAATATTGATTAACTGTGATTTTCTTGGGCGGACTGTTAATCCTAAAGCTTGAAATTCCGACTGGGCAAAAGTATATAATTTACTAGCAGATTTAGAATCCTTAGCCAAGAGTACTGTATTAGTCTGCACAACCAAGAATAGTCTGTCAATCTATCAAGTTGTTCGCTTAATGATGGATGTACGCATTAGCAGTGAGAGATGTCCGTTTCTAAAATCTTGTCAGAAAAAAATCACAAAAGTATTCTTTGTGGTTGCATGTAAAAACAAGCCGGTTGTGGACAAACCAGAAAAAAAGAAAAGAAACATAAGTTTGTTAGTTTTGTTTACTTTTGGGTAAGTTATAGTATTGATTATATAAACCTACAAAATCAATGGTTGTAGTTTATTGTTGTCAGGAAGTAGGCAACAACATTAATAGATAATTAAATAGTAGAGGTTAGACTTATCATTTATTTCTTGTTGTAATCTTTAGTTGCTAATTCTAGTGATCAAGTAAGTATAATGTTTGGTCTGTGCTAATAGGTTACCAATATTTAATAGATTTATGAAACATTACTTTGATTAATTTTTAGTACAGCAAACCCTCCATTTAAGAGGCCCCATTGAACGGACTTCCGATTTAACCAGCTTACAGCTGTATTACAGTATCTAAATTGCTAAATAATGTACTCGCACTGAAGGAAGTTTTATACCAAAATTAATTTATAAATCGTATAGTTTTTGTAAGGCATCTTCAAATATTTTATAAATAGTTTTTATTATTATTCAGTACATCCTTAAACCCTTTATATATTATGGGTTAATCATTTTTAGAAATATTTGTATAGCCAATTTTATTGATTGTTGGTTTGACAATGATCTTGCAGCATCACAGTTAGTTTTGAGTAAGGTGTGACAATCTCATAACAGCTTGGATTGAATTCACCCTGATGGAACGGACGTTGGGCTTTAACGGACTAGAGCCTACCTCATTTAGTTAAATTGAGAGTTTACTGTATTGACTATTAATGTCATGCAGGTAACTTTCAGTTTATTTATAGGCCTAATTAAAATCCAGTTCTAAATATAAGTTGATTTTAAAGTTAATTCTATGTTTACTGTAAATAAGAAGTTAAACCTGATGGATAGGTAGTTCTAAAATTGAACAGTTTATGCATGAACTTTCTTTGACCAAAATAATTCAGGTTTTTGCATAAACTTCCTTTCACTAGAGTCCAGGTCTGCAGTAACAACTGGGTCAGAGTGCTATTTACAACATCTCTTGTAAGCTGTTTTGCCGAAGATAAGTATTGTTACTTTTTCTCTTTTTAAAAATGTGTCTTAATTCCTACATCGTGTTTAAGATTTGGGGTCTTTTGCAGAAGAGGGCCACCAGTCTTGAAATATGTTCTATAGCAATGGCATATTGTTTGAAGGGTCTTATTCTGATTGTTAATGTTAGAGGCACTTAATTGAAACACCTAACCTAACCTAACACCAGCAAAGCGAAGAAATAGAAAAGAATGTGGTACAAGCAGGGCTTTGATAGATTCGTACCTTTGCGAGTTCATGTGGCGGCAAAGAAACAAAGATGACGATCTGTTTCAAGCTATCTGGCGGGACATGAACCTATTCTGGCCTCCACAAGAATAAACCCTTATATAGTTTGTAACATAATTATTTTTTTCTTTAAAATGTGTTCAAATTGTGTCCAATACATATATACTGAGTGTACAATGTGTTTTTGTTGGTCCTGTATCCATAGAAAATATTTCAAGACTGGTGGCCCTCTTCTACAAAAGACCCAAGATTTGTTTAAATTTGCATAACAAGTTTTTTTTGTTGGGTTTAACACCAGTTAAAAATTACAAAAAGTATGTGAGATGAAATTCTAGAATAGTTGTTAAGTTTTTGACTTAGAAAACTATAAATTAGTCTTTAAAAATTATTAAATTATAGCCTTAATAAGTTTACTTTAGATTATTAGTTTCATTATTGAAGCTAATATCAATAAAAAATCGTTCATTGTACTAGTCATTTTCAGACCTATGTTTATAGTACTTTTTTTTATTTTTAACTCGCAATCATCTCTTAAAATAGTTATCTCCTCCTGAGACACCCTGAATATACATATACTATGATTCTTGTTAGGTATTATAATGATTTTTGTTTTATACAGTACAAGTGAACGTCATACAACACAAATATATTACAATATAAGGAGAAAATGCACAAATAAACTACAATAAAAGTACATATTGCAAAAATACAGTGGAGTCCCGGTAATCCAAAATAATTGGGACAGAACCCATTTCGGATTTAACAGATTTTCCTAAAACACTTTTAATAATAAAATAACAAGTGATATGCCTAACATTAAGTACAGTACTTCAGTTTTTAGCGCAATAAGAGCCTATGATAAGAAGTGAATAATGAACCCTGTAATCGAAGACTATATTAATCTGATACGTACGATAAAACTCCATTTTCAAGACAAAAAGTTAGAGTCACTAGCGGAAATAGATCCTGGACCCAGCGCTACTTGACGCCGTTTCATTCGCCACTAGTCCACATTATCAGCTGACGGAAGTTGTGTGTATATTTCTGGCATTCTCACGCTACCGCAGTAAGCACTGTACCCAATTCCCACTACCTGTCAGTCTCTTATCAAAAGTTCGAACTCGTGTGTTTACAAATCTCAGTTTTGTTACAACACACACAGACGATGCGGCTGCCGTGATCTCGCAATAGAATACATAGAGCAACACCCCGACGGGACACCAGTAGATACCACATTTTCGAGAAGCTGGCGTAATTTAGTTTCGAGGGAGAGGAATTTTTTCAAAACCAAAGTAATATTTGAAAAGTTTACTAACAGTTTAGTAGATGAAATAGTATTGTCATTTTTAGATTTATAAATTAGAGGTTCTTACAGTAACTGCATTTTTATTTTTGTCCAAAATGTTTGCCAATTTCTGTTTTGGATTAACCGAACTTTCGGATTAGCGGGAGTCTACTGTATAGCTCAATACAAGCACAAAATACACAATTATTTACACAATGCCCAAAGGTAATTATTATTGTGTGAGTTTAATGAAAGGAAACCAAGTTGCTCTGTTTTATAATATACTCATTACATATTTATATATGTAATATAAGCAAAATAAGAAGTTAACTTCATAAAACATACAAAAACAAACTTACCACTGTTTGCGTCAGGTCAAAACGTTTATTTATCAACACTAATGCGGGAAAGCAGTAGACGTTACAAGAGCTGACAACGGAGGCAACGATAACATCTGACGTTCAAACTAATGTGCACGCATCAGTTTCAGGAATGGAGCTATCCAGAACTTCAAGTATGTTTCTATCGTTTGCTGGATGGTGCTTGTATGGATGTCATCGTAGTTTACATATTATAAAAATAAAGCACTGAAATAAAGATTGATATAGCGGCCTATTAATAACAATAATTAAAATAATTGTACCTCTTTTATTTTTTCGATGTTGCAATAACTTATGTGGTTACTTGCAACAAAAAATAAAAACGTAAACAATCATTAAATAACAAAACAAGTTTTTAGAAGAAAACAAAAACAGCTGATTTTGTTCAATCTGAAAGATGATTTATTAACATGAATGTACAATTGTCGTTGGAGTGGGAAATCCATCGATGAGCATGTTCAATTCAGACATCCAAGACTACAGTCCGGTCTGTAATATGGTTTATTTCTTCCTGATAAAATAGTTTTTGGCAATGGACACTTCCTTTTAGGACTCTATTTATAATTTAAATGTGATTAAAATATCATGTATTTTATGAAAGTTTGTTGTTTCAGGTTTATTTTAATACTTTGTGATAAGATGGAGCTCAGAGAACCAAAGAAGAAACGAGTGGGATCTCATATCAAACTGAAACAACCATTTCCAATCTTAATTGAAAGTGAAAATGAATCTTTTTTTGGAGATGATATATGGCCTCTGTTTATTGGTAACTTTACTGGTGATTGTGTCGTAGTATGTAACCCAGAAGAAATGGTTTCTCTCAGCACAATGGTAAATATATGTTTTATTACGATAGAGGTTGAACAGTTATAATGTATTTGATTCCACTAATAAATTAGATTAGATATCTGATCTGACTGACAAATCAAAGGGCAATACAATTAATATACAGTAAAACCTCACCAACTCGACAGTCATCGGCTGACAGGGTGTAAGTCTAGCTGGCTTTTAGGTTACTTATATTTCGACTTGAAGGATTAGAATACATAAGGCTTTAGATTATGCGTCGAAATACATTGAGATAACAGTTTCTTATTTGTAACCACAAGGACCATATGCAACAGATATTTTATTCTCCTGGCGACTCCATGATGAAGCAGCCAGGTACGGAATTTAGAAAAACAATCTTCAAACAATTTCTTCAGCACATTTAGCTGTACCGGTAGTGTAATTGTTACTTTGAGATTTCTTTACAGATACTTTTTAGGTGTAAGTAAACAATAATTAATGACGTACCTCAAATGTTTAGTGTGTGCATTTACTAATACTAATTAAAAATTTAAATTTGTTGGATAACTTGACAACCTCTAGGTCCACAAAGTGTCAAGTTCGTGAGGTTTTCCTGTTGTTAAATATAGAAAATTAAAAGTTAAAGATCGTTTTATTTACCAAGTTAGGGTTAAGATGCCCTCTCTAACACTTAACCTGGGGACCAACGACTTCCGAACCACCACCAGTGACCGGGCAGGCGGGCTGCTTACAAAGACAGGATTGCTCGGACGGTCACCCAACCGAGGGACAGCCACGCTCGATGTTGCTTGACTCCGTTATCTTACGTTAACATCAGAATCCTCCGACGTGGCCACTGGCAATATCTGTTGTCTTTTTAAATATTTGAATGTTTAAGGGTTTACTTTAAGGATTGCATATATTATTGAAAGAAGTTTTGCCTAACAAACAAATCATCTAAATGAATTGACCCTTTATGTAATAGAGCAAATACACACTGAGACTTTTTTTATATTTACTTTTTCTATCAAACATGGCCACCTTCTGCTCTTCTACCTTCTATTTACCATTACATGCATATATTCTGCGATGTATAGTCCATTCCATCGGCTATGGCCACTAGTGGATTATATACCCTTACTACTAAACACAAATGACGGTAGGGTGTTTACCTCTCCTTCCAGCCAAGTGGACATTCCACAACACTTTAACATATTTGTGCTTTTTAAATGAGATCTTTTTATCCTAATATTTTGATAATCTACTCTAAATTACAAGATAAATCAGTCCTAACATGAAAAGAATGTGATATAAAATAACAAATATAAAACAAAAAAAGAATCAATTTTTAAACTAGCATAAACTTTTTATGCTAGTTTTTATATTTGATAGTTAGTGATTGAATGAAGACCAGCTAATCCCGCCCTGAAATGTTTGGGAGATTATGTTGTTTGCATCCGCAGCAATTCCTAAGTTGTATGTGTCCCCTTGGTGGTTTTAAACGAAATGATTTTGGTAGCTGAATCTTGTGTGATCGTCAAGTTATGCCAGCTGCCAACCAATGGACTAACTGCAAACAAGAGACAAGAAAATCAAGCCTTTGTGGTGACTGAATGAGATGGTAAATGTTGGGGTATTCAACAGGGTTCCGGAGTGATCATCTTTGATTGTACATTGCGGCACTGATTATGGTGCACTGCATGTCATCAAAAAGTCTTGCTGTCCTCTCATCGTGCTCATCCTGTTCTCTCTTATTGTAGAAATAAAAAGATAGTGTTGACATAAGTATCTTCTAAAAATCTTTGAGAATGCTAGCTTTTATAGTTTGGTGATTTAATAGCTTCCTAGGAACCAAATTTCAGATAATAGTGAATTAGTATGAATGTGCATAAGTTTGTTACAAATTTATGTATACTATCAAATTTTTAATGTAGATAAATAAACTAATATAATAATTGGTAACCCTAAAATCTTGCTTCATACTTTTAGCATAAAAATAGCTTTTTCTGCAATTTTTAAATTTCATATTTTTATTCCACGTTATGGAGAGAGTATGTCAAATAGTTTTGGGGCTTAACATTAATTCATGTCAGGAATTGATTTCTGAAATGATGAATTACATGTACTTTTAAATATTTTTTTTGTGATTATTTTAACAACAAAATAAAAACTTAAACTATGTTTAGTTATATTTCTTGTAATTTTACTTCAATCTTTATATATTTACATACAAAAATACTTGTTGCACTAAATGAGCAGAAAATGTTAGCTTGCCTCTAAAACCAGAGTCCTGATCATATTGTTAATTAGTTGAAAATAATGTAAGTAGCTTCATATATATCACTCTTATTGTTAAGAAAATTTTTAATTGTTTCAGGGATTCTTTGGAAAGGGTTCATTTTCAAGAGGTCATCCTTCTTTTGGAATAACTATAAAAGGTATACCACCTCTAATTAAAGAAAGGCAATGGAAGAGGCGAAAATTATGGATAGAAGAGATTAAAAAAGAGTTAGATGCAAAAAAATTAGAAGGTCAAGAGAAAGAAGAGGAGAAATGTAATGAAAGTGAGAAAGATAATACACACAGTGCCAACGAGGCTGATCAGAACATCAGTGCATCAATTGAAGTAACACCAATGGAGGTAGAAGAGAATGAATCAGAATTGTCAACTCCTACTATTACCAATGACAAATGTTTGAATACTTCAGACCTTCCTAGTGACAATGTGGGAAAAGAAGTGATTGATCAGTTGAAACATTCTTTAAATAGATATTCAGAAACTACAGAAGCAGATGTAAATTGTAAAGTTTTAGTTGTAGCGGATAGTGATGAAGAAGATTTGGAAAAGGTAATCAGTAATCCTCAACCTCATCTAGAAGAAGAAACCATGAAAACCGTGGTAGAAGTCCTAAACCTTACTTTAGAAGAGGCTTTTTTCCTTAGTTACGCTCTAGGCTGTCTCCACGTGATTGACATGACAGGCAATCCCATGACTTTAAAACATATGTGGATTACCTTTTGTGAGATGAATTCAGAATTTATTGAATCATATGTTGCTTATCATTATTTTCGTGCCAAAGGATGGGTTGTTAAAACAGGACACAAGTTCGGAGGAGATTTTTGTAAGTTTAGAAGTACATATTGTTTAGCAAGTTAAGGGCGCCCAGTTTAGCGCTATAAGGAATTTTGTTCTAGATTTCATTGCAACTGACGTTAAGAGTAGTACAAATCCTGACTCACTAACGAACAAGCAAGGTATTCCCCTCCCCTCTCTCCCTTTCATAGCCCCCACCTCGCCCCGCAAATTCGACAGATGGACATAACTCCCACATTTATAGTAAACTCTAGCAATGAATTTTATATATATTATTAATCTTCTTTTATATCCAAAGATGAATGGACAAATTTAAACTCAAAATTTGGACAAATATCATTTATAGAAAAATAATTGGTAACACTTAAAAAATTATTATTTTTTTTTAGATTTACTATATACTAAGTTGATTAGTACTTTTGTTCACTTTATTCTCAAGATGTTAATAAATTATATCACACAGTTGTTCATGAGTTATGCACAAAAAAGGCCGAATTAGTCACTTTGGGCAGCATTATCTTCATAAAGAAATATTTAGAATTTTTCCCCTTGCACATTTATGTAAGTATACATGAATGCTAACAATTTTATTAAAAAACCGTTTGAAAATAATTGAACACACTTAAGAAATTCTTGAGAGAAGATTTTAAAATGGCATATTTTAAATGATTTGTGCTATTTTAAAAAAGTAAGTCTTTCAGTTATAGTTGTGGAAAATTTCATTCAGGTAATGATGAATCTTGTTGAGTTGCCCGTAGGTTTTGTTACATAACTCCCTTATGAGAGGCGAGCAGAGAGCTATTTGTTTGTACAAAATAGTTTTTTTACAAACATTATGTTTGTTTTCACATTTTTTAAATCGTCAAATTAAATTAAAAACCCTAATATATTGGTATTTAAAAATAGCCTTTCTAATTACCTATATATTTTTTAATAAAGTTAGAGAGGTAACTATAATACTACTCAAATTATAGTAGTCGAAGTAAACCCAATCCCTGGTTCGGTATGGTATTTTGTTTGCACGTAATTTGTAGTTGAGATGAAGCCGAATTGTACACAGTATGAAGTGTTTTATATTTAATATATGTGTGGAAGGAAGGTCCCGGAACAGATTTTTAATTTCTGACCGATTACAGATAAAGCAATAAAACCTTGCTGGAATTGGCCTTGATGTTTTTAGCTATAATTAACGAAATATATTGTGGCATGGAAAGGGTTAAATGTCGCTGAGGGAAAACTCAAGTGTTTAAATGGCTTGCTCTATTTAAAAGTGGTAAGATGTTGATTAATGAGAAATCTCATTCTGGATGTCCCTTCAGATGTTCGAATAGAAAAATGTGTTGAAAGTTTGCGTTTGCAGACTGTTGACACAATATTGATCAAATGCCAGAAATTATTGTGGTATTGTGAAGCTTTGGCCAGTGAATTTTTTACAAACTATTAAGGAATGAACAGAGTCACTGTTAATAAAAAAGAATGCCCAGTTGAAACATGTCAGCTTTGAGAGTACAGCTTGAAATTGATCCAGATTTCTATCAAAGATTTTTACCATCATTAGTGGCCTAAAATACTTGGGAATTTTTAAATCAGGGTAAATGCCCATGATAAATGTCCGGGCAAATGATAAATGCCTGGACGATTTATTATCTATTTCAAAAACATTACTTATAACAAAGCGCTTATACATGTAGCGTATTTAAATTTATTCAAAATACATATTTATAGAAATCTATATGCTCCTGGAAAAGGGGTTTTACAATATTGCTTCTAAAAAGTGGATTTTAGAAGTATAAAAATGTTTCTGGACTGCGCGACTGTTGAGGGAAATATTCATTAAATACAACGTTTTATTCTTTAATATGATAATAACTAACTGACTTGAGTTTTCAGCCTCTGCTAATGGTTAGTTGACAATAGACAGTAGAAAGATAAAAGTGTCCTACAAGACTGGTAACAGTAACAAGGTGAACAATGTGTTCGTCTGCATTACATATTTTAATCAGTGATAAGAAAAGTTAACGAATTAGAATTCAGGTTGGGTTTCAAGTTCATCAGCAGCATCCAAGTAATCAAAAGTAGGACATTCAAACTGCACAAGTAATATTAGTATAGAGCGTAGAATTAAAATATTAGCTTTGTGACAGGGTTAACTTCTAATCTCATGGCACTGAACAAAATAATAGTCAGAAGTTTCCAGCAGGTACTTTTTAGTTTCTCTAATATCAGTACTATAGAAAGAAGTTTACTGTCATAATCCTTCAACGTTTACATTTTCACGGGTTTTACTTTTTTGTACATCCCTACAGGTTTGCTCTCCCTCCACTTGTCTTTTGTCCTTTTTTCCCACCATTCATATTCTCTCTCCACATCCTTCAACACTTGATCCTTCCACTTTCCTTTCGGTCTTCCTGTTCTTTCACTGTTTCATTCTTTCTATTGTCTCTTGTAGCGGTATCTCTTGCAGCCTTTCTCTGGTTATTTTGTTCCTTATACTACTTCTTCTACTTATCTTCTCAATTGCTCTTAAAAATCACATTTCTGCTGCCTTTAGTCTGCCCTAATCACCTTTTGTCCATGTCCACGTTTCCGCTCTATATATTAACTTGGTTGATAAGTCATCTTGTAGATTAATATTTTGTTTCCTTCCCAAAATTCCAATCCCATAATATTTTCTTTACCAGACTAAAATATTTTCCAATCTTCCATATTCTATTTCCTATCTCTTCTGTTATTGTGCTCATGTATGTTATTTTACTGCCTTGAAAGCAAAATTGATCTTGTATTTCCAGGAGATTCCCTTTAATTGATATAAATCTATTTTTCTTCCTTCTATTCGCTCTATCTTCATTACCTTACATTTTGTTACAAATGTTCATGCCTAACCAATACTTCTTTGTTAATTTGGCTCAATTTTAACAAGTTTATTATAATAAATATTAATTAAAACACAATGAATACATAAAAAAAAAAAAAAAAAACTGGATGAACATTTTCCTGTAATTAGATTAGGGAGTATTAGATCTTGATTAATTTCAAAAGGAAATAAAGTTCAGCTTCAAGGAAAGGTAACAATCCAAGATAAAAAAGAGAAAAAAACACATCACAAGACTAAACATTGACAAGTTCAGGATACTGTATTATCCACTTTTAGTTTAGAAAACTGATTGAAACCCTGTTTTGAGGTGTCTATGGCCTTGAACATATTACTCAACTGTAAAACTCGATTGGGATGATTGACACAAAAGTTTGCCTGCTTCCGAGTGTCTTGAAATTTTGATTTAAATAGAACTAACTATATCAATCCCTAAAAGCTAAAACAGTTTTGTATTTACAGTAAATAGGATTAGCTTTAAGGCTTTAAAAATTTCCCATTAGAGTAGTACGGTTAATTCAGATGTGCGGAACAAAGCTTTGTTCCAACAGCTGTTTATAAAAAAAAATTAATTTTAAGGTACACAAATAGCTCATAATTTCTTATATGAATGAACTTAGTTGTAATGGTACTGAACTGTGGAATCAAGTTTGCAATCGTTTGTTTTTTTAAGCGTTTATGTGTTATGTAGTTTTAATTTGTCAAAATAATCATTAATAACATTTTCACTGTGTATGCCCCAACGAGGGAAGTTAGTATGTAGTATTATTTGTTTTGTGCATACTGTACTTTTTGTGATTTTATAAATCTTCGTTTTAATCATTATTTGTTAATGTTATATATCTTATTTGATTATTCAAGTAATTTTGATCGCCTTGATTACAGTGCTGTATAAGCAGGGTCCACCGTTTTATCATGCTTCATATATTGTCCTTGTTGAGAGAGTAAACAACCAGCTTGAGAAGGCAAAAAATTCTCTCTCATGGACCAAATTTCATGGCCTGAACAGACTTGCAGAGAACTCGGGCAAGGTGAGTGTTGTACAGATTGTATGCAATAGTTTCTATATTTGGCAATAGGTGTTTTTTAATATTATGGTTGGGCATCACTGCAATAGGCCGGTAGCACGTGGTGACCCTAACTCAGAGGGCCACCCTCAGGATCCACTGTAGAAAATTTGATCTATAGATGGTATAAATTTAGGCGAGACTTTTTAAGCTCAGTAAGACCTGCTTTCCATTGAGGAACAACTGAACTAAATGGAACAAAAACTTTCCTCAGTACTAAAAGTGAATAACTATTCTGTTATGTCTAGTTATTGCCGACAAACCTGTGGTGGTGGAGGGGTTATGATTTTAAGCCATGATTCTTTGATGTATTGACCATCCCTGAAATTGATGTATTATGTGTGGATAAAGTATTTAAATGTACTTATGTTACATGTAAATTTGGTTATATTTTGACGGAAATGTTTGCCAATGTATTTTAGCTTGTGACATTAACATAAATGTTTTAAATAGTTCTACCAAGACATGTGACGAACTATGTAAAATACTAAAACAGCATAACATGCAATATCTTGTAAATGTCCTTACCAGAGTAACAACTGAATGTAAGAGTGCTATTGATAGTATTATAACTAACTTCTCAAAAAAAATTACTTTCAATTGAAAAAATTATAAAAGAGTTGAGTGACCACGATGCTCAAATATTAAAAGTAACTATAAAACAAAAAAAACAAAAACCTACCAATAAAATATTGACTAAAACAGGTAGGAAATATAGTCAAGAGAATATTGAGCTTTTTAAACACAGTTTAAGCACTGAGACATGGTCAGATCTATATAATGCTAGTGTAGAAAACAAATATGACATATTTCACAATATTCTAACATATTATTTTGATTTGTGTTTCCCTATAGTTAAAAGTAGAATTAATTTAAGAAATGAAAATTGGATTAGTTCACAGTTAATTAGAAATAGAGAAGAAATTATAAATTTAAGTCATATGGTTAGTCTTACTAAAGACAGAAGCCTAAAAATCCACTAACAAAAGAAATCACATTTCTACAGTAAAGTATATTCTGCAAAAAAAAAGAATTTATTGATAATAAAATAAAAACCTCTGATAATATATGTAAATCCACTTGGAAAATTATTTTAAGGAAATTAGGAATGATGACTCAATTAAGATTGATAATATTAAATTAGTTTTAAATGGTCAGGGATTTTTAGAACCAAAAAGTGTTTGTCAAGTATTTAATAACCACTTTATTAATGTGGTTCACAAGTTCCTGCCTAACTTGTCACCAAACAAAACCAAATTAGACTTTGTGAATAGTAATAGCACATTGCATAAAATTTTGTTAGTGAAGAAGAATTGCATGAAGTAGAATTGCATGAAGTTATATCTTCTTGCCAAAATAAATAAACAACAGGATTTTATGAGTTGCCGATGCCTGTAATAAAACATGCTAAAATGTACTTAATAAAACCGTTAGCACAAGTTATAAATTCTTCTTTTATATCAGGTATTTTTCCTGCTAAATTAAAAATATAAAAAATGATAACTGTTCAAAAAAGGTGCTATAACTAATCCTGTTAATTACTGCCCTATATCTATAATACCTGATATTTCTAAAATTTATGAACGAGTTATGTATTTAAAAATAGTTAATTTTAATAATAATAATAATTTATTTGATAATGAACGACATGGCTTCAGAATGGGCAAGTCAGGTAACAGCAGGAATTGAATTCTTAGAAAGTATAGTGGATGCTATAGACAAAGGAGATTATGCTACCGGAATTTTTATGAATATATCAAAAGCTTTTCATAGTTTGTGCCATGATGTTCTTATTACAATATGAAGTTAATTATTATTATTTTTAATCAATAACTATCAATTTTAATATGTTTACATTTTATTTTAGAGTATCTTATTATTTGATGCAATTCTTTATTTGTAAAGTTGTATCTGTATAATTTTGCAAATTGTACGAATAAAGAAGTTTTGAATTTAAATAGAACTTACAGCTGGTGGGGTTTTAATACTAAAGTCACTGTTTGTATATACGTATTGTGTATGAATAACTTGTGTATGAAGTTTTTGTTTCGTAGGATATTATCACTTGCCAAGTGCTGATACCAGACTCGCTTACTTCAGAGGATCTGTCATCGCCTAAGTGTTTACACAAATGTCAAGTTAATGAGGTACTTACAAGGAGGTGGATTTCTTCACAAGAAAGAGAGGAGAAAGAAAGTTAGTTTTGTACAAAATTAAAGTAAATCTTATAAAAAAATAAAACAATAATTACTTGTATGTATTTTTATTTCTGTGAAAAATTCCATATATATTTTTTTATATATATATATATATATATATATATATATATAAATTACTAGCTGAACCCGGCGGACGTTGTCTCGCCTTTCATTTTTTAGGAGGCATGTCATAAAAAGTAAACTGTAAAACAAATAATTATTTAATTTTTATTTTCACGTTTCACCACATGTTTTAATTACCGAGGAAAAAAGGTTAACACCAAATACAGATCACCTGATCAAGTAAAAGTAATGTGTGCTACACTCTAAAGGTGAAATGTAGAACTACAATAAATCAAAACATATACAGTACTGTTGTTGTGAGAACTTCAATCTGCTTATGGCATGTGAAACTACATTAAACCACACAGTCATATGTTTTTTGTAAACAATTCAGATTCTCCATTTGAATAACATGGGATCTTTAGGAGCTCGTGGGGCGGGACCCTGTGGATGGATCTGCATCAAACTTCACAGAAACCATCTCGGGAGTATACAGGACAACATCCTGAAGTTTCATGGCGATCGGTTGGATGGTTTAGCAGCGCATAAACTTCAAACATATATATATATATATATATATATATATATATATATATATATATATATATATACAAACATCCTCTTTTATAAATATAGATTATTTATGTTAATATATTTATATATATATATATATATATTAAATTTAACATAAATTTAATAAGATTCAAGAGAACTAAGTGTCAGGCCTGTCAGTTAGCTTAAAATCAGATCAACACTACGTGGTTCGGATTCCACTTAAAGCTGTAGGTCTCTTATTGCCCTGGCTATTAATAAATAGTTCTTTCTGAGGAACAGACAATCTTAGTTAGTAACAGTGAATATCGTTCATCTCGATACACATCACACTCATTCGTCCCTTATATTCGCCTATATCTTGACAATCAGCATCTCATGAATGAATAATGAATTATTCCCTTATTCTAGTGGCAGAATAAAAAAAAACTTTTTACAGGAATTTTCTTATTTTTTGCATGATTTACTATAATAGTAGTAACTGGTTATTTATTTACAAATTGATTTAAACTTTGAATAATATTACTAGCAAATTTTTTTCTAGAACTCAACTCATTTTGACTTTTTTGTAGTACAAGTTATGTTGTTCTCAACTTGATTACACACAGCACTTAATTAACCCTTTTGAGGATGGCCAATAATATTAGGCAACTTTTTATAAAAACCTTGTTAATATTCATAAAAACAATAAATCTCATCTATTTAACAAAATTGAACATAATTATTTAACAAGACATAGGTCAAATTATGGTTACACAATACCAGGCTTACCAGAAATTCTGAATCAATAAATACGTTTTATATTGTACAAATATTATACAGAAATCTTCCTGTAACAATAACAGAGGCGGAGAGTGACAGTGTTGCCATATACAAGAGGAAGGTGGGAAAGTGGCTGTATGCTATTGGCTGGGAAGCCGCAGAGTCCCTTATTCATTCCCCGTACACCTAAGTCGTTCCAAAGGTGATGTCTTTGGTACCTGTGGCTTTGAATGTTCTGATGGAAGACATTCATATTTTGTTTTCTCAATATTTATTACTTTTCTTTCTTAATGTGTTTTTATTATTATAATGCAATTAAATGTAATTATTTAGTAATTGTTTAAGTTGTATCTTGATATTTTTTCATATTATCTTACATTGAAAATGTTTATGTTAAAAACAAGAAATTTTATAATCTAAGTCCTGTGAGTTAGTAATCTAAGTTTTTAAATTTGTTATTTCGTAATAATATATTAGATATAAGAATATTAAATTTTTTATGTTTCATTTAGATTTACGCAAAATCTTGTTAATATAAGAACTCTTCCCCGCGCACAGACGTGTAGTCTATGCGGGGAATAATTCCATTGTTTATGAATTTGTTATATTATATTATTTTTTTGTGTTATGTGGAATAAATATGATTTGATTTGATAATACAAAGGGTAAGCCAGAAAGACCAGGTTATTTTGGAGGGTTTTTCAGAGCTTCAGGGATTTGGCTATATTTTAGTATGATTATATCTTCTTGAATTCTTTTTTATTTGATGCACTTAAAAATTGAATTTGACACATATGGCCTTTATCTGTAAATTTATCTATAGTTAATGTATTATACCCTACTTTTAACTTCTGGATAAATTTTGAAAAGAAGGTTTAACAGTGTTGTAGAGTAGTAATACATTGTCAGTTATTTCAACTGAAATAAGGAAAAGCTATATTATATTGTGATTGATGATAGTTTAAGTTGTTTAATAGAATTTCCCAAGCACATTACTATAGTTAAGCAGTGTGTATTTCGACCAACTGAAAGCACTGACTAGAAAAAAAATGCTCTGAGCAGTGAGAATGAAAACTTCTCTTCCCCTACCACTACTAGACTATCTAGGCAGTGAATGCGGTAATTATTCGTCCTCTAGGTTTCCACCTAGTATAACTAAAGTATCATCTGGCATACTGACAAAAATCTGTCACTTACCTCTCCGAAAGAAAATTTTAAATTTATCATCATTTCGTATCCAAATAAAAATTATTGATGACAATAACAAATAAATAAAACAATATAACTAAAACAGTATAGTGTAGAACAGCGTAACACATACAGTGGAATTGAAACCCTACCCACCTTAACACATACTACAGTGGTATTGATCCGCCTGCCCAACCTTATACGTACAGTAGTAATGATGCTCATATCCACCCATACACGTACGGTAGGTAATAATGACCCACCCATAGTGATGTGGGCCGAGCAAATGCCCAGTGGGCAGGGCATTTTGCCCAAAGCAATTTTAAGCGCCCAAAACTGGGCATTTATAAAAAAAGTGGTTTTGGCCTTTAACTGCTTGAAAACGTTTATTTGAGTGCCTACTGCCTATACATTTCTACAAGACCACTACTGAGTTCCTAAACCTTATTTTAAGACCATTATCAAAGGTGTAGTTATTAAACAATTCATTATTATTCATCTCTAAGACGCCGATCGTAGAGATATGGGCAAATATGAGGAGTGTGATGAGTGTAGATGAACGAGTGTAGTCATTGTTACTATCTGAGTTCGGCTTAGCTCAGAAAGGACTATTTATTAATAGCCCAATAGCCAGGGCATCTATGGGACCTACAGCTTTACGTGGAATCCGAACCACGTAGTGTTGGTCTGATTTTCAGCTAACTGACAAGTCTGACACTCAGTTCTCTTCCCTACACAACATCCGAACCTTGACTACCATTCAACACAGACACTCCAGACTTCTCTAGTAGTGTCTACGTTGATGACAACCATTGAGCGGACGCCGTGTCGGTATTAAGAGAACCGAACATGGAACCTATCGCCTACAATCTCCCAAACACTTTGTCCCCAAGTAGCTGAGTTACAGCACTGCGCCACCAGTGCCGACAAAATTCTTGAGCTTGTTAAAATATAGCCCTTAAAACTTCCATATAGTTGGTTTTAAGGGTATGAACAACTAAAGTATAAACTATTGAAAAAGATATTTTCAATAACATTATCAGATAAATATATTCTCATTGTGAACTCATAAGGCCTACTCCTACTGGTTTCAATAAAAACATAAAATTACTCAATTTTCATTCAAGTGGGCTGGATAAAGAAATAAGTTAGGAGACAAATTATGGTGGGATTATTGGAGGCATTGAATGGGAGCAAAGTCACCAATGTGTTCTATATTTGTTGTCTAAATAATGGTTGTTTTGTGATAAAATATTAAACAATTTTGTTCTTTTACTCAATGACATATTTGCAATAGCGATTTTGTACTGAAAATAATTTTATAAACCTAATTAGTTTTCTCATTCAGCAAATAGTTGAAATTGCTTATTAAAAAAAAATTAACGTGTAGGAAAAATATTAATAATAATTTATTTTAGTCTAAATATATTTTCACAATTATAAAACCAACAGTCATGTGTTAAATACTGAGGTAAACCAACATTATAAATTTGTCTATAAATCAACTAGACACAAAATATTTTCCTTTGATAGTATAGATATAATCCTTTAAATATATATAGGCCTACATAAATATATGTATGTATATTGAGATTTAAAAATTGATTAATAATTGGGGTCATAACACTTTTCTCTAATGTCTACAATAGAGTATATAAAAAAAAGTATATAAATGCCTGGGCATTTATGGATTTAGGGCATTTGCCTGGGCATATTCCCTGACTTATAAATATCAGGGCATTTTACATCACTACCCACCCGTGCACGTACGGTAGTAATGACCCACCAAATCATTACTTAACATGTACGGAAGGGTCATCACCACTGCACATATATGGAAGGTCATAAATACTGTACATAAATGAAGGGTCATCTTTTATGGGTGGGTGGGAGAAGAGTAATGGAACATATTATATCCGTGGCTGAAGCCCCTGTTAGCACTACATATCACTCGTAGGTCGTGATCTGTCCGTCGTAATTGTAAAATACATTGTAGTAGAGAAATAGAGGCAGAATGAATGTACGACACAGCTTATATTGGCTTTTATACATTGTACTGTCAAAGCAAATAAAATCATAAACAAAATATTCAAAACTTTATTTGTGAGGCCTTTCGATTGCAATGCAATCATCATCAGACTCATCACAATATGATTGCTTGACAAATAATGTTTTAATATTGGTCTATAATTGTGTATGATTTGGTAATACAGAGCGTGAATGGTTTCAACCATACAATGAAAGTCACTTGCCTTCTGGTATTAGTCAGTTGAATTACAAACAAATGAATTCTCATGATCTGGAATATTCATGAAGAGCATATTTTGTGGACTATGATAGTTCTAAAATAAATACATATCCCAGCTTTACTAAAATTTGTAAGTGTTCTTAACATAGTTTAATAATTATAAGTCTTATATTAGGCTGCCAGCTGAGCAATTGCTAATTCTCTAAAACTATACTTCAAAATTTAGATGAATTGGGATTAATAAAATAACTTAATTTATATTTTAATTATTTTCTTTATTGATATCAGCCTATACATAATTAATCATTATACTTGTTTTAACTAGCTATTACTCTGTGCTTGTGCAGCAGCTTCTCTTTGTTTTTTGCCTATTCCAGTCCTTCTATATTCTGATCGCTCTTGTAAATATTGTTTTTTACATTCTTCTCTGAATTCTTCATTATAAAACCACTTACCCAAGCAGTCTTTCATTACTTCATTTTCTTGTCTACAGTTAAAAACCACTTTCAAGCCTTGTTCTTTTGCACAGGCACAAAAGGCTGAAAATAACAAACAAAACCTTTAATAATCCAAACAAACATTTTGTAAAAAAGATTTAACTGTAATGAATACAATTTCTTTATGTGAAGACACAAAACATTTACTTCTAACAATAGCATTTTATATAATTAGTTATGTAAACTTATTTGAGGAAATGTGTTATTTTTTATAGATCGTTCAAACTTTCTGACTTTATAGGTTTTATTCCATTGATTAGTAGCGCCACACACAGTGAGGTGACTGGCCTTTGGCCTAAGGACAATAGCGCCGCACCATATACAGTTTAGCCCTGTGCCAAAAATAGTACTGCAGTGACGTTCGTGGTGCATTATAATTTTGTACATTTTGGTTAGTATATGGTTTCAAGTGATTCTATCCTTTAGATGGCAGGAGCATCAACGTCTAAACAGTTTTACAGCTTACAAAATCATGTGGCACATGCCGATCGCTTAACATGTTTCATTCCTGTCTGTCAGCTGGCGAGTGTTATTTCATTCCCACGCATTTGTATTGTCGTTCTGTTTTTGTTTTCAAAACATAACCAATTACTTATCGTTGTTTTTACTGTCCAGGGTCAATTGTAATTAAGTCTATTTTTTATCGTTTCTTTATATTACCTATTTAGGCTAAGCATAAAGTCTTTGTAGAGTTTTTTTGATTCCGTCAGTCTGAGTGATGGCAGTGACGATGAAAAAGAAAAATTCGGTAGCAATTTGTCAAACAGTGATTTAGTGAATGTGCCGCCAGGTTCAAAATAATAACAATATTTACATCTTTCCAAAAAGAACTCACTTTTTGGGGCTAACAAGTTAAAAATATACTCACTAATCAAAGCGTTATTGTAAATAAATGAACAAACAGATTTCTCAAATTTATTAACAAGCAAATGTCAAATTAATTTGAGATATTCATTAAAAGTATTACATGAACAGACGTCACGGAACTATAGTTTGAAATTTAGTACCACAGACTGCTCATTAAAAATCATGTGCTTTCAAACATTGATGTTGAATGATAGTTATTGAGCTATCATTCAACATACAAAATTTTTATTTTGTATAATTAGTATATTGGAGAGATAGGACATCAGCAAACTTACCTTAAAAGGCAAGTTTACTAACATCAGAGTAGTAGTCACAAACACTAAATAAACACAATCTCACAAATTTTCAACACAGCTGGCATTTTCTTCAGGTGAGGAGGGGGAGAGGGAGAGAGAGAGGGGTAGGTAGGCGGGTAGGTGGGTAGCTGGCTGTGGTGGGTGTTGTACATCCATAGAGCAACACTCAGGTATAGATGCAGTATTTCAGTTAGTATATATAAAAGGTTGCTGATGGGGAAGGGGTTGAAGGGAAGTGGTCTATCTTATGTTCAGATTAGGTGGGTCACGGGATTTTGTTATCCATTGGTGTGCTGATTCAGTCTCTCTCTCTACTCACCTGAAGAAAATGCCACATTGTCAGATGCCAGTTGTTGAAAATTTGTGAGATTGTGTTTATTTTGTATTTGTGACTACTACTCTGATGTTAGTGAACTTGTCTTTTAAGGTAAGTTTGCTGATGTCCTATCTCTCCAATATACTAATTCCTGGCCTAGTGCCCTTTAACCTAACCTATTTTGTATTATTGAAATGGAATGAAAAACGTCTATTGATTTTACAATTTCCAATACAGTATTGTTTTTGGAACGAGTACGTCGGTTATAAAGCATTAGAGATGGGCAAGAACAGTTAATTTGCGGAACAGTCGGAACCGGAACAACTCCAGGAATTGAACTGTTCTGTAAAGCTGTTCCGGAACAGTTTATGAAGAACAGTCAGATTGTAACCAAGACCAGCTAGATTCATCCAACTCCTGAGTGTTCGAAATCGGAATCGTTTGGAACCCTGAGTCTAAGGGTAAAAACATTTCTCTGCAAAAAAAAAAAAACAATTATATTTCTAAAGTGGGTTAAATCAATCATATTAGGATAAAATCTTGCTTTTAATACATTTATAATTATACAAAACTGGTTGGACAAATGAGAATGCCTATTAATCATCCAAAAGACAAGAAAGTAACATTGTACAATTTAGTTCACATATTTAAATTCAATAAATATTTTAGAAAACTAATATAATAATGAACAGCTACAGAAAAACAAAAATAGTAGATAAAATAACAAAATCAAAACGTAAATTTACCATCAATAATATGGTAAAGTAAATTATAGTACTAAGACATACCATTAGTTCCTAAATAAAAAAAACATGATCACACAAATCACACCTCGCACATTGGTCTCTGTCTTTAACTGTTGAAAAAACACTCCAAATTGAAGAAGTCTTTATCCTTTTGACACTCATTTTAGGAACATCAAACTTATCTCAATTAAGCCTACACACAGACACAGACTGCACAAAAACAACACACTGCAAAAATACACACGTACACAAAAAGACTACACAAATCTGCACAAACACAGACAAATATTGTGATTGTAGTGTCTGCTTTACTGAAAATGTGGGAACTGAGCTGCAAGCATTACCGGAATCGGACTAGTTTAAACTATTCATTGTTTATTGGCCGGATGTGTGTTGAGTTAGTCTTCAACGAGTTCGTCTTTAGCAAGCTGTTCCGGAACAGTCATTTCTATTTCTGGTGAACTGCGTATGTGTGACGAGTTAGACTCAAACGAGTCCGTCTTCAGCAAACTGTTCCGGAACAGTCATTTCTATTTCTGGTGAACTGCGTATGTGTGACTCAAACGAGTCCGTCTTCAGCAAACTGTTCCGGAACAGTCATTTCTGGTGAACTGTTCCGGAACAGAACAACTAACTCTAGAGAACAGTTCCAATAAGACTGTTCCGTTCTTTTTGGCCCATCTCTATAAAGCATGTAAGACACCTCATTGTTGGATAATGAGGCTCTATTGTATTTGAGAACAACGTCACTTACCAGAATATTCTTTAAAACACTTCTCTTTTCTAGATCTTTCTCTCACTAATTTGGGTATCAGGACATTTTTTTCTACTTTACGAAGAAATGTGTCTTCTGGATCACCTAAACAAGAATAAATATAGCTTTAGTTGTGTTTTTTTAATAGTCTAAATAACTACTCTACTAACTAATTTCTTTAATAATTTACATTGGTAAGTATAAATTATAACAACATAATCTCAAACCTGCTTTTTATGCCTTTTTTAAACATCTAAATTTTGTATGTTTGATATGTAACGTAAATTCAATATACATATATATTAATGTTCATACACACAGAATTAAAAATTGGATCTAAGCTTGGTAAATGTTATGCATAAATTTAAAAATGAACAAAACATTACACGACAATATAGTTTACCTTACCAACAGAACCTATAACCACTTATTAACTTGTATATGGTATTATTTATATCAACTGAGAGAAGTTGTGTACATCTTAGAATAAGTACTGGGAGACCGAGCTTCGCTCAGTTGAATTTTGCAAACTGAGGAGGTTGCAAACATATCTCACAGAGGATCGTTTGTGGTTTGCTCTACCTTGTAGGTTATTTAATAAAATTTTGTTTTGGAGGTTTTCTGCATATACCTTTAGCCCCTTTGTGGAACTCGGCCGATGGCCTTGCCAAAACGCTCGGCTACAGGCCCCTTTGTGGAACTCGACCTCGCGGGGAAAAGTTTGGCTTGCAGCCTCACCAAAGCACTCTGCTTCAGTCCAATTTGTGGATTTTGGCATGTCGCCTTGTGAGGAAGATTGGTCTATGGCCTCGCCAGGATTCTTAAGCAGTGTGACCATGAGTTTTGGTTTTTGGGGCAGTGGATGTATGCCGTACGTGTATGCCCTCAAGGCGTCTGCTCAATAATTGCTGTCGGCGTGGACACGGACACTACTAGAGATGTCTGGGGTGTACAAGGATATTTTAATAGTCATTAATTTTAATAAGTACAATATTTATTTTAACCAGTGATAGTTATATACAGTTTAAAAATCAACCTGACGTAGAATTTAGGTTTGTTAAACATTATTGATCAATTGTTAGGATAAATAATTAGTAGTTGGTCAGAATCCTGATTTGGTGGCCTAACTGCTTTCCTTATTAATGTGACTAGTGGTTTGTAAAGCATGACGTAAACACGAATAAAATTAGTAATTTAACTAATAAAATGTCTGGATTATCTAGTTGATAATGTTAACTCTCTAATATGTGGCTAAATTAATATTTTTAAAACTACGTAGTTCAGACTTTGTAACAAAACTTTATTTTGGTTACTATTAGTTACTCTTGTTGTAAAGTGTTCGTAATAGTATTTTATACCACATAGACATAGCATTTTCTAAAATCTGATGGTATATTCGTAATTAAGAAACGAATACCTTTAATTTGATACCTCACTTAGGTATATTAGTTTAACATTACCGAATTTTGGGTTTTTGAGCATAATTTTTATTTGGGGGCGGGGCAGAGCCCTAATATGTTCTCTTCCAAAATTTAATGGTATTTTTTTTTATTTATTTATTAACAATTTGTTTAAAATTGTTTGGCCCCACCAAGTTACAAAAAACTTGTCGGTGGGGTCCATTTCTTACACTTGAAATATACAGGATTGGATTTTATAACAATTTTAATTACTGTGGCGGTTCAGGGGCAGGCAACTTAGCATAATTTTCTCTTTTCAAGCAACTGCAGATCTATCCTGCTGAAAATAAATACCTAGCAATAATAAAGTAACATATGAAATAAATAAATTATTAATAACCAATAACAATAAATAATATACTAGTAGTAAATTAGTAATACAAGGCGAGCAAACATAGTTAACAGTAACAATAAATTAATAAACTATTCCCCACATATATCCTGTACTTTTCACAGGATATATGTAGGGACTAAGGATATATGTATATGTAATAAACTATTCTCTCCAACTTGGCGAATCGTCTGTTTCGCCTACGGATGTAGTCAAGTTCCTAGGTTTACATATCAATTCCCGATTAAACTATGTAGATCACATACACAGTATCAGCTGTAAACTAAGTTCATGCCTTTACGCTATAAGGAAGCTGTCATTTTTTTGCAATAAGGAGATTCTGCTGACTGCCTACTACGGTTGTTTTTTCCCATACCTCGTCTATGCTCTTCCAATTTGGGGTTCGGAGTGCTTAAGCACAAAATATTTGTTCTGCCTTCAAAAAAAGGTTATACGTACTATTTTTGGCCTTCGACAACTGGAATCTTGTGTGACTACATTCCGTAGTAATAATATTCTAACATTCCCTTCTTTATTTATTTTTGAATCCTTAATATTTTATATGAAGAATAGAGATTCTTTTCCAGCTTCAAGATCGGCAGCCTATAATTTCCGTCACCAAAATAATCTTCTAATACCTAAACATAAAACAACATTTTTTCAAAGAAGCGCCCATTACACCTGCATAAAGCTTTTCAATGCCCTACCAAACCATCTCAAGAAAGTAAATTCAGTCAGTGAATTCAAGAGGGGTCTGAAAGAATTTTTGATAGGCAAAACCTACTACAGTGTTCAAGCTTATTTAAATGATAGCTTATGTGCATAATTTTGTTTTAAGCAGTTTTAACAGTTTTAAGCAACTTTGATTTAATTAGTTGTATTTCTTTGTAAATTTAAGTATTGTTTGATGTGACCCATGCCAATGCTTGTAAAGTTTAAAGGCAATAAAGAAATTTTGATTTGATTTGATTTTTTTCACCCAATCAATGCATAGAAAACAGATAACTCATCAAGATATGCATGGAAAAAGAAGTTATATCTCTGTGCCTGTCTCCAGACATCTTTGGTCCGTCTGTCCACTTCAAGGATAAAGGTAAACAAGCCCTCTATCAACAACAGCAACATAACCTCAAAACGTCAAAGAGGTTACCTTTTACTCACCCAATCATAGTTTTACTTTTGGTGTGTTTCTTTATCCTACGATTCATTATAATGTGATTTAAGAGATAAATACCTATAGTTTGATACCCCACTTGCTGCTAGAAGTCGATAATGGTTCCATAGTGTTTTTCTGCTAGAGGTCGATAACACGTCTATGAGACTCTGGGGCAGAAATCAGAATTTTCCCAGGGTTGAATCAGGTGTCAATCGATTTTTTGCGGTTGGAAAACCCCAAAAAATTAAAAATCCTTGGAGCAAAAAAATGTTGTCCGGACTTGGCTTGTTTCAGATAGTAAGATTTACAAAATTTGTATTCTTGTAAATTGCACAACTTCAGGGGGTTAAATATAGCTTATGTGTACATTTAGAGTATTCTATCAGGCTTTATAATTAAGTATTAGATTTTTTGGGGTGTATTAGATGGGTCGTGTTTTGCACAAATTTTACGTCAGTTATGAGTGTAACACACATATCAGATCAAAATGTTGTGGAAGGCGCTCCCTAGTTTGTTGCATAATACAGTGACAACTTGTGCTTGAGTTAAACTGCTTAATAATATTCATTACTTTGGATCAGTATTAATTTGATTAAGTACGCCTTACTCAGTATCTAGCAATCATTTTCTAGACAAAGAAGTTCCACTTCTAATTTGTTTATAATATATGTGGTGTTTGTAAAAAACTAGCAACACAAACTAGAGCTAATATAAAGTTTGGACTGAAAAAAGGTATGTCATGCCAACTGCTTGAATAAGACAAAGGAGGATGTGGAATATATCACTGTAAATAATCAAATCTGGCGCTAACCACATTGCATACAAGCATGCAGGAAGAGCTTGTCCTCTAAGTGTGCTAGAGATGATGAATAAAGTAAGGATATTATAATGATGGACAATATATTAGAAATTCTGAAGGAAGCAAAAAAAAGTGATCAGAGGAGAATGGAAAAGAAATTAAATAAGAACTTTCATTTTGTCATAATAGATCGAATAGGCCTTAATAAAAGAGGCAAGATAGGAAATTAGAATCTACTGAGACAATAGAGGATCTACAGATGAAAAATGGCATTAACCCTCCCAGCGTCCAGTAGTCCACTCCTTAATGTCCAGCCTTTTTGAGCTACTTTGCAGCATTTTGTAGAAAAATGTTGAGCACACACAAAAATAGGTAAAATCTTAAAGTATTTTATATCAATGTAAAGTAAACAAAATAAGCTATATTAGAAAAATATTTTTGTTTACCTACCTTGAGTATTGTTGATGTTATCCTTGATTGTATTGTAAAAATTCAAAATTTCCTAAGTTTTGTTCAAAGTTTACACTATGCTAGTAAGAGTTATTTCACTATATAAAAAAAAACCAAGATAGCAGTTTTGTTGCAAATTTTATATATAAAAAGAAAATATATACATTATAAGGTTTATTACTACACTGAAAAAGGTACTCTATGAATTCTCTGAAACACTGACAGACTGTTAACACAAAAATTGCGTTGTATAAATCAGCTGTTTTTATTAATTTATTTTTTTTCACCAGGGAATAGAGGAAATCCAAAGACGTGCGATATAAAGTAGAATCTCCTCTATCGATTCATAAATATTACGATGTATTATTACGAAAAATAACCGAGTTAACATTATAGTTTGTAAACGATTGCTTGATGTCGACGAATCGACAGGTATCATTCAGAGCGCCGCTATTGCGGTCGAATTTTCGACAAGTAACGCCGGGAGGGTTAAAGAGGAGGGTTGCAGAGGCATAAGAAGAATACAACGATCAGTGTGTGCATAGTAATACAATAGATATACAGGTCTCTCCTGAAAGTAAAAACGAGGATGTGTATGAAACTGTTTTGAAGATTAGCACAGCTTTGGGTGTGAATATAACCTGAGAGGCGATAGTTGATTTTCACCAACTAAAAAAAATAAAATCAGACCAACCAGCTGGCATCATTGTAAAGTTTCTAAGGAGAGAAGACAACCTAAAGATCTTGGATAAACATTTCCAACACTGATGTGGGCTATCTAGTCGTACAAAATGAGTTTCCACACATTAAAAACTAATTTATTTTCCCAGATAATAAAAACCAGATTCACCCAATGGTGATAAACATGTCAATATTTACAAAGTGCATATATGCCTACCAAAAATACAAGCATTTGTGTATGAAAAATTTTAGTGATAATTTGGGCAATATTAACATAACCTACAACTAAGAATTTTAATTAGAAGTTATTAGTTACAATTTAAATATTTACCCAATCCATGAGGTCCTTTACTTCTACGCTGCTGTACATCATTATCACTGTGTTGAACAACCATTACATAAATGAATTCTTCTGAGTAATCCAAAATTTCCACAGAACAGGATTACCGATTGCTAATGTTCAACTATACAATGTTGTTGTCTTGACAATCTACTTTTGACATTGCATTGCACGTCCGACGCAACAACGCCAACAACACCTTCTATTACTTTTCTGTATCATCCAATACTAGTATCACAAACAGGGTTGCAAAAAAATTACCTGTCCGAAGTACAAAACTACCTTCTTTCTTCTTATGCCTGCTGCTTCCATTCATGCAGTGAAGAATTAAAAAAGTGATGAAGTACTTTGATGAACCGCACTTTGAATATATTTGGAAATTTGTTCATATAAGTTATACATCAATTAAACCATATATACGTGTGTGAATGTGTACGCGCGCGATTGCCTGTACAATTACCATTCTTCTAATAAATAATATAAATTTGTCTAGTATAATGTTAACGATTCTACCATAGACCTTTTATTTTACATATACCTACAGATTCTTTGAAATTACTGAAATCTTATCTAACTAATCATTAACAATACATCAATATTAATAACAGTCAATCTACCACCATAAGTGTAACCACAGGCGTCCCGCAAGGATCTATCCTGGGTCCTTTCCTCTTTATTGTTTATATTAATGATTTACAATTCAATTTGCAATGTCAGGTTTATATTTATGCAGACTAAACTACCTTGCTCACGTCACAGAGAAACTCTGAGTCTTGAGGAATGTAGAGCCACTGCCTATAGGTATGCTCTAAACTGGTTCTCTATGAATAAATTGCTTTGCAACAGAGACAAAACTCAAGAAATACTTCTTAGTCTCTCAAGTCCGAGTAAGCTAAATTCTGTTAAGCTTCTCGGTTTTTCAATAAACAATAAGCTATCGTGGAAGGCTCATGTTGACGGTGTTTGTACAAGGATCTCTAGAGTTTCATATCTAATGTGGAAGTTAAGAGATATTGTTGGACAAAAATATCTCAGGGTAGCTTATTTTGCTTTCTTCCATTCACACATAGCCTATGGTCTAATTGTGTGGGGTCACTCTAGTGCAGTTAACTATATTCTCATTATGAAAAAGTTATCAGAACCGTGTGTAGAGTAAATGATTTGGAACATTGCAAATCTTTTTTCATTAAACTTAATATTATGACGGTAATAAATCTCCAAATTCTCTTAGACGCTAGGCTTCACATATCTGAGTTTTCTCGCAGAGAAGAAATTCACAATCATAACACCAAGATATAGGTGTGAATTTCAAAAAACTATATAGACCATGATTCAGGTGTGAAGCAGACTTTTAAAAACAGGAAACTCTTTCAAAATTAATTGTGTAAAAATTTTCAATAAGCTTCCTTCTGAAGCTGGAGAGATTCCATTCAGTAAATTCAAATCCACAATAAGCAATTCGCTGTTGAAAACCCATTTTTATTCCATTAAAGAATTCTTGGATAGCCCAGTTGATATTCAGTTCTGAACTTATAGGTCCATGATTTAAAATGTTTTATATTTCCCGTATTAAAATTAATTACTTTAACTAAGGGAAATGACTAGTAGGTTTTGAAAATATATTAGTAACATTCAGTAACAGACAAATGCTGTCTTGCAATATATTTAAGTGTTGTTAGTGTCAGTGTGGTACAATAATTATTGTAATTGACTTTATCTGCATAGGCCTAATGAGTCTGGCTTATAGGTGTATATAGTATAAATTGACGTCTCCTATTTTTGTTAACACAAATCAATGGAAATAAAACATTCTTGATTCTAGATAGAAGGTATATGATTCTACTACCCAACACCATATCGGTAGTTTTTGTTTTAAAGTATTATTATTAATAGAAGGTCTATGCTAATACTTTATCTAAGTTAAGAACTCCGAAAGTTCAACAGAAAAGGAGGTCCTAAATTCCTGTCAGTATCTTAACATTACAATGTCGTTAATGTTTGTTTACTTGATGTTCCAGCTCGCAGAGTACGGTAGATTGTGTCTTTGATCCCCGCATTCTTAGCGCTGTAAACATAGATCACGCCCAGTCATTTCGATTTCAAATTTCGTTCGATTGCTGACTGAAATGAAACCTGGCAAGTGGATGTGTCTGACCAGGATGCACTAGTCCTAGTACACACTTCAAGTTAGTTGCCATGAGCAAAGATGCGACTTCATCATAATTTTGGTTCCTACTTCACTGCTGATTAATTATGCTTGGCTTCAGTCACTACTATAAGATTATGTTTGAAATATAGCTGGACATATCAAAACAGATTTAACGAAAATACAGAGTGTTTGTTTTAAACCATTTAAATTTTGAAAACAAAACATACAAGGTTAGTCGACTGTCATTAGCAGACACTAGTGTTTTTAGTGTTTGGAAGCAATAACAGGAATACCTCTATAAACTTAGCTTGATGGGTTTGGACCGTTGTCCCATAACATCGTGAGAATAATCAACATAAAGTGCCACTAGTGTTAAAATAAATAAAAATAAAATTTATTCTAAGCTGTTTATTCATTAATTTTAACATGCTCAGGTTTGACAGTTGTTAGTTATATCTTTTATAATCTGAGATTCCATCAAAGGCAATATCAATATTTTTTACTTTATCGGTAATTACTTTAGTGTAAATATACATGGGTGAGTTTTATTTGGATGTTGCATACTGATAATGAAAGATTTTACAGAACATTTTCAACGTAAATTAATATCTCTGTGATCCAGTCTAACCTGACCAGTCACGTTAACTCTGTGATTTCAGAGCAGCTAGCCTCTGAGAACGAGTACAAAAGGAAATCTTATCCACTGTTTTCATATCATCTGTTTTCAGTCTCCATTTAAATGTTTACATATTTCTACTACGATTTTTTTGTTCACTCGATTACATATTTGTTCACTCCACTTACACGATTTGTGGATCTGACTAATTTGTGGAAGTAACTCATTTTCTCCCTCAAACAGTTCCCAGGAATACCTCTGGTCGATAGTGGACGAGAAATGTATTTTAAATAACTGAGAAGCAGTACGAAGGGGTGACTTTCGAAATTTTAATCGACCTTCCTGGCCTTAACAATCTTGATTAAAATGAATGAGGAGTTGTGAGATCAAAATCTAGTTTATTCTAAACGGCAGTGCTAATTTATAATGCACATATTACATGATTCAAATGACTGACAGAAACGTAATGTATAAAATTGATGTAGATGAACACTAATTCAAAGCTATGATGTTGAACAAATAAAGATATAATATACAAATAAGATCATTATTCAATGTAAGAATGTGGCAGAACAAATAGTAGTAGTTACAAACAACTGCATATAATATTGTTTTTGCAACATTAATAACTGTATGTATCACGTAAATTTTATTTGTGATACTATTTTATTATAGTATTAAGAAATTATGATACTATCCATTTATGATCAGTAAAAACTGTCAGCATACAAAGAGTTTAAGTTTTGACTTTCTGCAGAGTCTCCTTTTGACGAAACTCTGAAGGAACTATGTTACGCAGCAATGGAAGCTAAGGCAAGTGATTTAGCATGAGAGTACTGCTTACAAATATAATTTCTTTGTTCAATCGGTGATAGGTATCTTTTGCATGACCATTGTTTAACCACTCGGGAGGTATTACTCAGCAGTTGAGAAAACCAGAGGTTTTGTAGTTGGAAGGTGTGTGTTAACTCCCAAAGTTGTTCCTACAATTTTCTGCACAATACTTGCCTTGGTTTTAAAATTAGCTGCTTTTTCCTGTATGTGTTTTTAAAGTTCAGAGATCTACGTAGTACTACTCATAAATAACATGATTGTTTATTATGATTAAGCTAAACATCATCAAACAAGATGCTGAGCATTTATTTTTTTTAGGTGATATGTACTTAGAAGGAAGCGGGTCACTTATGTTTGAGAGTTTTAGGATCTAATTTCGATGCGCTACAGTATTCTTGGGCTTTTTTAATGGACGTTCCTTATAAATGGGAACATTAAAAATGTATGTTGTCTTTCAAACTTAAATGTACATTTCCAGTATATTAAGTAAAAAATTACATCATAGAATGGAATTAGTAATTAGTTCTTATTCTCACATTACATGCGGGTAGGATGAGTGTGGATGATCTGTGCAGTCTATGGTTACTAACTGAGTTCGATTGTTCCTCAGAAATGACCATTTATTAACAGCCCAATAGCCAGGACAACTAAGGGACCTACATCTTTACGTTGAGTCCGATCCACGTACCACAGACCAGCTATTTGACAAGGCTGATACTAAGGTATCTTCCCTACACAATATCTGGACTCAGACTACCACCCAACATGGACACCCCAGACTTATCTAGAAGTGTTCACGCCGATAGCAGTAATTGAGCAGACGCCATGTCGGTGCTAAGAAGGCCGAATATATAGTCTATCACTTACAATCATAAACCTTCTAGAAGGTCTATGCTACAATATCCACAAAATTTTGTCCCCAAGTAGCTTGGTTGCAGCTATGCACTACTAGTGTGCCGAAATAGTCACCCAAAGTAAAAGAAACAAATTTTTAACTTAATTTCCAAAGTAAATAAATTCTTTGACAGTGGAAATAAACTACAGCCCGTTTAACAACACATTATGTAATTAGAATGTGTTATAACTGTTGAGTGTATGCTAAGAATCAAGCATTTTTATTATCATGGAACATTTATACATTGACATAAGTTAATACATGTTAAGAAATCGTCAATTTAATCAAACCATACTAAAACTATAAGAACAATAAAATAATAATTATTATTTTTCACATTAACAACTATTAGACTAATGATTTTCTAATAAATTACGTTAAATTCATAATTAAAATATGCATCTTAATCTAATAGACTTAAATAAATTATATTTTGATGAAACAAAATAAATTATATTTTGATGAAGTTTCTCAAGTAAATTTATTTCTGATTTACAAGAAATGAAATTGACAATCAAATTTGAATTTTAGTAATGTTCTGTGTTTTGTCACTGCTCTTAATCGTTTCCATTTACGGTTACTTTTTGATGAATACACTTTTTATATCATGGAAGGGTTCTAAAATTCACCGATAACTAAATAATACATGTTCAATAAATATACGTTTCTTGGCGCAAGTAATTTTGTATGGGTTTGGGCTGTCAAGCAGTCAAGCTGCGTGACAGTGCAATTAAACTTGAACTGTGCTTAGCGTTAGGTTAGTTGTTGTTTCTGTGACTCGTCATAAAAATATTGTTTAATTCTAATTTCATCAAGGATAAGTGACTTGACTATCACAACTCTTAAGGTAATATTTTATTCAAATTGACATTTTATTCATTTTCAAGCTAATTAATTTCCTCCTTTTGTCTGAACTAACCTCTAAGTGGGAAACTGCTATAGTGTAATTAAATACATTTTATAATTTGCTCAAGAATATTTACTGTCCAGGAATCAATTCCTAAGTACTTTATGTATATGTGTATTCTATATCAACAGGCCTTTTGCTAGCTAGCTTAGTGGTTAGCACTTCTGCTTCACATGCAGAGAGGGTTAGGGGTTAAAATCCCGGAAGGTCCACTACAAATTTGCTTCATGAGTTTGGACCTTTGTCTCATTACAAGGTTTGTACATAAAGCTAAAAATACCACTAGCGCAAATAGTAAAAAAAACAGTAGTCAATAGTTTTATTCCTCTTCCTAACTAACAAATCAATTCAAATTGGCCTGGGCACGAATTGTCATTGTTAAAATGGTATTATTGTAATCATAATGAATAAATAGGAAAAATACGCTAATAAATAGGCTAGACCATCACTTAATTTTGCTTTGTGGTACTCCTATAGTTTTAATATGGCTATATTTGAGTTTTCCATTCAATCAATAAAGAGATAAGACATGATTGCTTTGCCTTCAACCAAATTACAGACATAGAGACTGTAGGACTTCTGGCAGGCCCATTGTAAAATAAGAGACACAAGTAACCCTCTGGAGCTTGGGTGAAAAATTCAACTTCATTTCCAAAAAGCCCACCATGATGAGTATAATGGTTAATATCCTTCCCCATTTTCACCAAACACTCTGGAATGAAAATGAGGGCTTTGACACGCTCGGAATTTAAATTATAACTTAGTTTAACCTTGATTCAAAATTCATACTTGATTTTCACTCATGAACATGTATTTAATGTAATACTTAAGATCTGCAAATAAAGCACATTTATTGGAGTGGAAAATCTCTGATTACTCTGAGTTTTCTTAATATTAACTAACTTTATGCTTTTATTTTAGATGGATAGATTATTGCGTTTGGGTGGAGGAATGCCAGGACTGAACCAAGCCCCTCCCTCTTCTGATGCGCCAGTGGTAGACACTGCAGAACAAGTCTATATATCATCATTAGCTCTACTTAAAATGTTGAAGCATGGCAGAGCTGGAGTACCCATGGAGGTTATGGGCTTAATGTTAGGAGAGTTTGTGGATGATTATACTGTCAGAGTTATTGACGTCTTTGCCATGCCACAAACTGGAACTGTGAGTATAATGTACTGTATGAGATGATTAATTGTATGTTACAATGTATATAATTTAATGGTTAGAATAAGATAATATCAACATAAATATTTAAAAGAATCAAAAGTACTTTCAACATTACGATAACTCGATTGTATGATTTATTTGCTTTTATGTTTTAGATTACAGTTATGAATTAATTGATTAATTATTACTGACATCATTCCTATTCAATTAGGGTAGTATATTTATTATAAAGGCAATTTATTTATAATATAGTTTTCTTTTGTTTTACTTAGATAAGTTTTTTATATATTGAATTGTGTAGTATAATATCAGGTTAAGTGGAAGAAAGGACTGATAAGTCCTAACTTCGCCTGAAAATAAAGACGTTTTCATTTCATTTCATTCATTTCATTTCACTCTTTATATATTAAATATTTACATTTATACATGAGTTATAGCACCCCCTATTAATCATACTACATAACTTTTAAGGAATTGGACCTGATTTTTTATGGCAAAATTAATGGTAACTTTTCAGACTATAAACTGCTTAATTTCAAATGTTAATCGTAATTATTTAATCTTAAAAATTCATTAAAAGTTGAAAATAACTTTGTATAGCAAAAAATACTGAGTGAGTTATAACTTTGTCATCTACATTAGTTCAAGTGTCATCTTACAATTTGTAACAATTTTATTATATTAGATATGAAAGAATGTATATGATTTATATAGATTTTTGTTGTAAAATACACTATTTATTACTTTTAGGGAGTCAGTGTGGAAGCTGTGGACCCAGTGTTCCAGGCAAAAATGTTGGATATGCTGAAACAAACAGGAAGACCAGAGATGGTGGTTGGGTGGTATCACTCACATCCTGGGTTCGGCTGTTGGCTGTCTGGGGTTGATATCAACACACAGCAGAGCTTCGAAGCTCTCTCAGAACGAGCTGTGGCCGTAGTTGTTGATCCAATTCAGAGTGTTAAAGGTTAGCTACATTTTAGAAAACAATTAAGTGTTAACTCTCCACAGTATAATACTCTATAAAAGGTTTTAATTGAACTTGTATAAGAATAAGTACTTAATTAGTTTTAGCAAATTTAAACAGTAACAGCACAACACTAGACATCAGATTCACAAATAAGTGGTACATTTCTTACCTAATATTTTGCCAGTTTGTTTTTAGAGGTATATGGAATAATGATATTATGATTAGACTGTAGATTTGCCTATTAATGTTTTTTAACCCTCAAACTGGCTATTAGATTTTCCCAAACTGCCAGGTAATTTTTCTCACATTTACAGACACTTCAAAAATTCATAAATATTAGTAAAATTATTAAAACCTACCTATGTTTGGTATCACGTTATTCTGACACCATAAACCATGCTATCTGATCGTAAAAAAATAGTTTTCATTTTTGAAAAAACATGTTTTTTAACCCTTTTAGTGCCATGCCGCCTGGCCTATAGATATACCCAAAAGTGCTAAGCAGTTTTGTGCGAAAATGTAGAGTTTTGGTAAAACGATCATAGACTCGTTATTTGTTGTGATATCTTCATAATTTTTGTTTTGTATTGTAACAAAATAAACAGAAAACAGGACTATAACAAGAAAATACATACAAAAGTATTTTGATTTTATAAAAAAAATCATTTTTAAAAATTTTTTTGTAATTGAATAAAATAAGAGTGCCTTAATATTGTTTTATAGTATTTTTACTTATTCCACTGTAAAGAGCATCTAATGAAGAACAAATTTAATATATTTTCAGTTAACGCGGGAAAATACTTAGGCTTAAGCCTAAGTTCTAATATTTTCAGTTAATTTTTATAAAAAAAATAAGGAGTTTAGAGGATATATAAAAAATATTGTCCTCGCTAAAATTTGTTGAGAACTTGACATTTTAAACATATGTTTTGAACAAACAAGCAATAACTATTCAATTATATGTTTATTACATTGCACTGTTTTATTTATATAAAACCATTATTATAATAACAAATCATTCTAGTAAATTAGGTAAAGTTTTGAGGCAACAGTTGTTCATTAATAACTTTGCGTAGCGAGGAATCGTTTGCGGTAGTTTTTATTAGCTATGCTAAAAACAATGAATTTATTATAAATACGGAACAAAAGTTCGAAATGAATGTTTTATAAAACGAACCATTTATATCTATAATGCATTTCTGTTGAACATTATACAACTGAACAACAAATCACTCACAAACTTCACAAAAGAAACAGACAAAAATAACCTCAATCTTACTTCGTGTGAAAAAAAATTAGAAGTCGATTTTCGGCAACTAAATGGCCATAAATCAATTCTCCAATACTTTAGGAATAAAATAACATCGATAGCGGCTAGGAAAATAAACAAGCCTGTCGTATATGTATAAAATACGTAGCATCTACTATGTAGACCCTCACACTTTTAGACATAAATACAGCATCTATTGTAGCACTAAAGGGGTTAAAAGTCACCTGATTTTGAATAAAAATGCTTTCTAGAAAATAGAAAAAAACGTAGGTCATCTAGGATCAACAATACTATATTACTGTTTTAAAATTTCCAAGATAACCAGAATATTCCAAATTGTTTCTAGCTTTTATCATTTTTTAGAAGGGTTATAGTTATACTAATATAACCCTATGTAGTATATTTACACTTATTCAGATTAATTGTTAATGAGGCCCGTCATATAATTATGGCATATTACTGGCGTGTGACCTAACCTTTGCACTGTACCTCTATTTCTTAGCCGATATCATTCATTTATGCACACGGGGAACACCAACTCAATAACGTAGTATTAATCTCAAATTGAAATAGGCCCAACTTTTTATGGACTTCTTTTTCCTCTAGGTGTCACATTAAATGAAATTTATCATATTCTTTTAAAATTAAACAATTATTTTTCATGAATAAAATTAAAATGAGGTTGAATTAATCTTTTAACTGCTTCTTAATTAATCTGAATTAACTCTCAGCATGGCATCATTAGATTGATAACTAGTGAGCTAAAACTGGCATCGCCCGAAAATCGAGCAATGTTGCTTGCGGCCAATATTTCATTTATTAAAATGTGTGTTGTGGTAATGTACGTGACTCTTATAACATTGCATAAAGAGAAAAAATATGCATTTATCGGTGCTTTTTGTAAATATAAAACTATATTTACTAAAAATAGATAAAATTAAAAACCCTTTCCATTATTATATAAGTTTATTAGCCATATAATATACTTTCGAAGGGAAGTTCTCCAAATTTTATTTCAGTACAATACAAAAAAAAAAGATATCCAACATAACATATCAATTGTTATGTTGTAAGCTGTTCTCCTGGTTATTGTGAGTAAAATGATATGCAATACATGTACATATAAATGTACATGTATTGCATATCATTTGTGTATGTATAAACAAAAACATATTTATAATAAATTGTTGATAAATAGTGATAGCCTACCATAGAAACAAAATAGTATGTTCACGCAGAACTGAATATTTTCTAAAACTAGATAGAATTAAAAACATATGGATACTATCAAAATCAATTAGCATTTTATTATAAACATTTATAAATAAACATCAAAGGGCAGCCCTCTTTTTTTTATTTTTAACCTAACTTCGAAGCTTTATAAATCTGAAATTTCATTTTAGCAAGTAACGTGTGATTTTAGCAATTGTTTTTCCCACTGATATTTGATTTATTTAATAATAAAAAAACAATGTTACTATACTACTTGTTAAACCTGAAAATATTAAAAGTAGTCTTTGGAAATAAATACGGAATTTTTACATCTAGATTAACTCAGTCCCCTTTGCTTTGACTGTACAAATACAAGATTACATGTAATCTGTGACCTGCGTGACAATGACTTGTTATCAATACTGTTAATATCTGTGTTAGGTAAGGTAGTGATTGACGCTTTCCGGTTAATCAACCCAAACATGATGGTGCTTGGTCAAGAACCTAGACAGACCACATCCAACCTTGGCCACCTACAGAAGCCTTCAGTCCAGGTCAGTACAAATTATTGCACAAACTTGTAGCTTAACCTAAGTTCTTAAATTTGATAGACATTATAGTTTGCATTGTTTTTTTTTTTGTTTAACTTCACTCACCAGTTGACATGGGCCTGCGCGTCAATTTTATTCAACAAGTGAAGTACCGACCGTTGGCTCAGTAGGGATACGAACCTTGGACATTACCCTCCGCAGTCCGAAGCCTTATCCACTGAGCCACCACGCGGGTTTAAACCTGAGACCCTAATTTACAAACCTGCACATGCGTTCATATGCAAGTCTACAGTAGTATCAGAGATCGTCAGTCTTTCAACCCTTCAACGCTCGACCTATAGTACAGTACCGCTCAAATTAATTGGAACACACAGGGAATTTCACTCTTTTTATCATGCGACAGTTGGCATCACTGCTACATCACTTGTATTGAACAAACTAACAACCTAACCTCAAAAGCAGTTAGTGCACATGTGATTCTTTGTGTTGAACACATTTTCAGTGAAGTATTGTGTGAATTGTGTTATTGTTGCGCGTTTTTATGTTTGTTAAACAAACTATTGTAGTTTTTCAATAACTCAACTGATGGATACCACACCTAGAAAACGTAGCAAGATTATTACACTACATCAGTATGGAAATATGTCTCAGAGGATGATATCTAAAGAATGTAAGGTGGGTCTAGCTACTGTTAACCGAATTGTTAAGCAATTTAATGATACTGGCTCCTTTTCTGTTAACAGAATAGGAAATTGTGGTCGTAAAAGGAAAACCACACCACAAACTGACCGCCAATTAATTAGGACTAGTAAGATCAACCCCAGGTTGTCGGCTGTAGATTTGGCACGAGAAATTAACAAAAAAGGGGTTAATATTCATGTTAGTACTGTTAAAAGAAGGCTGTCTGAAGTTGGGCGAAAAGCTTACCGACCTAAGAAAAAGCAGCTTCTTACTGTAGCAATGAAGAAGAAACGCTTGCAGTGGGCTAAAACCTACAAACAGTTCACTGTTGAACAGTGGAAAAATGTCCTTTTCTCTGATGAAACACATTTTTTGGTTCAGGGACATAAAGTAAACTTTGTCCGCAGAAGTGCGAATGAAGCTGAGACATCAGCTCACATCCTTCAACAACCAAAACATCCACCCAAAAAAATGTTTTGGGGCTGTATGTCCTATAATGGTCCAGGTCCATTAGTTCCCATAGAAGGTATGATGAACTCAGACAAATATATTGCTTTATTAGAAAGAAGAGTCGTTCCACTCCTTTTGCAAATGTTTCCAGAAAGCAATGGAATTTTTCAACAAGACTCGGCTCCATGCCATACATCTAAAAAATGCAAGACATTTTTTTTGAGAACAAAACGGTTCTGGAATGGCCTGGCAATTCACCCGATTTAAACCCAATCGAAAATCTATGGGCTATTACTAAAAAAAGGATTGCCAAAGAAGATTGTTCTACAAAAACATCCATGATTACTGCTGTAATCAAAATATGGTTCCACGATGAAGAAATAAAAAATATATGCAAAAAACTAATAGAATCAATGCCAAAACGCTGTGAAGAGGTTATAAAACACAAAGGAGGACATATTAATTATTAGGGAGCTGTTTGTGATTTTTTTGATCAATAAATTGTCTTTCATTTAAGAATCGTAGTCGTTTACCTGGTGTTCCAATTAACTTGAGCGGTACTGTACATATTACATACCCCCTGGAGTACTTATTTTGACTCTAACAGAAGCAAGTCACTGTCACAACCCATAGATAAGTTTCACTTGAACGTGGCATTTTATATAACATTATAACTGTACCATTTCATAACACTAACGCTGGAATAATTTATACACTCCTTCAATCGTCTCACAACATGGAAAGTATTTATTCTCTTGACAATAAAACCAAATTTAAAAATTCAAACTATGTAAAACTGTTCTGAATTTACAATCTACAACCTAACATTAGTTTGACATTTGACACAAAACAATAAAGTTAATAAAAAAAAGCCAACAACAAACTTTCGGCATGAAGACGGCAATTTGACAGATCAGATAACTTTATGCACCATTTTTAACAATCTGTCTTTTTCTCTATTTTATAATTTTGGAATGAAATTAGCAGCCAGTACAATTCTGTCTAGTCCATATAATTCTTACTCTGATTAATCCCGAGTCAAAACAGTTCGTCCAGTCACTGATGGATAACGGCACATTACAGTCTTTATTTCGCATACAGTGTATGACAAACTGTGAGACACAGGTTTTGAAGCTAGCGTAGTGTACGGAAAACCACGTTAAGAGGTAAAATAGATTGTAAGCAAACTGAATAAGTTTTAGAATTATAATGTGAATGAGCATGCAACATTTCAAAGCCTAATTTTAAAAGGAACATAGATAAGATTGAATTTGAAAATAAATATAAAAATAAATTATTGTACTCATTATATTTCATTCTTATCCAAATGCTTTTTCTCAAGCTCGACGGCCTGGTCTGAAACTACTTTTTTCTTCCAATTCTGCAAAATCTTGTTCAATTCTACTATTTAATACCGGGTGTTTAGGCTAGAGGAATCAAGAAATAACTAATTCATGCGATATTACAATGTAACTTAAAAAAAAAAAAAAACTGCTAACATGTTATAAATACAACTGAGATTAACGTTTTATTTAGTAAAGTTCAGTGAGATCACCATAAGTCGCTCTCACGTGGTCCAATTAGTGATCAATATACCGCCATGTGTTTGTGAGCATTTCTAGAGCTATCTTCTCAACTGCAGCCAAAATCCTATGCATTAGTTCCCCTAAACATTTTAAGTTTAGGGCTTTTCAAGAAAAATAAAGCACTATTTAAAAAAAATGTTTTTCCTTAAAACTAATGAAACAAATTACATTATTATCACTTTCGTTTTGCAGGCTCTGATTCATGGATTGAATAGGCATTACTATTCAATAAGCATAAACTACCGAAAAAACGAGCTGGAACAGAAAATGCTGCTGAATTTACACAAAAAGTCTTGGATGGATGGTCTGATGTTACAAGACTACAAGGAACACTGTAAAGTAAACGAGTCAACCGTCCATGACATGTTGGATCTCGCCAAGAATTATAATAAGGTATGTGCTTTTATACTAAAAAAAGAAAATTTATTGTTCACCTTCTTACCACTTTGAGTTGAATACTAACAAAGGATACTAATTACATAGAATTTGGGTTATTCAAATGATTTCTTAAAATTGGAATGATCCAATCCTTGATCTAACTAGTAAATAAAAAATTTTGAATACATTGTTGTATTTTTCTTAATATTACTTTTAGTTTTTGATATATTTGGAATTTTTCTTGATTTATTTCTTCAGATTCCTGTAGTTGTTTTCAAATTGTACTTTCGGATCATTAATGTAGCTAATATTATTTTTTCCGTTTAATATTACTGCGTAACTACAGCGGATAGAACCATTCTATTTTGTTGCTGTAACTTCTTCATAAAATTCACGCAGCTTTATTTTTCTGAAATCATCTAAAATTAGTGTTCTTATTCTATTATGCTGGATATTTCTGAACATATAACATTATAAGGGCATTGTCCAAGAACATGAGGTAGACTTTTAGTGATATAAGTCTTGGTTGTAGAGCAACTTATGTACACAAGTTGAAACCCTTGGACCTGTCTGCTATTGCTCTCAACAGAGCAATATTCTCAGTGATCTTTAAAGTATTTTTGTATTTCGAATCAGCTAGTCCAAATAGCAGGTGAAATCGTTTATTTCCTTCTTGTTAGTTCTGGAACAAAGTAACACCTCAGCTCTTATGTAGTAATTTACACCAACTTTCAATCTTGTTCTTATTATACTTTTATTAATAATTGTGTTTAGTAATACAGTATATTGTTGTCACAAAAACTATTGATTAGCCTTGGCCTTACTCTACCTAATTGCATGATGAGTGATATTTGATACTGAACTATAACATGGAATTGTCATGTTTAAAGTCTACTTGAAAAAGATTTCTAAAAGGATTTTTATACTGTGTCATCTAAAGAGAAGAGGCACTGTCGATGTTCTGTCAAGTACTTATTACGTCCATATACGCAGCCATCTATCCTACTGAACAATCTTATGGGGGTCAACATTCTTCAGCTCATAGAATATTTCTTTTACAGAAAGAGCTCTGAGAATTATTGGCAGTGGTAAAACCGGTGACAATAGAAGACTTTAATTTCTTAAATTCCAGCCTTCTCTATATTCTGTTTAAATTATACAGTGCTTGACTTACATTAGGAGAAATCTGAAAGTAATATAGCCTAGATCCTTCTTCACCAAGACAATTATCAAAACTAGAAATCGCTATATAACTAGATTTTGGATTACTGTTCTTATATTAAACCCCATGAAAGTTTTTATGGTAGCAATATCAGAATTTTTTAACAAACTCCCACGTAATATAAGAGCACTTTAATATATGGAGAGCCAGTGGACTAAGGCGTCAGGACTTTGTACCAGAGTTAAAGATAGAGGAGGTTCAAATCCTAGCCTTGACTGTTAGTTTTATAGCAATAATATTTACCTTGTACTGTACTGGTTCTCCCCCTTACTCTGTCCGATAAGTTCTCTGCTCAGATCAATAGTCTATAGGGAATGTGTAGAGTAAGGTTAAAGAGGAGATCAATCTCTTCTTAAAAAAAACCTTCAATAAGAACAATTAACCTCTGAATATGTGTTCAATAACATATTTTTAAAATGTTAGTTTTAAATATCATGTAATGTCTGTTCGCGTTTAATGATAGTTTCATAAATGAACAAAACCCTAATTATAAGTAAACACTTTCATATTGCTACCATTATAATAATATCTGTGCTGTTCTCAATTGGCTATGTTTAGTGATATGAGGTATGTTGTACTGACTTATGTAGTCTGTTTATGACTGATGCCTGTACTTACGTTCTTCGGCAATAAACCTTTTGAATTGAATACCTAAAGAGTTTTATTCAGTTATTATTAACTATGCAGTTTTCAATTGTGTTTATTTTTTCTATCAAATTTCTAACATGCATTAAAAAAAAGGGATAGGGAATTTACTCAATAATATAATAATATTAACATAAAAAAAACATAAAAACCAAATTGCACCCGTGTTCAAAGAATCATATTACAGTAAAACCTCACTAACTCGACAGTCATTTGCGCAAGTCTAGCTGGCTTAAGATTATATTTGTTTTGACTTGAAGGAATAGATAACGCTGTAGACTATATGTTAAATACGTTGAAAGAACATTGCATTATTTGCAATATCAAGGATCATCTGAAATGGCTATTTATTTCTCTGGTGATTCCGAGACAAAGCAGCCAGGCACTGAATTAACAAAAACAATCTTCAATCAAACAATTTTTGCAGCGCTTAACTGTACTGTAATTATTGAATATTTGGCATTTATTTGCAGATACAATAACTGTATACATATGTAAGTAATACATTTATTATGTAACCTAAGTCTCTCCTCTGTTAATTTACTAAAACTCATTAAACATTTCAATGTTCATTATAACTCAACAACTCCCAAACTCGACAACCCGTGGGTCCACAAAGTGTCAAGTGACTGAGATTTTACTGTATGTTTAAATATGCCTGTTATACATAAAACTGATACATGTTTATGTTATCAGTTCTTGTGTTTAAAACATACTTAAAAAACTAGTTCTTATTATTCAATTTTAACGAATATTGTAAATTTTTTCTTCCAAAAAGTGTTATTTACAGTATAGTAAATAAGAAATGTATGCATTTCTGCCAAGCACATTCATTTTCACTAAATTCTTACCCTTAGGCATTAGAAGAAGAAGAAAAGATGACTCCAGAACAGCTGGCCATCAAAAATGTCGGAAAGCAGGATCCTAAACGTCATCTTGAAGAGAAGGTTGATACCTTGATGGCCTCAAACATTGTGCAGTGTCTTGGAGCTATGCTGGATACTGTTGTTTTCAAATAACCAACTGCTTTGACTGTCACAACTCCTTATTTATGAAATTGATCTTACTTTTAAATATTTTGTTAAATAAATTAACCTTTTCTAATCTTCTTTGCTAATATTACCTACCTTCATTCTTTCACTCATTAAAAAGTAGAAATCTAGTTTTATAATGCTTAAGTATAGTGACATTATAAAATGCAGTCGTCTAGCAACTATTCGGATTGCTACAATCCAGAATCCATTCTGTCCAGGAAGATTAAAATAAAGGTAGCTTATTTCTTCAGTGGTAAAATCAGGTAGATTTGCACTACTTATATGAAGAGTTTAGGCAAAGAATGTGTTCTTAAAATGAGTGAATGCTTCATTCTGGTGGCAAATTGGTCATACTATTTGGCCAACTAAACTGAGTGTTAATACAGCTGACCCTTTTTTTTATTATTGAATTTAAAATGTTTTGCCTATCGGGAAAGAATGAGTTAGGTCTTAGATTACAAGGATAGAACGTGTTAAGTCACTGTGAATATGGACTCAATCAACTAAAGTGACAATTCATATTCAATTGGCGGTTCAAGGACACAGCTTCTACTGCCGCTACCTCGTCTCGCCTATCCCACTACTAGGCAGCTATTTTCCATGTGGTGCTGTGCTCCTATTCCCAGTTTGTTACAGTACTGTATTGTACTAAGACATCCTCCCACAAATTTAATGTTTATTTTATTAATATCGGTTTTACTTAACGGAAGAGTGAATAATTATTAAACACAATAAATAATTGAAACTGTTTATGCTGAATGTCTTTTGCATATATTTTTACCTTAATAAAGATGAGTTGCCAAACTATAATGTTGTTATAAAGTTGCATTTGACAAAACGTACAAAACTCAATTACAATGTATTATCTTTTTGAGGACATTAATACCAATGAAAAAATATGAACAGTATTTTAGGTACTGATTTTTTTTGGTTTGTTTCTGAAATGAGGCAACGGAATGCTAACCTAGTGTCATTATATTTTAAATATATTTTTGTTATTTTATTTTTATCAAACGTACCTTAGTGAAATTAATTTAATTGGAAATAACTAGTGTGTACAAATAGAAATATAAACCATGAAACAACCTACAGTGTTATGTATATAAATTTAAAACAAATTAATTATAAAATTATACTGTTAAAAACTTACGGTACAAATTTAGGGGAAGGTAAATGTACGTTACTTGCACGTACAGGTTGTCAGAGTATACCCTTGAAAGAATAAAAAGTATAATTTTTGAGAGATGTAAACCGTTTATACCATTCCCAGTTGCATCCGCTGGGCGTTTCTGCCTTCAGTCTATTCCCACGGTGATGTTAGTAGTCTGTTTATGTACACGTGCTGTGCTCCACGACTTCACTTGACATGCCGTTTGTGTCTTGTAAACATTTATTAGTGTTTAGAGGTGTTTTGTATTACAGTTATGGCAACAACCAATCGAGATTATCGTAGTCTAACGAAAAACATGTGTTTACAGTTTACAATCAGCTGAAGGATCATTTTAGTATTTGAAAATAGGTATAATAAGTCTAGGCTTATGCTTTATTATTTTGTGCAATCAAATATATTAGGCCTACTTGGTATAGTACTGACATATTTCCAACTCACTTATTTCTGGAACAAATCTTATGAAATTTGACTGTGATATATATTTATGTAATAACCTAGGATTTTTATGTTAATTCTGTGATTTCTCTACTTTTTTAGAACTGTTGTTACGCTCGGGTAGTGAGGAATGGCGTAGCAGTGGGGTGCTTGGTGGTGGTAGAAGGGATAACGTGTCCTAACCTTGAGCTGCCGATTGAATGCACTCTAGTTGTTGATTTACCAGAAAACAGTGTGATGGTCAAATAGTTTAAAGGAAAGAACGGACTAACAACATACTTACACCTCTTGACTGTTCCATTACGTCGAATTGTTTCCTCACAATTTTGACCATGCTAGCGAGTTTGAGTTGGCATTTACTGGAAAAGAACGTGTTAAGTGAGTGCAGTAGATATTGACATTTTATTCGCTTGGACATTACAATGTCTTTGTTCTGTTATTCTTTATTATATTTGGTTTATTGTATATGTTAGTTTTATTTGTTATGTTCATTTTATTTATGTGTTGGTCGTGTCCAATCTTTGGTTTTAAGTTTGTGGTATAAATGTATGAAAGTAGTGAGGATTAAACTTCAAAACTATCAACCACACAATTAACAAGAAAGAGACAACATCATGGCAGGATTACAGATGCATTAAAGGGTAGCCAAGGGCTCAGAGTCACGTTATAGGAGAAAACTGAAAGTGCAAGCTATTTAAATGTTTCAAAAATATAGACGAGAAAGAAAGATTAACTCTCATTCAACAGTTCAATTTACTTGGAAATTGGAATGACCCATCTTCATACTTAACAAGCCTGATTTTTATTTGTCTGATAGCTAAAAGAAGACCTAGAACGGATGATGCGGATACTAGAGATTGTTCTCTTCGATACATTGTAAGAGTTAAGAGAAACGAGTCAATGATTCAAACGCCAGTCTGTGCTCGTTTTTTTTTTTTGCTTGGCATGGGATTATAAGGCATCGTTTACCTACAATACAAGCAAGTTTAAAACTAACTGTTCAATTGCCAAAAGACCAAAGAGGGCTACACAAAAATCGTCCTTGGAATCACACTGACAAGAAAAAAGAAGCAGTACATTTACCTCATAAAAAAGAAGGATTACATTATAAATAAATGAAGTTCATTTTTATATTATAAAAACTATTGTTTTAGGCCCGGTGCATACGAGCGACGTGCGTCCAGTGCAGTCGGCGTCCATGGACGCCAAGAGGACGCCGCGTTTTCTCGAAGTATAGATTTAAATGAATCAGTTCACACGATACTGCACTGGACGCCGACTGCAGCGTCACCGCCACGTTCTTAGGAAGTGGACGCCACTTTTCTGAAAACGCGGCGGTGACGTTGCAGTTCGGCGACTTGTCGATACATGCAAACATATGGAGCAGTGCACACGAGCTGCCAACTGCCATCCAACGTCCAGTTGCTACTTGATCTCAGAGCGGTGTTGTGTGGTTATCATTTGTACCTTTGTTATTGTTTGTTGTTTATTTTATTAATTACGATGGAAGACGCCATTGATGTGGAGATTTTGATAGCTGAAGTACGTGATAGACCTATTATTTGGAAATCATCTTTAGAAGAATATCATGATAGGAACAAAAAGCAATGTGCCTGGCATGAAATATGTCAAATTCTTTATCCAGGCTTCAATGAAATGGAAACCAAATAAAAATGTAATTTGGGTAAGTTTTTAAAACTGTTGTATTAATAGTTTACTGTTGAAGGAAAAATATTAAAACTTGACTTTAACACGCAATTGCAAACCTAATTTTATTGTTAGCAAATTAATAAATGCATTAAATCTTTTTATCTTTTTTTTCAATTTAATCAGATTTTTTTTATTAAATTTTTATTGTATATCTTTTTGAGAATATTTATCTAAAGTTTTATTGTATTCCAATCAAGATTTTATGAAGAAAAGATAAAAAAAAACTAATGTAGGAAATTCAGAGGTTATAGGATAGAAGTTATAGTAGAGGTTTGTGTGTGTGTTCAAGACTTTGATTGCAGACCAAAATAAAGTTAAATGAAGTTTTTTATAACAATCATTAAAATAACTTCTTGAGTTCTAGAAATGTTTACTTTAGTACCCTCTTACTATGTACTAATGTTAATGGTATAGACATCCTCGTGCATTAGTTAAAATGAAGCCCCTAAAGGCAAAGTGGACTAACTCACAAATTTTCAATTTTGAGATTGGTATACCTGCTGGTGAAGAAAAATCAGCTCTATCTAATGGTAAAACAAGCTAAGCTCTATCCGCTGTATTTTTTTTTCTAGAACAAAAAAATGTTTAGTCCAAAATGCATTATCACGCATCTTCTTCTAGGCAGAATGGACTAACCCACAAAATTAAGTGCAAAAGTGCCCCATTAGAACAATGTTAATCCAAATGTCATTTTGTTGTAAAATCAAAATGGACTAAACTGTGACACGCCTTTTATTTTCTTGCTCTATTCTCCTTTATACTCTATGTAGGTCTTAGTTCAATGAACAGTAACAGTAAAATGGACTAACCTTAATATTAAAATGGACTAACCCACAATGGACATGGAAGCAAAACGGACTACTCAATTTTGGAAATGAAATATTGTGTTTTTTTAAATAATTTACCAAACATTATAATTCTATGGGTTTAATCTGTCAGATTACAAAAAATCACAATCCAGATCAACTTCTGACCTAAGATATGATTTTTTAACTTTAGCACTTAATATCTCAAAACTTACTTTTTGAGGTTAGTCCACTTTGCCTTTAGGGGCTTCAAATATAATATGCTTTCCAGATGGATCTATATATCCAGATCATTATGAAATTTCAATAAGACATTTTTCAGAATTTTAAAACTAAATCTAGACCTGCAGTGTAAATATTTTTATTAATTGACATAACTATTTTGATTAAATACACAAAATACTTTTTTATGTAACCGAAATATACTAGTACAGTGTTGTCTGACAGATTAAGTTACTTTCAGTTTAAATATAAGTAATTTTAAGTTTATAAACATGTGAGGTTTTAAATACCAATATTACAATTAAATAGTATATGTAATACTGTATTTTTACTGATATTTCTTTATTTAACTTTGCTTAATGACGAATTGTTGTTCAATGTAAATTGCAGTAGGATCAATTACAGGCCATTCTTCGCCATCTTTCAATTGGGGATTTAAATAATATCTCGAAACCTGAAAACTATACATCTCCTTCTGATAATTAACAAGTCATGCTATCCATGGAATAAATGAAAAAGCAACGTTTAGTTTGAAAATATATAATTAAATAAAATATAACGTTTCTAATGTACAGTATTAAGTTAAAACATTATGAACTTAGTATGTAAATACAGTAATCAATGAATTATTAATTAATAAGTGTTATGTAAGTTTACACCATCTTATCTTGCCAGCTAACTCTTCCAATTTCACTGTTGAAATACTGTGTAAGTTTCTGTCTACGTCTACGTAATACACTATTCCTCTGGCCATTTTCAATATTTTCTTCGCCAATATCATGAAAACCACTCACGACAAACGTGTCTTTTTCACGGAATCCATCGCGAGATCGAACATAGTTATGCAATATGCAGCAGCATTTCACTATGTCTATAGCTAACTTTTTGTCAACATTTATAGCTTTGTGAAAAATTCTCCATTTGTTGGAAAGTATTCCAAATGTGCATTCCACAAATCGACGTGCTCTACTGAGTCTATAGTTAAACACTTTCTTCTCGTGTGATAAATATTGCCCACTGTAAGGTCGCATAATGTGTTCTGACAAAGGAAATGCCGAGTCTCCAACAAAAACATAGGGAAAAGTAGAACCATCTTGTCCTGGTAACGGTTTTGGTGGAGGAATGTTAAGCGAATTTTCATTGAGCTTTTTGCAAAATGTCGACTTTTCAAAAACTGTGCTGTCTCCTTCTCTTCCACATGATCCAAAATCAAAGTATAGAAATTTGTAATCTGCGTCTGCCACCACGAACAAAACAATAGAGAAATACTTTTTATAATTATAATACAGTGAACCAGACAGTTTTGGTTTTATTATGCGTACATGTTTGCCATCCATAGCTCCTAAGCAATTTGGAAAGTTGGCCTGTATTTGGAATCTCTGAGATATTTTAGTCCACATTTCTTCAGAAAATGTAGGTACACATTCTTCGCTCAAAACACCAAACACCGCTTTGCAAACAACCCTCACTATATTGGACAGTGTAGATCGAGCAATTCTGTATGAATATTCTAAATCGACCAGGTTACATCCACTTGCCAAGTACCTGAAACAAACAAGGAAAAAATAAAATAATGATAGTGCAGGTATACCTATTTACTGTAAAAATGTCAATTTTTAGTTTGTGACATTGCATATCTTACATTTGATAGTTCACGTTATCAACAAATTGTACAATTAATTAATTGCTTTCTTATTTCATTGAATTTTTGTCTAATTCCTTATGTTATTTTTAGGAACGAAGATTATGAAAAAATGGAAAAATATCCGTGATAACTTCAACCGTAACAATAGAAGACATCAAAAATCTGGAAGCTCAGCAAAAATACGGAAGTATATTTACGCCGATGATCTGTCTTTTTTATCTGACACTGGTGCTCGGGATGACACACAGAGCACAATTATTGATAACATCGAAGAAATGGATAAAAGCAGCGACTCTTCAGACAACGACATTGCAGATTTACCAACGAACAGGCAACGCAAAACACCTGAGTTAGTCAATGAAGACTCGATCAATACGGAGAATAGACAGGCATCATCCTCTTCTTGTCTACCTCCAGCTCGAGTAAGTTCAATCCCCAAAGGTGCAGCTAAAAGAAAAAGATTATTGGAAGAGTCAATGATTCGTTATATGACCACAAAGGAAACATCGACACCGGAAGTAATCAATGATGACCGATGTTTTTTTGATTCCCTATTGCCATTGGTCAAGGATTTTAACAATGATCAAAAAATGGAATTTCGAACATCAGTGATGAATGTGATACAAACCATTAGAAAAGGTGCGACCACTCAGCAAAATTTTGCAAAATCAAATAGTTCTAGATATCAGCAGCAGAGTTTTACCAATCAGAACATTTTACCTCCTCAACACAGTGGTTACATGGGACTACCGACATACCCAACTACGTCTCCCTCACCGTCATTGTCTTCTGCCTCAAGTAATGTATATGACGTGAACACTGATGGATTCAACCCCTTGTATAGTGAACTCTAATTTAAAAAAATTCTTAAAAAAATACAATATGTATAAAATTGATATGTTTGCAATTTTATATTAAGTGCAAAATTTTTTTGTATAACCTAATCTTTCAATTACAATAAATTCAGCACAAAACTAATTTTATTTTTAACCCAATTTTTTATAAATAACAATACTAAAAATAAAGTATGTTTATTACTTTACAGTATATACGCTTATTATAAATTGAAATGGTTAAAAATAAATTTATTTTGGATTTAAAACAGTTATAACAATATTAGTAATTTTTTCTACTGTAGATATTAATTTGTGATAATAATAGTTCGAAGTAATAATTTTTATTTACTACTGACAAATTTAAATAGGCCTATCTATTTAACGATGATTGATGGAAAGAATATTGGGTAAACTATAGAGTGAAATAAATTAACAAAACGTTAAACCATAAGCATAACATTATGGTATTATTAACTTACCTTAATGTAACTGCAATCATTCCTTGGTGTGTTATTGGCCGCCTCATAACAGTATTCTGCTTGTTGATTCTATCACTTAGTTTTATACAAAGTTCATCAAATGAACGGATGCTCATACGAAAATAAACGAAGAACTTAGTTTCATCTTCTCTTAGATCACAAATCATTACCATGAACGCACCTTTTAACCCTTTATAGAATGCTGGTTGATATTTCAACCACCTCCAATATCTCTCTGTGCACAGCCAAGTTTCGTGTCACTTGCCGTCAACGCTTTCTGGTTGAAATATCAACCACCTCAAATATGCTCTATATGCACAAAGCTATATTTATGAAATACCCAATGTTTAAGTATTGATTCTTTATGTATACACTTAGTGAAAGATCAGAAAAATGTTTAAAAAAATATTACATGTCTGCATGTGTTTGGAGAGGGTGGTCGATATTTCGACCAGAATGTGTTAGAGCAAGTGCCAATGTAGCTAAAATTAATGGTCAAAATATCAACCACTTAGGAAAGGGATAAATAAGTTGGTCTAATTTGTTTACAAAATGTATTTTGACAATAAAATTTTATTATTAGATTTCCAAACATTGTATAATGATTAAATAATAAACCCTCAAAATATCGTTCTCATTAGAAAATCTAGGAAAATGTATAACTAAAATAAAAATATATACACCTTGAAGTTCATTATAAAAGTTTACAGTTAAGGCAAATATAAACTAAATTAAAAGATTTCCAAAACAGTATAGCTGACCTAAATAACATCAAAACAGGAAATAAAAAATAATCTATGTTTTGTGGAAGGGTACAAAACAATTTATGCAGAGAGCAATTTTGCACTTCTCACACTCAATGCTACAGTGCTTAGGCTTCTCTTTTGTGCTACACCTTGCACAACGCCTACTGCTAGTAATTATTGGAAGATGTCCTACTTCATTTTGATTTATTTCATTTACTGTCTTGCCGTGAATCTATTTTCCTTTTGTACAGCCTGATTTCCTTGATTTACGACTAGAAAAGCCATTTATTTAAGGAATTGATCATGCTCACTACTTCGAAGACAGTCGAACTGGTCTCCTCTGTAGCCATCCGCTCTTCTTTTTTTAGGTGGATCCATGCTAAAAATAAAACATAAGTTAAAGACTAAACATAATAATATTATAAAGTAGTGTAAATATTTTTATTTAGGCAGACTGTAATGGTGTATAATGCAACATTATAATAAACATTTAGTTGCTTAATAATGTATATTTCAACAAATTCATTGTAACATAAAAATAAAAATATTTTGTTCTCATACTACTATGAATTGAAACACATTTAACCTCAGTAACTTGCGAGCGCAAATAGTTGGATAGTTATAAATATTACAGATTGAAAGCCAAGAGTATTACGATAATTTTGGTATATAATTTAGTAAAACATGTCATACTAACCTTATTTAATAATTGTCTAAACAGAACATGTTTTTGAATGTTAGATATAAATACCAGAAACAATATTTTTCCACCAGAAAACCATTTACAGAACACTTTATTTAAAGACATGTCTATGTTCAGTTATTAACATAAAATAATATATAATAATTAAAATTTCATATATTCTTACCTTGAAAGAATGAGAAGTCTTCAAATTCAAACTTGCAGCATGTGCTTCTCAATGTCAGATCACTAAACGCATACTGGTTTGTGTATCAACCACCAGTTCACATAATCACCACTAGACGACAGCACAAAGCAGCCAGACCAACAAAATGCAAAGTCACGTGTTGCCTAGGTGTAGCTGGATTGGCCTTAAGATAACCTTAAGATATATTTTCGCTCACTTAGTCATTCAAAAATAAACTTTATGTACACTGGTTGAAATATCGACCAGAATGCATTGGTGACATTGTCATGAAAAAACATTGTCTGCGTCGGACCAGACGGGGGAAGTTATACCGTAGACCTTCTATTATCTATATATATATATAAAATCCAATGTATGTTTGTTTGTCTGTCTATCCTTTATGCGCTACCAAACCGTCCAGCCGATCACCATGAAACTTGGGGAAGTTGTTCTATATATCCCAGGGAAGGTTTCTGTCCTATTCCCGTTTCTTTAATCCCTCAGGGCTCCATCCCTTGGACTTCTAAAGTTTCAATGTTAATCAAATAGCAGGATGCATGAAGGTATAATAAGTCAAATATAAAAAGAATATCAGCTGTGGGTTTTAAATATGTCAAAATTATACTGTTTGTATTTTTATGTTTTGATTTCTTGTGAAGCTATATTAATTGATTGATTTATTTGACTAACAGCTGTTAAATAAAAAAAACAATCGATTAATCGATAGTTCTTAAAAATTTGTTCTTAATTTTCAGCGTGACGCGGTTTCTCGACCAACATCCCATCCCAAAGTGTCTAACGGGCGCAAAGAAGTATAACTTCAAAAATCTTATGTGCACAGAGAGTATCATATGGGTGGTTGATAAATCAACCAGTATGCGTTACCTATAACCGTCCAAAACTTGGCTGATCTATAAAGGGTTAAGAGTCATGCACTGTGAAAAGGATGCACCAAGAACTGACGTGATCTTTTGTAGTGCATAAAAATAAAATAATATGCAATGCAAACATTGCGTTTACGTTTCTTACTAAGCGTACTGACTATTGCCATCTCCTTCAGCCTATTGAAAGACTTGGTGGAAGTCGACGTACAAAAAGCCGCTGGTAGTCACGTGTGCACTGCTATTACAAGTGAACGCGGCGTCCTCTTGGCGTCCATGGACGCCGACTGCACTGGACGCACGTCGCTCGTGTGCACCGGGCCTTAAGTGAATAAAGTGTATTTTAAAAATCAATATTCTGTTTTAATACAATCTATTAACATTACCTATTTGGTATCTTAGACTTAACTCGATGTTTACTTGTAAGAAGTGAATAAACTTTTTCTTTTCCAGAAAAGAGTGTACCATGTTTAAAAAATCAATAAAAATCCTAAAGTATTAAAAAATAATGTTTTTTGTTTTCAACAAATTTAAAAACAGTATGGTCATGTTTGCTCAAAAATTTAACTTAATAAGTCACTTCTTAAATTTATATTAAAGATTTAAACTTGAAAAATGCTCTCCTGAAACATTTTTAAAAAGTGACTTAACACCTTTTTTGTCTGAGCTCTTCATATGCATTACAGAACATATTCAACACATCACATTTAAAGAATTAAAATTATATGGATTAAAAGTATAATTATACACATTTGAGCTTGAACTGTACAATCACCACAGGACACAGAAAGATCATAATAATCATAATCTTCCCTATTCATTCCTGTCATTACGTCTGTAATTTTACATTTTTATTTTTTCACTAGTTTTCTATTGTTTTTAATGTACAATACACCACACAGGATTAAATGGTTTTGTAACGTTTTTAAATTCATAAAAAATAAACAGATGACAGAGAATTTTGGAACTTTAATAATTGGAGTATAGGTACACTAATTGATAACTTATATACACAATTATTTCAGAATTTTTCAGAGCCATTCTAGTATCAATAATTTTTCTCAACATTTAAAGGTGTTTCAAACTTAAGATAAGTTTTGTTGTCAGGTTTCTTTTGTTATTAAACCAGTTAAAAATATATTTAATTTTATTGGGCATAATGCTGATTGGTTTTGTTGGTAACCTTGGAGGCATTTGAGCACCGGACTGAGTAATCATGGCTGTCGCTGGCTACTCAGGTAACAAAACTGAGTGAGGCTTTGCTGACACTAAATACCTGGACTATTTGACTCATATAGGCCAACTAAATCTAGAATCTGTTTTATTTTTATTAGTATTAAAGTTCACCTATTCGATCCTCGAATAGAGTTTTCGTTGTTTCAAAGATTTTTTGAGCATTAACAGCCATTTGAAAAAAAATATAGGAAAATCATATAAACCTACTCATTTTTTGTTTCATTTTACTCACCGTAAACATGTAGGTATAAAATACAAAATATTGGTAGAACAACTTTTCTATAGAACCTCACACTTTGAAAAAATAAAATTGTGCAAAGAAAACTGAGTGATGGTATGCTTTGGAAACAATATTATATTACGAAATAACACTCTTAAATATCAAAAAATACTCATTACAAAATATATATTAAACATAACACAGCAATATCATTATATTCAAAATCACTTTCTGTTTTTCTATTAGTAACAAACTTTCAGGAAAATGATAGTTAACAATTGGAACATTTACTATATAGATTTGATTTTATAATATTTCTAAAATTTTGAGTGCTCACCATCATCCTTTTGAGGTCAGATTTCTAGCAAGATACAGTACAAATTTTAATTTGATCCTAAAACTTGGTCTAGTTTTCAATTTAAGAAATGGCCGAACTCAAGTGGGCTTTCCCACAAGCAGGCTATTTAGGCAAACACATAAAATAATATATACCTCAGGTCTCAGGTGAATGAGACTTGAAAACTAGAGAACATTGGGTGAGTCTTTTTTAATTAGTTGGAACAGAAAAACTATAACTTTACAAATTATTCTACACGAGTAACAATGAACTATATTATAGGTACATGTTTGTTAAAGTATCAGAAAGTATTTGTTGTTTCAAATTGCAGAAGAGAACAATTATTTTTACCCATACCATCGTAGATGTCAACACCACTGAACGTGATTGGGTGGGCCCGTACCACCTTACATTTACGTACGGATGGGCAAATGAGTCATTATGTGACATGTCTTAAAAGCCTAAGTTTTAATGATTTGTCATGAATAAAAGGTTACTGTCGACCACAATGGCAGTTTTTCTGAAGTTTTAGAATTTAAGTTAGGAGTACCTCAAGGGTCTGTTTTAGGGCCTATACTCTTTCTAGTTCTAATTAATGACCTAAGCAACAACTTGTCCTGTTACTCTACAATATATGCGGATGATACAACATTGTTATCCTATCATAAGGATGTGGATCACCTAAAAACAATTTCAGAGAACACATTGTTAGAGGCAACTCATTGGTTTGAAACTAATGGCCTTTTTCTAAATAAAGAAAAAACGCAGCATCTGTTGGTAACCTTAAAAACAGGAGATCTTTTAGATCCGCTAAGTACAGTGAAGCTTTTAGGTATAAATATTGATTCTAATCTATCATGGAGAACTCATATAGCCTATATTTGTAAGAGATTGTCTAGAGTAATTTATTTACTTGCAAATCTTAAAAATAAAGTGTCTTCAAAATATTTAAGAATGGCCTATTTTGCATTCTTTGAAAGTATTATAAGATATTGTTTAATTGTGTGGGGTAATGGAACAGGCATTCAACAGGTTCTTATTGTACAAAAGAAAGCTATACGAATTATAACTGGTTCTAATCCGCGTGATCACTGTCGACCTCTTTTTAGGCAATTAAGCATTTTAACTGTTGTGAATTTGTATATTTTTGATGTATTAATGGTAATAAAGAAAAATCTGCATCTTTATACACAGAGAAATACAATACATACTCATAATACACGAAACCAAGAAAGAATCGAGCTGCCCAGATTAAGACTTTCAAAATCAATGAACTATCATAAAAACATAGGAATAAGGCTTTTCAATAAGTTACCAGTTTCTTGGAAAAATTTAACCCATTGTAAATTTTCAAAGAGATTACATGAATGGCTTGTAAATAATCCACTGTACAACCTAGAAGAATATTTTAAATTAAATTTTAACACTTTAGTCTAGATTTCATAGGCTAGTGACTACTATTACTTAATAGGATTAAGTTTTTTTTTTAAACACTACTTATTATGACATATTAGTCAACTATTAGTTTTTAATATTGACGATGTCTATTGCTGGTTATGTGACTTGCCGAAGGATAAATAAATGTCTTTATTGTCTTTATTGTCTTTATTGTCATATTCTGGGGTCATGTTCCCCCCTGGTTGTTGAATTCAGTGTGAAACACAATTGGTTGCCTAATACATTTTTCTATAGAATATTTTTCCTAAACTCAAGAACTATACCAAAAAATCCCTGAGACTTATAAAATCAGGAAATGACTAGCATTTAGCCTCTTTTTCATAAGTTGATATAATAATTTTTCTAAGAATCTGGTAGTTACTTGCATGTATTAATCAGTCAATCTGTCCACAAGAGAGAACTAGATGCGTTTCTAATCAACAAATTTATCATCAGGTTTTTTGTCTATTAAGTTGAACTTCAAACTTATTTGATATAAAGTTCACACACTATCAAACAATCTAGTAGTAACTGAAAGAGTCAAGCCCATTCAACAAAAGAGGTTTTTTTTTAAATTGAAAGTGAACTGCTTTTAGTATGGTTAAACCACTGATTTTTTTATGGTAAAATCAATGGTCATACCATCTATTGGCTGATGCATCAATTATAAAAATGGCTTTGTACAAATAATGAGAAATTGATAATCAAAGGCAATTATTGTCAAAGTATTATGTAACAAAGGGTTGCAAGAAGTTGTTTTTGACGTATTGAGATTGTTCTTATTGTCCACTTGGAAACTTAAATATAAACCTGGTGAGTGATGAGGACACGTCATTGAGTCGCAGTTAGTGCCAACACTTAGACTGAAGGGAGCATGTCATAGAGTCGCAGTCAATACCAACAGTTTGAGGAGAGGATAGTCATAGAGAAGCCGCAGTCAACAGTTTGAGTGAGGGAGATAGGTTATTGAGTCGCAGTTAGTGTTAACACTTAAAGTGAAGGGATAACGTCATAAGAGTCGCAGTCAATACCAGAAGTTTGAGTGGCTTATCTTAAAGAGGAGCCGCATTTAGTGTAAAGAGTTTGAGTGAAGGGAGCATGTCATATTTCGGGCGAAGAATTTAAAAATGATACATTTCTTTCAATTATTAAAGGAAATTTTAAGTTTGTTATAGTATCAATTAAATGTATAGTATGAAATGAAGCAAATATCAGCCAGATTTTGTTTGGATTCTCTCAAGGTCATAAACTGAATTACACATTTGTAAGTCACTGACCTTCAGCAGAACGCAGCGATACCGAAAATACCATTACAATGTCGGAAGGGTAGAACTTCAGCAAGTTACGGAAATTAGTGACCTTGGGGTCTTAACATCATCCACATTGCACCCCGAAGCCCATATCAACAAGGTCTGCACTGCTGCTAATTCCACATTGGGGTTTATCTCAAAAACATCAAGAGATTGTCTGTCAATAGGCACCCTAAAAACTTTGTACATGTCTTGTCAGACCACAATTGGAGTATGGGTCAATTATTTGGTCACCCCACCAGGTTGGACTCATAAACCAACTTGAAAAGATACAAACAAGATTTCTCCGACTACTGGGTGTTAGAACTGGCTTCGGATATCTAGAACTTCCTACAGAAGATCTAAGGATGCAATTGGACTTGAACACTCTAAGTCAAAGAAGAGAACTGTTGGATCTACAATTCCTCTACAAAATAGTCAATGGAATGGTCGAGTGCCCTAAACTGCTTGAACGTATCCAAATATCCCTTTACGTTTGTTTGGTAAGTTCTGAATTGCAAACCCATAACCCACCCGCCCACCCATACACATACAGTGGTATAGACCCACCCGCCCACCCATACACATACAGTGGTACCATACAAATTCATGTACCTCACTCAACATCTATTCGAAAGGAGCAGCCTTTTACAAGACAACAGTTCAACACTAGCTACCACTTCAACAGTACCATTCCTCAACTTCTTCAACTTGGAAATTCGGCTGCAAACCATGTCGACTTTTTCGGCTCCAGCCCAGTTGCCTTCAAAGCCCGAGCAAAAGAGTACATCAAATCACATACCCAGTGAATCTCCTGAAGTGCATAATGCAAAAATTCCGTTTTTAAGTGGTCATTCTATTACATTATTCTATTCGTTGTTATTTCTTTATATTAATCTATTTCGTACATATTCTATTGTTGTATCATTATTCTTTAAATTTTACTCCATTGTTGTTCATTCTATTCATATTACTATATTCATTGTTATATAGTATTAATTTGATTACATTGATTATTAATGTACCAAAAATTATCAATTTCAATGTATCACAAACTATTGTAATTTCATGTAATGGTGTTTACCGTAGAAACAAATAAACATTTCAAGTAGGATGTTGCCACATGCTCATTGAAGACTTAAGTAGAGACATTTTCACAAATTACCTCTTGTGGAATGAAGGTCTCAGTGATCCACTTATATTATAAGGTATTTATAAAATATATTATAAGGTATTTTTCCATATTAATTTAAGTTTATATACTAGTTTGAAGTTTAATAGTTGTTAGTATAGCAATAAGTTAAATTAAATAAATAAGGTAACTTTTTAGGCCTCTTGCTAGCTTAGTGGTTAGCACTCCTGACTTCAGTGCAGGAGGCACAGGTTTAAACTGTGGGAGGTTTACCTAATTTTAACCTCATGAATTTGGACTGTATTTGCATAACAACGTGGAAATATTTAGAAAAAGTGCCACTGACGTTTAAAGACAGTCAAATTTTTAATTATGTAAAACAATTTTGGCTCAACTCAAAATTTTTCTTGAAATAAAACTTAAGAATTATTCAAGAATGTTATGCAAGACTTGAAAAATCTTTGTTGCAGAATCAGCTTTTGAGGTTTTTCTTTTGTTTGTCTCGTCAGTATTTCTCACATCGAGTCACTGAACTGTCCATTTGTTAAAGCGTGCTACCTAACTGATATAACATCTATTTTCTCTCATTAACAGTCTTCTCCAGAGAATAATATTGTCCCTCTCGAGACTCTACCCTTCTATCTGGTTTTAACTTTGGAACTATGTGTACTTGTAACTCCTCCGACTACCAAAAGACCTTCCGCCCAAAACCATTTTGTAATTTGAACAGTCGTGGCAGTTGACTCTCCTTCCATGTTTGGCTGCCAGGCAGCTCATTTATCATTAGCTGACGCTCGCATGATGCAGTCGAACGTTACTTCAAATTTCAACATGCCTTTAGGAGCTTTTATACTGATGTTATGGTTTGGAGAGAACCACGGAGGGAAGAGTAAGCAAGCGTAGAGAATTACCCCGTAGCGCAGCAAGGGTTGTTGGAAAATTTTAATAATAATTCACTGCAATAATAAATAGTCCAAATGTACTATGACCAACGATATTTACTTTTGGAATGCGATTTTCCAATAACTTGTGATAGACTCTGCAAGTCAATCATTACGTGCTTGGATATGAAGGGTGTCTGAGTCTTTTTCAATTTAAAGACTTTTATACTTGGGTAATTTTTTGTCCCGAGCCGTATACGAGTTACATAGACCCCAAAATTCCATACAATAGGTAGGCCGAGGCCTCTTTGTATTATATTAAACCTTGAGATCAATATAACTTGTATAAGATTCGGTATCTAAAAAATTGCCCAAGTTAAAAAAAACTGAAAATTATATAAAATTCAGTAGGCCACCATATTGGAAAATGGCCATTATAAAAGTGGCCTACACATTTTTAATCCTCCAAAGAAGAAGAGAATGTTCCAGTTTTAAGTTTGCTTTCAGCGTTATAGTTTACAAGACCCTAATGGTGACAAAGTTAAAAAAACACCCTGTAGCTGTAGACCTTTTTTATAGATATAGAGAAATTCCTTAAATTTTTTTACTCGATATAAATAAAGAGTAGCCTACATTGACATTTAAACAGCACCTGGCTTATTATTTCACAACTAGTGTAAATATTATTATCAAAATATTTCGAAAATTCTAGTGTTAATAGGTTAGGTTGAGTTGTTCACATTTATTATCAGAAGAAGCAAATTATCTGCTATCAATGTTTGTCCCCACTCCCCAAACAAAGTACCAGCGCGTGTCGGCATAGAGAACACACATTTCTTTATTCTCTCTGGAGCTGGCCAGCTGTAGTTATACATCAGAGACCATGGCGATGTACAGTCTGATACTCTGTGTCATAATGATGCTGTATCTGACCCATCTAGTGATCGTTCAGGGACTCTGTACCTTAAATCCTTTCTCTGTGAGTAATATCATTGTTCTGAAGAATCATTTGTTGTTTGGATGCCGTTCTTATAAAACATAAAAAAATCAATTCAAGTATATATCTTTTTTTAATTTAATTTAAGAAATTCAGATTCAATAACTTTGTAATTTTGTAAAGCAATGTCGTTTTGTTTTCATTTAGTTGAAGTTACACTTGAATTAAATATTTGGTACATTTTCTTCTTTCGACAACTTAAAAATATTCTTAGACATTTTAATGAATATTCCAATAAGTTATTAAATAAAATGTTATGTTAATAAACTCATAAATAAGATACATTTAAACAATTTTCATTTTAATGAAATGTTTTCTTTAAATTATATGTATTTCACTCAAAAGACGAATTGAATTGAGACAAATATAACAAACGCTAAAGTGCTGTAAGTTTATTTATTATCCAGGGAGGAAAACAAATATGGAAACGCTTTCACAACTTCTGTATGACTTCACTTGTAAAAGTGAAATCTTGTACATGATCGTTGTTACAAAGACCATACTTTTTGACGCCACTAGCGATATTTAATCTTTTCAAGGGAATGTTCCACGAGGAGTTAAACGAATATCTTCAACGTAAGCATAGGTCGAGTTTAACATCAAATGAAAGGTCTATTCAAGATACATTTATTGCCGCAAACTGGACTTTGAAAGGTTTATCATTTCTAGAAGAGCGGTCGTTTGAATTTAAAAGTGACTAATTTGAACAATATTATTGCTCCGTTATTTAACGGTTTTTAGTAAATTATTCTGATCAAAAATTATACTTTATGGAACACAATCACTTCAAAAGTTAAATAATAATAGAAAAAATAGTTTTGCTGTGAAAGCGTTTCCATATTTTTGGCCACCTTGTATATTGAAGTTATTTATTTATTTATTCATAAGACGCCGATCGTCAAGATACGGGCGAATATGGATTTCGAATGAGTGTGATGTGTAAGAATGTAAGGATGAGTGTAGATGAGCGAGTGTAATCATTGTTACAAACTAAGGCCGACTATTCCTTAGAAAGTGTCATTAATTAATAGCCCAATGACAAATGAACAGTAGGTGGTTATAAGCTGATCCTTCTCAAAATATATTATGACTCTGAATGGGATCGAACTGAGAACCTTTAACACCAATTAATGATTATTAAACTAAGCAGACAACGTAGATAGAAATTATATGCATCGTGACCTAAAATCAGCGTGTAACTATAAAATTCTTGATCGGCCTATTGGTATATTACCTGTTTTCAATAATATTACGATTCGAATTTAAAATTTGTCAAGCAGTTTGTACAAATTTTGTGCTTTTTATGTTTGTAAGAAATATTGCAGGAATTTAAACTTTTTAAGACTATATTGTGCGTCTTACAAACGTAATTGAAAAGTAATTTACCACATCAATGCATCAAGAACAAATTCTAAGATTTGGAGTCGTTACCTCCAACTAACAAAGCTGCGGGGAGGGTTGTGCTACAAAAAAAACTTCGATAAAATCACCAAATCACTTCAAATCCAGTTTCGTTATTTTTATACAGCTGGCCAAAACAAAATATTATTGAAAACCCTATTTATAAGTCTGAGGAACGTTTTAGTGGTTGTTCTTTAGCTACAAATTAATTTTGACTTACATTCATGGTAATTATGCACTTTGTAGACTGTGTACTTTGTAATTATGCCTCTGATAATACGATTTCATGTTGAAATAAACGATGAAATATGAGTTAATATCTCTTGAGGAGGTTGATTTCAGCCACGGAAAACTCGTTTTGTACCGAAGATTCGAAATATTAGTTTTTATGTGATAGTAAAATATCAACTTTTTAAAACTCAGTATTTAAAACATTTTTTGTTCATTTTAGTTTTTTTTAACGCTGAATAGGAATATGTAATTGGTTTTTCAATCAAATAAACCTTTCGACCCGAGAAATAACACTGTTTACCAATACAACCTAACTTATAAGTACGTTTATTTACAGTTTATTTATTTATTTAAGACTCTATCGTTTGTTACAGTGCAAGAAAGGTATTCCTTGCTGTGATCCTTTCATCTGTAGCAACGGCCGGTGTATTGGATTTAACCTCTCCACTATTGGACGAGATTAATTGTTTCACTCCGTCTTCCTCGCTTCTTGCTGCTTGACACTTTTATTATTGTATGTCAATAAAGTTAATTGGGATCATTAGTATGAGCATTGTAGTTCATTTACCCCTCATTCAATTATTGCTGTTGGAAAAATGTTTATTAATATTTGTTGTTATTTATTTTAGTTAGTTTTATTTGTTATGGTTAATCTTTACGTAGTTTATTTTTGTTATAGTCTTTAAATTTTTATATTGGTTAGGCCCTATGGTTAAAAACGTTTTTTGCATAAATGGAATCAGTGTTTATTTTGGATGCTTAAATCTTTTATATACTGTTTAAATTAAGGAACTGTCCAAATTATGGATTAGGCCTAGTGCTTTAGTTAGGGTTAGTTCTTCATTTCTTCGTGTAGTGTATTATTGATGTCAGGGGATAATAGAACGGTACCGTGTTATATTTTTTTTTAAATTGTTTAATTTTTAGGCTTTCACCAAAAGGGGATTATTGTGCTTTGATTTAACGAATAATGGGGATAGAAATAGTGAATAAATGTTGTTTACGTAAAGATAAGAATACAAGTACAAGTCGTGTATATTGTTACGGATCACGACAGTTTAATACAAAAAAAGTCTAAATACAGGGTGTTTCTTTTAAAACGCAACCCATGATTTGAAATAAATATGACAAACCAAACAAAATATCTATAACATATTTTATTATTTGAACATTTATTAATACAATTTACATGATTTTAATGAAATTTCTGTACTAACGATTTTGTTTTAAAATATTCGTCCACAATAAACACTCTCTGGTCTTTGCTCAAAACCATGTTTCTAACCTCAACTTAATGACTGCACTAAACCCAAATAAAGTGAACAACAATGCAACAATAAAAATCAGCTGGTAGCCAAGGAAAGAGAAGAACCAGGGCTACCAACCTGTGATCTTGTGATTATCTTAAAACCTTCATTTTATGTACCTGTAAATAGGGTTGCATTTTAAAAGAAACACCCTGTATAATTATTATTTTACAAATGTCTTATGAAAGCTAATATAATATCATATAATTCTGATAATATAAATAGTATTTTTTTCTAAAACTTATTTAATAAGTCAATATCTCTTATATATTATGCAAATATAAAGAGCATGATATCAAATTTAAATTAGTTCATATTAGGAATGGAACATATCCAGTCAAAAACATATCAAACTGTCAGCCAGGAAATCGCACAACTGCGACAGTGGAGCGCCTCACACTGTCGTACCCTCGGGGGTCCTGTATGACAAGGGTTAAAAAACTAAGGGGGTCTTGATATCTATGATGAGATTATGTTTAACTTGAGAGCAATCTAATTGTAGGTGATACATATGTTTATTAAAATAAGGATACATATTACAGTATTTACATAAGATCCGGGTACGATTCCCGGGTTTGTTCACAAATGTTACACTTCAAATTTCTGTAGAAATAAAAAAGCCTTCTGGCATTGAAATTGTAAATATAAGCTATATTAAAATAGCCTGCTACAGTCCAATTCATTGGTCATAGAATGATTCAAGTCATAGAAAAGGTGTATTGTATAGGACGTAAAATTGTGGATTGATTGGCATTTGACGTATTCCTAAGTAACTATTTTTCGTAGTCCTTTCTATTAAATCAAGGCTAAACAGGTTGAACCGCCAATTATGTTATAAGCTGCATTTAAACTGAGTAATAAGTTGATAGAACAACTGTTTGCGGTATATATTTTCAGTTTTGTAATAAAACGAAATACCTTTAACATATACTGTACTTATCCTCGTAAAATAAATTTAAATAGTATTCAGTCATCATTGAAACCCATCCAATGCATTATTTTCATATCAAGCAACAAAATAGATGACAACCAAATATTTCAGATCTTTGAAGTCTTTGGATAGCGTAAATGATCAAAAGGTGTTTATTAGCAAGTGATAATTCATTATGCATGACAATAAACTTCAAATAAAATATCTTACATTGTCTTTCAGTCTCATAACATTTTTACACCATAATGTATGATTTAATTATATAAAATTTATGAATTAGTAGTTTATCTTCTTTCAAATGGAAAACTCATTTTTAATTTTTAAATAAGTTACACCATATGTTATATCAGTTATATTATTATATATTGGAAACAAATTTATTTCATTTGATTTTTGTCCAATGATGCCTACCTTGTAGGCGAAATACCTCAAGCAAATAACACATTTATTTGAAAATTCTGATAATGTACAGTATAGTACAATTTTAATATTGTTAGTATATATTATGTCTCATAAAACAGTAAACAAAATACAAACAACTATATAATACAATTATGCTAATAGTTTTTAATTAGCATAATATTATTGTACTGTGTAAAATTATGCTAACTAATAAATCTAAGTTTTAGACTTACGTATATAATAAAGCTTTTAACATAGATGTCAGTATATTAAAAATACTCATTTATTCTTAAATAAAGTAACTAAACATTAAGCAAAAGTCTTTCACAAAGAAAAACCGATATTTTGGTTTTGTGATGAATTCTTGGAATTTTCGACCCTTCCTATTCTCTAACTTACCGCGTGGATTGCGCCATTAGGTATTCCGCGTAAAATATGGAAATCCCTGAAGGACAACACTAGTATTAGAAAGAAAAAATAACCCTCCTTCTAACCAGGATACACGGCTGGGCACGAACTGGACAACATTCCCAATTTTAAGGAAGGGACAGAAAAGGGTCTCCTAATCTCCGAGCCCGAACTGGACAACTTTCCCTGCCAGGTAGAGAGGGTGGTATGCAGGAAGGATTAGAAAGGATTAGATGCAGCGGGGGCCAAGTGCGCAAAGAATGTAGCGGCCTAACCTAACCTAACCTAACCTAACCTAACCTAACCTAACCTAACCTAACCTAACCTAACCTAACGTAACCTAACCTAAATCTGTTTGATAGTTTCTGAGTTTCTGTTATTCTTATGGGGGATATTTGTTTACAGACTTTACATGAGCGAGCAGTTTTCAGATTGTTTGTGTGCGCTTATTTAACGCTAGATTAGGCACTTCGGTTTTCAAAGGAGCCGAAAAGTTGTCCAGTTCGTGCTCAGCCCCTTGACCTGCTTCAAAAATGTTGTCCAGTTCGTGCTCGGGGATTAGCGAGGGTAGGCAAAAGTTGTCCAATTCGTGCCCGCCGGGATACACACCACCAAGGACATCTTACAGACTTTTTGTGGCGAGTGTGTATTGGTATTTATTAATAAAAAGTATTCTATATTTAATTAAAAACTATGGCTTTGATGTCAGTACCGACATTCTCAGCCATTCCTTTGCCATAATTGGCATTTGTTAATTGTTAATATGTTAATTGGTAATATAATACACACGACTTTTAAGTACTCTTTCATGTTTTTGAAATTTTCTTTAGTTAGCAACAAACATATACATATAAATGAGAACTATGCAATTTTTTTCTTTTTTTAAATTCAATTTATATAGTCTCAGTTCATCAAAAGCAGCACCAAAACGTAAACTGCATTTTCAAATAATATGTTTAACAAAAATAAACATAATAATATACAGTACAATTTTTATAACCGTAGTCTCAACCGAGCACTACTAACTTGTATGAAAATATTTGCATTACGTACGAGCGTCCAACTGCACATTTCTGCTTCCTATCGTGTTTTAAATATAAATATGGTGACATAACATAGAATGAATTATACCAAGTAAAAGTATATATATTATTGGCTTTCTACTTGTGACAACTAATATAATATATCTTATGATATATATTTTCAACTGCTGTTAATATTGAAACATTATTATTGAGCACAAAGAAAAATTATCTATTGAGGAAAATTCGTATTATTCGGTCAGGCTAATTTTACGAGAGAAAAAAGTTAAATATGAAGTAATGAAATAGCTTGCTCCATTGGAATTTCCATATATTTTTTTTTAAATATAGTATTGCCTACAAATTGAGTGTAAATGGTATTCTTTGTTTGAGTTTAAGTCTTGTTTTTTTTATATTGTAGATTGTTTTAAATTAGTAGTCAGTGTAACACAAATTATTTAGTTTGAATTTATATATTTATTATTTTAGAATGTTATACATATTAAGTGTTAAAACTTAGAGTATACAGATTCGTAATTTGCAAGTCTATTTGTAGCTATTGACCTTTCTGTAACTCTTCATTTTCTATGAAACAACTTGCCGAGTAATAAAATTAATATAATTAAATAAAATCACTGCCTGGCTTTTACGAATTTGCATAAACTATGGTTAATATTTCATAATTAATACTCATGGGTTAAGGGACGAGTCATGGACAAAGAAATATTGTCTACGTGTTCCTTTTACATAAACTAAATAGTTTCAAGTTTAAAAACTTTCGAAAAAAGATGACTATAAAAACCTTATTAACTTTGTCCTCGAGAGTTGATGCTGGCCACATCCGAAAACCAAGATAGTTAGTGTGCATAAACAAGGATGGATGTGAAGTTGAGAGAGTTTATATTGGTCACTTAATATGTTCAAGTTATTAAATTTTCAATAAAACCGATACATTTAATTGTATTGGTTTTATTGAAAATTTAATAATTTGAACATATAAGGATGGATGTATTTTATCTCTACGATTAAAAACTTGTTTTAAAACAAGTCTGCAATAGTTTAACCACTTATTAATCCAAATAAAATGAAAAATGAATAAGAATACATTAATAGTTATATATTAATAGTTAGCTAAATTTTTGACTGGTCTTTTAGGATAACCCCTTACAGAATCAATGTTACACTTACTCCTACAAAAAAACGCAGAGCACTTAACAAAGTCAGTATGATTTAGGAGGCCCCACGAGCTGAGCTCGATAGCAGGTAGGAAGCAGGTAGAGTGCCGAGGACAGGTTAGGTGCGACAGAGGAGCGCCTCTGGAAAGGGATAGGGAAGCGCTCCTGAGTCGCACCCCTATTGAAAATTATTTATGACAACCACTCAGACAGGTTAAAAGGCGCTCCTGTTTCACGGAATCATTGGTGGCGCAGTGCTGTAACCCGGCTACTTTGGGACAAATTGTTGCGGAAATCTCCTAAAAAAAAACAAAAAAAAAAAAAAAAAAAAAAAAACGCGGCCCTCTTAATACCGACACGGCGTCCGCTTGATGGTTGCCATCAACGTGGACACTATTGGAGAGAAGTCCATGTTGGATGGTAGTCAAGGTTCAGATGTTGTGTGGGAAAGAGAACTGAGTGTCAGGTTTGTCAGTTAGCTGAAAATCAGACCAACACTAAGTGGTTCGGTTCCACGTAAAGCTGTAGGTCCCTTAGTTGCCCTGGCTATTGGGCTATTAATAAATATTCTGAAGAACAGTCTACCTTAGTTAGTAACAATGACTACACTCGTTCATCTACACTCATCACACTTATTCATCCCTCATATTCGTCCATTTATTGACGATCGGCGTGTTACTAATTAATACTATTCCATTCGTTCGAATTCCTAGAATAAGATCAATAACCCGTAAAAGTTTGACATATGGTTAATTCGCAGTACTGTATTTGTTAATGTTATAAGCAGTTAAATAATCAAGATGTTTCAAAAGTCCAGAATTTGTCATAATTTACTTCAATACTTTAAATTCAGATATACGTCATCTTAAATTACGTAAAGATGTTTTATAAATTTTAATCTATTCCTTCAAATTATTCTCCTCGTTGGGTGGGAACACAAAAATGACGTATAGTTTCCACGAGATTAATTGCTTATTCTTTATTGAAAGTATTTTAAAGAACTGACTTCACTTTAGAGCTCTTACGGCAAATTCTGGGACTACAAGGAGTTTGATATTGTTGATGATTTAAGCCAGCTGCAACAATAGAAACGCCTTTACGTCTTGCAGTGTTGCACAGTACACCGCACGTACTTAAAGGCCTTTAAGTCTTGCAATGTTGCACAGTACACCGCACGTACTCAAAGGCCTTACGTCTTGCAGTGTTGCACAGTACACCGCACGTACTTAAAGGCATTTACGTCTTTCAGTGTTGCACAGCACACCGCACGTACTTAAAGGCCTTTACGTCTTGCAGTGTTGCACAGCACACCGCACGTACTTAAAGGCCTTTACGTCTTGCAGTGTTGCACAGTTCACCACACGTACTCAAAGGCCTTACGTCTTGCAATGTTGCACAGCACACCGCACGTACTTAAAGGCCTTTACGTCTTGCCGTGTTGCACAGCACACCGCACGTACTTAAAGGCCTTTACGTCTTGCAGTGTTGCACAGTTCACCACACGTACTCAAAGGCCTTTAAGCGCAAATGTGAAGTAGAGTGATTAATTAAATAAAGTACAGTATTTACGTAAACATTTCTCACCAAACAACATGTTTCACAATTTTTAAGATCGTAATTCACCTTTATCGTCAAGAATTTACCTACCTGTCTCGACTTATCAGTCGTGTGGCAACAAATCATAACATTTGATTTCCAAAAAGCTATGTATTCCTTACTTGGTAAATATTATTCATTAAACAAAGCTGTCCACAGGAAGTGTTCGCCTTTATCAAAAGGAATAAATTCCCTGTCCCAATTTCTTACTATCAGTCATTGAACCTTTCCAGCCCAGCAGCAGTTTGTTATACACCAGATACCATGATGAGTTATAGTTTGTTACTCTGTGTCATGGCAACGCTTTGCCTAACCCAGCTGGGTGAGCAGGCTAACGTCCCGGTAGCGATCTGTACAGAGTATCGCTTTCCTGTAAGTTATAACGTTGTTAAATTGGCTGTGACATTGTAAACACCATCGTGTACATACACAAATTGTAAGATTTTCCTGAATAAAGTATGTAAGACAATATAAAAGAGAAGGTATTCGCCATTTTATTGTTTTGTTCATAATATCTTCACTTAGTAGAGAGTTTATGTTTGGATGAAATGATTTTTTATTATGTACAGGGTTGGGCAAAAGAACTATGTTATTTAACAAAACTATAAGAAACATTATTAAAACACATGACAAAATAGGTATACCCTAAAAATAGTTAAAGAAAAGTATTACAATAATTTTTTACATATTTTTATGTGAAAATGAATTCATTTCCCATATTCTGTCAATTAAATTATAGCTGTAAGCAACAATGGACAATCTTATCTTTGTTTTCAAAAAGTATTAGTTATAAGAAAGTAAATTATTTGAGAGGCTGTATTTTCTGATTGGGTTATCCTTTTGACATCAATATGCACTTTTATATTGTAAAAACAAAGACATTCAAAATGACTCAAGGTAGGCTTACATTTCACATTTTTAAGACTTCCTTCATGGGACATCCCTTGTTTGTGAAAAAAAAAAAAAAAACAAGTAAAATATGTAAAAATGTTTGGTATAGGGACAATGTGTACATAACTACAACGTTTCATTACATGTCTTTGATTACAATAGTTTTAAAATTGATAAATATATTCCAGAATTATGCTCAGCCTTTTTATGCAGTATACACACACACACACACACACACACACACACACACACACACACACACACACACACACACACACACACACACACACACACACACACACACACACACACACACACACACACACACACACACACACACACACACACACACACACACACACACACACACACACACACACCATATAGGTCCTATGCTTGGTCCTCCGGTGACAGCTCAATGGTTGCTATCGGCAACGCTAGGGGAGAGGGTCGCCCATTATGTGAGCGAAGATTACCTTAATTGAGCGAAAACCCTGGAAGGGCCCCCCCAAAAACGTGCCTAACTGAGCGAAGTCCAGTCCAGGTATATGCGAGTTGTCGGGACAAGGAATGTAGCATCATATCCCACCCGCATACCAGAGACGGTCAACCACCTGGCTCCGGCACGCGCTACCCCGTTACCTAACCTAACCTAACCTAACCAAAAATGTTTTGGGGAATTTTATTTTGTATATTTGTGTAAGATTCTATTATGTTTAAAAGTGGAATATGCTATGTGAATGTTCACAGTCAAAGAGGGCCGCCGGTTCGCTCAGTTAAGGCACGTCTCTGGGGGCTCCCTGGAGTGCTTCGCTCAGTTCAGGCACCCAGGCTACTTGACTCAGGTCACTTCGCTCAGTTAAGGCCCGACCGGGGAGAGAACTGAGCATCAGGCTTAACAACGAGTTGAAAATCAGACCCTGGCTTTTTATCTATTAATAAGTGGCTATTTCTGAGTACTACGCAAACTCAGTTAGTAACAAGACTACACAGGTCATCTTCACAATCTTCTTATACTCATTTAATCATTCATATTCACCATGAAATAGACACAAAGCTGTTGGAATTTATCATATTGTATATAAAAGAGCATTATTTAAATATCCTCTAATAATTAAAATATTTTCGATGTTTCTCAATTAAATATAACTTAATGTTATTGAATTTAAACATGTGGTTGGTTATGAAAATTTTAATAGTTTTGGGAGAAATGTGCTCTCAACATTTTTCCGAAAAATAAATTACGTGCATTTATGAAACGAGAGTATAGTAGGACAAATATTACCAATGGCAACAAATTACATTACAATAGCACCAAAAATACAAATAAATAAATAAAAAATAAAAAAATAATAATAAATATATATTTGGCCTCATTAAATTGGCTATCATCGGATTACCTGCATACTTTATTGTTTTTTACATTGAAAGTATTAATATATATTATGTGCTTATTGAATATTATGTATTGACTATGTGTAAAAAGTTAGTAAATGATATTTAATGTGATGTTCAAATCAAGAGCTCCCCTATCATGGGGTTTAAGTTATTATTTTTGTACCATTAAATAATTGATTTTTTGAATTGTTAACCAAAGTATGTTGGAAAAATGGTTTGAACTGGTAAATGGGGTGTTTTCAATATACTGATCTAGTTCTCAAACATCAAACAAACTTAAAACAATTCTTCAGATGAAATTAACTTTTATTGATACTTTATATTTTATGAAATATTTATATCTAGCAATGCATTTACTACTAGATATAGTGTAAATTTTTACAGTGCAGCAAGGGCAAGTATCCCTGCTGCGACCCTTTCACATGTGTTGAGGGCAGCTGTGGTCTCCGCTTTCGTAGGGGCAATGGGACTGAAGCTGCCACCATCCCGCCCACGAACGTTGCTCCACAAGACAACAAACCCGGGATCTGTACACAATTTCCCTATCGCGTAAGTGATAGTAATGTTACATTTGTTGCAATATAAACCCTAGCATTAATCTATTTGTGGAATGACAAGTAGAATTCCCTGAAAATAGTATGGAAGACAATTTAAAAGAGAAGGTTTAGTCCGTTTTAATGTTATATTTATACATACACTTATGTTTTGTTTAACGTATCTCCCGATTTCATATGATCCCGTTAAGAGGGATAAGGATGTAGCTCAGACGCGCGGTCTTGCCGTACCAAGTATATTGGAACTCCAATTATCCGAAATCCATACATCCGAATTACCGATTATCCGAATTGCTCTTAGAATGTCTTAAAAGCAATTGTACAATCTTCAGTTTTAAATTTTGTTCTAAAAAAATAAATAAAAATAAAACTAAAATAATACACAAGAAAGAGTAGTATTTTTAAAACTTAAAAAGGTAAATCATACATGTATGTATCACAATATATAACATATATTTATGCCTCAATAAATACTGTAAACTATAAAACCGTCTTAAAAGAAAAATTCATATTTTGCCAGGAAACATAATATGATAGGGATAATGTATTGTCTACACACGCTTTGTCCTTCCTTTTGGCAAGCGCATGCATGACCTTGCTACCTAAAACCAGACGAAGACAGTCAAACATACAAAGCATATTTAACTAAGATGTTTGACAAGCAGTAACATTCGTTTATAGAATGGTATGTAAATGCACACTGAATTATATATAGTATACTGTATTCTGTAATTAAATTGTAATTAATTATGTAACAAATGCTTTGTCTCATTTCAAATATTTTTTATCCAATTCCAACATACGCACATTTAATTACATACAGTAGTTAAATAAAATGGGTCGGTTTAGAGAAAAATCCGATTAGCCGAATAGGGTCTGGTCCCAATTGATTCGGATAGTTGGAGCTATACTATACTGCTTTTGATATGCGCCAGACAATAACACCTTGTTGATGTGGAATTCCCATTGTAGATGTATTTAAAATTTGTTCAAATAATAATAAAACATGTAAATAATGCGATAAGAATCTATAAACGTTAGAAAACAATAATGTAAAGTCCACACTCAAATTCACAATATCAAACAAGAAGGTTATAAAACAGTTTAACGGACAATGAAAGACGCAAAGGCATTGCTATGATTGTGGCTGGCTCACATCACCACACCATTGGTCCCTATCGTTCTCAAACTTCTCGTAGTTCCAGCATTTGCTGTAAGAACACTCTGTAGTCAAGTCTATGTACTAACTGGTACACCTATTTTGTTACAGTGCCGAAAAGGGATTCCTTGCTGCGATCCTTTCGTATGTGATGACGGTGTTTGTAATATTCCCGGCCGTATACGCAGAACCTAAGTGTGTACGCTTCCATCTTGTTGGCTTCACGCTGTGCTGACTAAACTTCAAACTTTTGAGAATAAAAACTGTATAAGAAAAAATGGATTGTTTTTAAGAATATATTTTTTCATTCTCCTGCTCCTTTGGAATTGCTCTTTTGTTGATTTTGGGTCAGGTAGACTGTTTGGTGTGGTAAGAACTCCTTGGTATTTAGAATTGGGTGAGTGCCTATTTGCGGCCTGCCCACTTGCGGCAAACCGGATTCTTTCTGACATTTTCGGCACGATTTGGGGAACGTTCTAATTATTCGTTAATTTATAACGTTTTGATCAGTTGAAGACGGACGGACTGCCATTTGCGGCCTGACCACTTGTAGCAAACCGGATTCTATCTGACATTTTCGGCACGATTTGGGGCACGTTCTAATTATTGGTCAATTTATAACGTTTTGATCAGTAGAAGACGGACGTAATGCCATTTGCGGCCTGACCACTTGCGGCAAACTGGATTCTTTCTGACATGTGTGGCACGATTTGGGGCACGTTCCAATTATTGGTTAATTTATAACGTTTTGATCAGTAGAAGACGGACGTACTGCCACTGGCGGCAAACCGGATTCTTTCTGACATATGCGGCACGATTTGAACTGACCCTCTAATTATTGGTTAATTTATTACGTTTTGATCAGTAGGCGGTTCAGATGTAAACAAACTTATCCAAATACTCGCATTAAAATGACAGAGATTACTTGTATTAAAGGCGCGTTTACACGATGCAAGTTGCTAGGCAGGTAGCCTGCTCCAGGTAACCTACCGCAGGTTACCTGCCTGCAAAATCCGTTTACACGGGGCAAGTAAGCTGCCTTGCAGCTTGCCTGGTAATTATAGTACTTCCGAAATGGTTGAGTGCGCTTCCTCTGTGATATCTCACGATGAATTACGGTCAATGGTGCAGGATTTAACCCAAGAATTTATCCAAGAGTCTTGCACAATACTTATTGATGAGTTAGGGAGAAAAAAATTATGGATTCGAGACTGGTTAAGGAGAAGAGATACTCACGGTGCGTCCGCGCAATTACTCACTGAATTTCGTGCAGAGGATCCAGCCGAATACAGAGCATGCTTGCGAATGTCACCAGTAAGCTTTGACAAATTGTTAACACTTATTGAACCTCTTATTACAAAACAAGATACCATAATGAGATCAGCACTGTCACCGAAACTTAAATTAGAAATTACACTATGTTACCTTGCTACTGGAAACAGCTACAGAAGCCTACAACATTTCTTTCGTGTTTCAAAGGCTTCTATTTCGAAGTTGATTCCTGAGGTCTGCGAAGCTATTCACTTCGTTCTTAAAGATTACATGAAGGTAAGTTCAAATAATATAAAAAATACAAAACTCCAATGAACTTTATTAACACACACATTTTAATTTTTACATCGTTAAACATGTTGAACAAAAAAGTTACAAATATACAAATGAATATAACTTTCAAACATAGAAGTAAGAGTATTTGAAAGTAAAGAATGAACTACTGGTATGTTGTCCATAAAAATACATCAGTTCATTAATGTAACTTCCAAACAGAGGGTTGACAATATTTCAAAATTGAAAAAGAATTACTGGCATCTTAGTTGTAATGATGCTTATCCTTCAACCAGACAGTTACAACATTAAGTACTTGCATCTTCGTTAGAGCTTGTGCAGGGAATTCCCACTTCTTGGGAGTAATTCCCTACATTTTCTGTAATAATGTATATTGGAGACGTTTGTGACGATTCATTTGTGTTGGGAGCTACGGCTACTCCCAGTAAAGAAGCAAGACGCTTATTTGTTAATATTGTGTTAATCTCTCCAATAGCGGTTATAGCATGTTCAGCTGTCAACTGCTTCAATTGAGAAGCAACATGCTTTCCGAATACATCGAATTCATTATCTACAGAAGGCTTGTTATTATCTGATTTTGAAATATTTTGGCTGAGTTGCTTTAATTCTCGGGCAGTAGCAGCAATTTGCTGTATTTTGGACCGGTTCCGAACCTTTTTAGGGATAACGTCCTGTTGCTTATCCAGTGGCGGTCGATTTACTTTAGTACTTGAAACTTCTAGAGGTTCTTCATTTGTAACATTGTCAATGAGTGACTCTTCTAAATCCTCTTCTTCTCCGATATCACTTAGCGTTGCGTCTATAGTTGTAGAATCTTGGTCTTCATTTATTGTTGTTTCGTTCATAGCTTGTTTCTTGCATGGAATTATTTTTGGCGACTCCTGAAATAGACGATTAGTGTAAGCAGTATTGTTATTTTTATTGTTATTTTAAATTAATATAGGCATACTAAATTCATATATCTGTTACAGGCGCCTACAACTGTGGAAGAATGGAAAAACATAGAAAATGGTTTCAGGAACAGATGGCATTTCCCAGGCTGCTACGGTGCTATAGATGGAAAGCACATAAACATCAGAGCACCTGAAAACTGTGGCAGCACATTTTTCAACTATAAAAAGTCGCACAGCATCATTCTTATGGCTTTAGTAGATCACGACTACAATTTCACATACGTTGAAGTTGGAAGTAACGGCTCTGCATCTGACGGCAGGGTGTTTGGCCAAAGTTCTCTACTCGAAGCTTTGCAAAATGGGCTTCTTCCACCGGATGGTGTTATTGTCGGAGATGACGCATTTCCGTTAAAAGAGTTCCTGATGAAACCGTATCCGGGATCTTTGCTTTCCTTCGAAGAAAAGGTTTTCAACTACAGACTGTCCCGCGCCCGTCGCATTGTTGAAAATGCTTTTCGTATTTTGGTTAGCAGATTTAGAGTGTTTGAGAAACCTCTTCCTTTGCAGCCCGAAACTATTGACAAAGTAGTTTTAGCTGCTTGTGCTCTCCATAACTACTTGAGGAAATAATCAGCACACACATATTTTGTTAGAGGTTCTGTAGACTACGATGACTTCAATCTAGGACAAGTTATTGAGGGCTCTTGGCGAGAAGAAACTGCAGGTCTTACAAGCGTTTCTCGTGTAGGCTCCCAACAACAAACCAAAAAGGCGAAACAAAAACGTGAGATGTACAAACACTACTTTCTTAATGAGGGTGCTGTCGAATGGCAAAACAAGATGATTAATTAATCATCCAACATGCATGCGAAGATGGTACAATAAAGCTCTTATTTCACGACTAGAGTACATGCTTTTGTGATAGTTATATTATTATTATTACACTACATGTTTCCATAAAATTTAAACTGAATCTATAGTTGGATATATCAGACCAAGTTAAGTTAAGTTGTATATATAGACACTATATGGGGACCAGAAAAAAATATTGTGTCAGTCAGTCGATGTATATATAACTTGTAAATTGTAGACCTAACAAGTAAAAGTACTTACCAAATTGCTTGTAGTTTTCCTCTTCAGTGTTCCTTTAATCATGATCTCCTTCATAATAATGAACCATTTTAATGTTGGCGCATATATATCGCCTGAACCAGAGCCCGATTTTTCGCTTTGTTTCACTTTAGTTATTTCTGACTGGTAAGTAGCCCTCAAGGCTTTTATTTTATTCTTAGCTTCGGCCACACCAAAACCTTCAATGTTCATTGCTATCACTATGTTCTGCAGTGCAGACTCGCGGGAATATTTGTTTTTGTACAACTCATGGAACTGGTTCCATAAACATTCATGATATTGGTACAATAAAACAAATTTAATGTTCATGTCATCGGTCCAACGAGGTGCCATCGTTAAATACAACAAATAAACTGCAACAAATAAAACTGTATTCAAAATAGCCGATACACACAAACAACAGCGTTGTGACACACGGGACACCGGCACCTAACCTGCAAGCTGCCTGTCAATGTACCGTCTATACGACGCCACTGCAGATGGCAGGTCAGATTTGTGGTGGTGGGGGGGCAGGTTACCTTCTTCAGTCTACTGTTTCAGGCAACCTACCTGGCTGGCGGAATGACGGGCAAATTGCCTCATTTTTGAGGCAGGTTGCGTTCACACGACGCCAGTTACCTGCGGCAGGTTACCTGGAGCAGGCTACCTGCCTGGCAACTTGCATCGTGTAAACGCGCCTTAATAGTTAAATCCTTACAGAAAGATTAAGAGTTGACAAGAATTAAACTTTGAGTGGTTTGTATTTTATGGTTATTTATGTTACAAGCTGTTTACCGTGCTTTGCTGTGGAACAAACTGATAATCACTAATGTTTATGTTGTACCACATAAAAGAGCTTCAATATTAAATTTAAGAGGTTTAGCTAGACATATATTGGCAACAATGCTGTATTCTAGGCGCATAAACCTTTATTTTGTTATCCTATTTGAGTACCAAAAAAGAACACATTATTAAAACTATTCCACAAATTTTAATTAAAAAAGCGCTTTCGCCGGTTAAAGCATCATCAGTTAAAATGAACAGAAAAAAAACATATGCTTGAAACAATATAAATTAAAATATAGACATTTTTAAAGAATTTAAAACCTAAATGGATTATTAGAAAGTAATTTTAAATAAAATATTAAACTGGAAAATATGATTTACAATTAATTATTTTATGTTCGATTTCTTCTTTAACTAAAGGTAAGTAATAAGTATATATTACTAAAATTTATAGTTGGTTGTGATATACATTGTCCTTTTATAACAGACAAGCAGGCACTTTCAATTTGAATCCTTTTGGTTCATGACGATTCTTTAAATATAATACTGGATGAGTCAAATTTGATGTCATGATTTTCGTTTAGAGCGTGTTCTACTAATTTTGAATTTTATTTATTTTGTGTTTTGTAATTATATATATATGTTCTTTGACTCTTGTATTTATATGTCTTGAGGTCTGGCCAAGTTTATTAGATTCACAATCAAGTTTGTAAATTATATTTTTAGATTCTTGAATTTTGTTCTTAGGTTTTAATTTTGTTAAATGACAACGATGGTTATTAGTCGAATTAAAAAAAGGATGGATATTGAATTTTGAGTTGGTTTTTCTAATTTTTTCTGAAACGCCTTTTATACATGGAATTGTAATTGTAGTTAGAGACTTGGTATTTTCACTGTGTCTTCTAGGTTGAATTTTATTTTTTAATTTCGTCTTTTCAATTATGTTTGTAGGGTAGTTATTATTTATTAATTATTGTGTAGTATCTTGTTCTGCCTTTGATTTATTTTTGTCGTTTGTTACTAAATTATCTATTTTCTTAGATAAACTTTGAATCATTCCAATCTTCACATGTTGAGGGTGATTTGAAAAATAATTCATGTATTTATTGTCCACTAAACGTTTTTTTTAATGGTATAGTGATGTAATAAGTTTATTTTCTGTTGATTTTCTAATTAACACATCTGGGAGTGGAATTTTTCCATTATTTTAATTTTATAGTGTAAATGTTATAGTTGGTCTCAATTTATTTATATAATTTAAAAATGTGTTTTGAATATCAGTTTCATCTTCCCATATGCAAAAAAAGTCATCAACATATCTGAGTCAGATTTTTGGTTTGGGATTCAAGTTAGTAAATGCAATTTTTTCAAAATTATCCATAAAAATGTTACTTAGTATTGAACTTAATACTTCACCCATAGTTAAACCTGAAATTTGGCTATAAAATGTTCTTCATTTTGAAAGTAGTTGCTTATAATTTTTTAAAATTCTAAAGAAAACGCTGTAGTTGGTAAAATAAAGAGAGGGAAACACAATGGTTTTAAATATTGTTGTGATTGTTAGGTATGGGGAAAATTGAAGACGTTTGTCGTACAACGAACCGATTTCTTCATTAATTATACTTGATATAGTGTAATTTCCTTCCATAACTGTCTTATTGGCAGATGACACTCGCCCCCTCACTTCCTCGTTCATCATGTCCGACGCACGTGGTTTCACTACCGTAGTCTCAGCAATACTTAATCCTTCTATAGCGTAAATACAGCTAGTAGAAATGAACTAGTTGAGCTTAAAATTAATTGTGACAAAATATTCAAAGTACAGCATTTTATTTAGATCCCTGGTTTTAAAACAGAAATGCCATTAGAACCTTTCTTAGTAATTTCAAGTGGGTAGACCTAGTAAAGTGTTAAGAATTCTGACAGAAGTATAAGTTAAGTGTAACAGAAGTGATAAGTAAGTGTAACACAGTGTAACAGAAGTGATAAGTCAAGTGTAACACAGTGTAACAGAAGTGATAAGTCAAGTGTAACACAGTGTAACAGAAGTGATACGTTAAGGAATTCTGCCTAGCCATCTTCCAATTTGTATCTTAAAAAGTATTTGAAAGAGACAACATGAAAGTCAGAGTGTTTCTTAGTAAAAGTCATTCATTCATTCATTCCTGCTACCAGCTCATGGTCCCTCCGACTCTCACATATTATTTAATATTATTCATGATAGGTTCTAATATGTGTACTACCATTTAACATTTTAAGAATCGCAAAATCAGTTATGAAAATAACGGATTAATAAAAATCTTATTAATAAATCTTAAAATTAAGAAAAACATAAAAATTAAATGCAGTTTACATAGGATATGTGAATTACCTAAAAACATTATACATATCACATAACTTTCAAAACCAGCCACCAAACTAAAAGGAAGAAGATGGAAACAAAAATATTATAATCATACCAATAAACAATATCTAAGAAAAAACTAAATTACAAAGGCACTTGTGTCTTAGAGTTTAAATGTTGATCTCCGGTTACAGAGCTAAATCTAAGAGTCGTATCATTCAACACCTGCTTCTCCGATTGAATAAAGACCGGCTGATCCTCCCTAAAAAACTATATGATACATAGTTTGAGTTTAGACTCCGCAATCATATGACTGATCATTTGCTATTCCCCAATTATATGTATAGTATTTGCAACGTCCCACACCTCTTATTTTTCAGTGTTTGAAAGCGAATACACTGACAAAATAAGATTTAAAGCTATTAATTCATTAAAATTAAATTCTCATTTTCTCGTATATGTTAAAAATAACAACAAACTCAAAAACTAGAAGCAGCCCCGGCACCTCTTCTTATACTGTGTTTTATTTTTAAAAAATAATGAATTATTTGTGCACTATACAGCTTTTATAATATTTACTGTGCATTCATGATTGTTAATTTACTTCTAAACATTTTTCATTCTCCATTGCCAAAGTGTTTTTATTGTTTAATGACTTTCATTATTAGCTTCCTACAAATGGTTGTGGTAAACTTTTCCACGAAGTTGTTATTATGTACTGTATTTCAGTTAACAGAAAATCCCATTTCGCAATCTTATAATATTGTCTGAAAATTAAAGTTAATTATAAAGTAAGGCAAGTATACAAAAGGAACCCGCCGCTGCTTGCCGTATTTCCCTCACCTCCGCATCTCAGGGGGAATAACACATGTTATACAAAGCCATCTGACTCATGTTCTGTCATAATTTATCTTGAACAACTTTTTTGTTCAACCTAGTTACAGCTTCATTGAACACAACATGTAACATTACGTTTACAAAACATACATCGATAAAGTGCTTCATCGAATGTGCTGAGGAAAAACATAAAAAAATAAAAAACTGAGATATGCTACCCAAAGTGGTTAGTTTGACCTTCCTAGGTAGCCTACATGACTCATTAAGAAACCATGAGATGTATTTTATTAAAAAATTTTATAATATTAAACAAAAGGTACTTACCAACCTAGTGTGAAGAAAAACAAACAAAAAGTATTGTTTTTTTTAAAGTGTAACCAATTATTTTTCTACAAAAGACATTCGTACATATTTTGAGTTGAAATATGTACGAATGTCTTTGGCTAAAATACTTGATTAGAAATATATATATATACAAACTTTATTTCTAGAGTTTACTAAAATGAGGGGGTTACGTGTTTTATAAAATTTTCGGGGTGGGATAGGCTGGGTCAGTAAGGAAGAGGGAGAAGGAAGGGAAACACGTATGTGTGTTAGTGAGGCAAACTCTTTGCTACTCCAAGCGACAGTTGCGTAAAAACTAGAACTAAATTACTTAGAGCGCTCAACTTGGTGCCTGGATGAACACCCTTAAATCTGCTATTGTTTTATCCACGTTGATTTAGTCAGGGGTGTGGCACTTTCGTTAATGTGGTTAAGATAGCTGCCATTCATTCCCCTCGACATAATCTCTCTTTAATATTTATCCATTGTTCTCCCGTGCACGTTTTGTCTCCTGACTTTAAAAATCTATCGTTATCAAATTGGCAGCGTAAAACGAGTATTGACAAGTTTAACAAAGGCGAGTTTGTAATTGTGACTAAAATAAGTTATGTCAATGAAATAATGAAATAGTATGGGATCTACATAAAGTTATGATAAGAACATCTCAAAAGAACAAAAAAGCACAAGTAATTAGTTGAAACATAACAAAAACGTAAATAAGAACAAAATCATGAACAGCAAAAACAAACAATTTATAGAAAAAGTTTTAGAGGAACGTCACAGTACGTAGAGCAAAATACAGTCCAGGTATTTATATATTTGCTAGGGGACACCCCTGCACGCTTCGCGTGCCGACTCTGTCTCGCTGCGCTCGACACACCTCGGCCAGTGACTTTTGACTTCAAATAACAGTAGATTAACTGTATAACGTAAAACGACAATATTATATTTATTTACGGCATTTAACTCACACTACTTGCGTTGCTACCTATTTATTAGTATAAATACCCAATGGTATCACTATTGATTTTTATATAATCAAGGTTATTACCACATATAACTAACTCTACAGTATCATATCTAGTTATTTGTCTGTGAAATGTTATTTGTCTGTGAAATGAAATGAAAAATCTATTTATTCCTTTATAAAGATAGAAAATAAACATTCATTAAGGAAATACATGAAATCTGTTCCCCACATGGGCGGCTGCCTGTGGGTGGGGAAACGAGTCAAGAACAGTCGGAATGTCGGATAACTAATTATAATCTAAGATTAAAATTTAGCTGTGGTATTACTAAGCCTATTTCAACATGTTCATTTAATTTGTTTTCGTTTGATAGCTGAAGATTAAATTCTTAATGTGCCAATAGGGTGATGTCAAATGCACAAAATAAACATGTTTATTTATTTACAAAACAGCTGTTATTAATTTACTAAAATCAACCTAATGTTATTCTTATAGAAAAGGGAAATTTGGAGGGGCTGTTTGTACCCCTTAGGAATGGAATTTCGAAAAATCCTTTCTTAGTGGGTCCTTTCGATACTAAAGCTAACTTTCTTTAAAATTTCGTGTAAATCCGTTCGGTGGTTTTTGAGATTTCGTGATGAGGGAGTGAGTCAGTCAGTGGTATTTGGAATTTATATATATATATATATTTACATTGATCTTAGCCTAAAATCGTTTGAAATATTTTAATGTTATCCAGTAAAAACTTTAGAAATTTAATTTATTTCTGAACAAGTGTTCATAAGTTATAAATGCTATGTATTTAAGTAAATGTAAACTTTAAAGTTTTCAGTGATATATTTACAAGTATATTAAATCACATTTATTACATACACTACGGTAATCGCACATGTGGGGAATTAAATGTAATGTGGGAGTTATCCCTCCCCCCTCTCCAACCATAATCTACGTTCCCCACCTCAGTTGTTTAACTAAATTTGATACCGAGTAATTACAGTGGAATTTAATACCCAGGTATTTGTACTGTACATTTGAAAACCTCGTTAGGATTTGAGTAAATATGGAATATATTTGGGTAAATATGGGATATATTCAGGTAAATATGGAATATATTCGGGTAAATATGGGATATGTTCAGGTAAATATGGAATATATTCGGGTAAATATGGAATATATTCGGGTAAATATGGGATATGTTCAGGTAAATATGGAATATATTCGGGTAAATATGGAATATATTCGGGTAAATATGGGATATATTTGGGTAAATATGGAATGTATTTGGGTGTAAGTATGGGATATATTTGGAAAAATATGGAATATATTAGGGTAAATATGGGATATATTTGGGTAAATATTGGATATATTCGGTTAAATATGGAATATATTTGAGTAAAATCCACCCGATTTTCTTATTAAAAAAAACAAAAAAAACTAGTTATTAACCCCACGATTTTCTGAGCATATACCGATTTGTGACAAAAGTATGTATATAATACAGATTCTTGCCACCTAACAAAATATCAAAACTTTGCCTGAAATGTGTCAAGAATTTTCACGAGGTGTGCTTTTTATTCTTCGGAAAGCTTGGATTTTACCTAAAAATTCGAAAAACCAATTTTACAGCTTTTAAAATATTAATATTTTCCTGTTAATTTAAATGATATTTTAGTTATATTTTAAAAAACATTTTATATGTTTTTTTCGCAGAATAAGAATTTCAAAACTATTTTGGTCTATACAAATTATTCCTTTAGATGTAACTGAAAAAGCACTTTCGCAGGTAATCGCGATTAGCAACCATTACGCGATCATTATAAGCACCGACTGTTTAACCATAAAAATGAATTCACATATATATCCACCGGAGGACCGGTTGGCAGGCTATTCCGGAGACCAGGCACCCGATATTTACGTAAATTAGGACTTTTTGAGTAAATTGACAGTTAGGATAAGTTAGCTTATGTTTGGTTATGTAAGTAAAAAGTGTATTCACGTGGTTTCGGTCTGATTTTCAGGTATATTACAATCCTAATACTAAGTTCTCTCTCTTACACAATATCCGGACACTGACTATCACCCAACATAGATAACATAGACTTCTCTAGTGATCACACCTATATTAAAAGGTCCGAGTAGAACCTATAGCCTAAAATCTCCACACACTTTCTCCCCACAACACTGCACCACTAGGGCCAATTATTAATTGATCGCAGTTTAATTTGCAAACTAAGTGAATCTTGTTTTCCTATGTTTGTTACTATTTAAGATATTAGTCGTGTCATTGTGATCCGTGTTGTAGAGTTGGTAGGTAGTTAATGAAACTTTAACTTAAGGAAAGTAGAAAGTTCATCAACCCTTGAAATCTTAATTATTTAAAATACATTTAAGTCATTCAAAACATTTTAGTTGCTACTGAAACAAAAGGACATTCCATTAAGACCAGCTGGGTTCTTGGCGGTTCCATTTGGATAATAACTTTTCCCTCGCCTCTGCCACTTCTTCTTTTTTCATATACACCCTGGTTTCTCATCCCATTGCACAACATACTTCCAGACAGGATAATAACACTTCCTAAGGAACAGTCAGCTGTACAATAAAGAAAACACTACTTCGTGCTGTATCTCAGTGCATATACTGTAACACGTATGATGCCACTTGGGCGATTAAGTACTTATACAAATTATAAATAATATCTGCATGATTGTGTTACATAGTTTAAAGGTTCCAGTGAGGTCGGCAGAATAGAATTAATCCAGACAAAAAGTGATCTGCATGTTATATTTAGCACACATATGTGTTTCAGTATTGGAGGGGAATCGTTCCACCGCTGAGCTGCCGTATATCATAGGCGTGACTAACTTTCTCCTTCAGTGGTTCGTTGAAAAACAAGAAGAAGAAAAATGCTATAATAACAGTAAAACGTTAATTGCTGTTTATGGTTTACGTTATTTATTGATAGTTTTTTGAATACTAAATAATGATTTTAATTAATTGTTTGTTTTACTGTTCTTAATTCGATAGTTTAGTTCAAACCAACTCAGGGACAACCATTTTAAGAGTCTGCAGAGGTTTTCGGCCATGTTGGTTTTAATCCCATAGGAACAATGTTATTTGTGAATCCATATTTTTTTCTCTAATTATTGACTAGAAGTTGTGTATGAGGAGTAATTTTAAACGTTATCATATTGTGCATTGGGTCTGCTTTTGATATTTTGAATAAAAACGCCTAGTTTTGAAAAATGGTGGAAATAAGAACTTCACACTAAGAATTTTTTATATTTGTTTCTATAAAACTAATTAGGAATATGCAAAGCGATTCCAAGGTACGATTACGTTCTTGATCAAATGTAATTTGATTGGAAATAATACGTTTAAAAATTACTTTTTCTTTTGGATACATGTGATCGTATGTCCGGTTCGAAAATAACATTGTTCTTATGGGATTAAAACCTCGACCTTGGCTTAAGCTGTTCAAACATTTAAATCAGTGTTTAACCTACAAGGAAACATTACATTTCTTGAGCTTTGTGAGATTATTGTGAAGTCAAATATCTCACAATATTGTCATTCTAAGCTAATGACGACTGGGCGGGGCTTGGTTCTACACTGTCAACCCTTAAAAAAAAGCAGTTTTCTATCTCACTTCCACCACTCAGTGCATATCTTTCGCACAGGTGCATTAAATAGGCCAATTTCTTAGCAGACTCTCTATAGTTCAAACAGGTATCTGGAATTAAACGTGAAAGAACCTCAACTTCTGAGTAAATAATTCCTTATCCACATTTTTGAAAATTAACAGTGTCGAAATAACTGTCAAGTTCTGGTATTGCAATAACAACACTATTGATTAGATAAATTTGTATACATTAAAGAAGGTTATATCTGTATTGCTAGTATAATTAATTATTGGCATAAGTCTTAATTTACATAACATTTATTAAAAATAAACTAATTCCAGTATACTATACTAAATTCATTGTATTAATAATCTTGTTATATAAACTTCAGTCAGTACTGAGACCCATCCCCCACCAAAACTGAAAGCGTGCCGACTGGGGGATGGCTCAAAACCAGTCAAGCGATGGGATCACCGGTGGCAGTTGGAGGGTCAAATGACAACTCGGCAGCTGAGCAAAGACTAAATTTTATTTTCAAGTTCACAAAACATTATCTGCAAAACTGGCAGGCAGAAGGCCACAATATCAATCGCACTTAACAAAACAAGCTACACAAAATTAACAAGAGAATACAAATTAACAACAAACACTATAAATACCACAATTAACGATTAACAACTACATGGCCCATCTGCCGCAAAACCTGAGACACCCAAAACGTAAGAAATTAAAGAACCAATTAAAAGTGAAAATTTAGAAAAATTTTGGTAACACCAATTAATTCGGCAATTTAGCCCACATCCCATGATTCCACCGAGGCCAGGGAGTAAGCCGGAATCCCTGGGCAGCTCCGAATAGGAAGTTAAGTAAAAGACAACCCATAATCCCCACCCATTTAGTGAAGAATTTAAAAATTAAACAATTTAAAAAAATATATAACACGGTACCGTTCTATTATCCCCTGACATCAATAATACACTACACGAAGAAATAAATAACTAACACTAACTATATCACTAGGCATAAACAATAATTTGAACAATTCCTTAATTTAAACAGTATAAAAAAACTTAGGCATACAAAATAATTACTGATTCCAATTATGCAAAAAAAAAAAAAAAAAAAAAAAAAATAACAATAGGGCCTAACTAATATAAAGATTTAAACAACTATAACAAAAATAAACTACATAAAGTTTAACAATAACAATAAATATGTACCCAAACGTTTTTTGTTCTGGCTTTTGTATTTTGAAAAGTTTTTTTTTTTTTTTTTTTTTTAATAAACCTTTATAAGTCTCCTGGCTGTTTCAGACCCGGTTACGGGGCAGTCCTTAGGCCTAGGCCTCATCCAATAGTTCCGCACCATTTTTTTCTTTTTCTTTTCTTTTTTTTTCACAAATTCAGCTCAGCCGCCGGGAAAACAAGATGGAACGCACTGACCTGAGGACAGAAGACTCCTACCCAAAGATGTAGGTGGGGCAGCAGGGTCGCCAATGGCCTCTATTCATGGTCCTCAGGCCAGGCTAGCAGTGTCGATGGTCAACTTCACCCGGACGGCAGGCTGAGGGAAAACGTCCCACTCATGGACCCTGGAGTTTAAGGAGTCTCTAGCCGGACATGTTAGACGATCGATCGCTGAGAAACAAGTTGAAACAGGCCAACCGGACCGACGAGAGCTGGAACAAGGAACGAACGAGTCCGAGCCAACGGCCACCAAAGTAAGCAAATCACCGGGCACGAGCGGTCTCAGGCAGCCCGGCAGACCACGACGAAAGTAACTAAATGTACCGGTCAAAACGACCCGGTACAGTACTAGAAGCGCAGTGCTGTAATCCAGCTACTTGGGAACAGAGTGTTGAGCAGATTTTAAGTGATAGGCTCTAAACTAGGTCATATTAATACCGACACGGTGTCCGTTCAATGGTTGCATGGACAGTACTAGATAATTCTGGGGTGTCCATGTTAGGTGGTAGTCAGTGTCTGCTTGTTGTGTAGGGGAGAGAATAGAGTATTAGGTTTGTTAATAGCTGAAAATGAGGCCATTACTGCGTGGTTCGGATTCCAGGCAAAGCTGTAGGTTTCTAAGTGCCCTGGATATTGGGCTATTAATAAATGGTCATTTTTTATGACAAGTCGAACTCGGTTAGTAATCTGACAACACAGGTCATGCACGCTCATCCAACTCTCACGTAATCATTCATATTCGCCTTAAAATACGCATAAAGTTGTGTTAGGGTAAAATAAAAGAGAATAATAATCTTATAATAAATGTATGGCTACTTATACCAATAAAGTCGATGTTACAGTACTCGTTATGACTGTCAAACATAAATACACTGATTAAGGCCTAAATTAAGACTTAATACACGCGTGTTAATTCAAAGTACCCTTTGAGGTACGCAGAGCTGTTTGATTACCCTCTAATAACCATTTCGAGTGATGACACAGGTGTAGAATGTCAAAGGGGAGTTCTCGACGCTCAGCTGTTTAGTTATAAAGCTATGAGATAGGCGTCAGAAATGAACAGATTTAGTTGGTAATAACCAATTACCGACAGTTGCTCGTTTAATACGGCCGATAACCTTGGTTGTACGTTTGGCGATCAAAGGTCTTTTACATGTAAAGGGAGGTTTATTACAACATTGTTATCGTTAATAATCTGTGCGTTACTATATATACAATTAACGTCAATTATCACACTCGAGTTAGTGTTCACACAATATCTTTCACTGTTCATGAACTGTCACTATTAAACAATATCACTTGACTGTCACTTCCACTGGAAGTTGAACAGTGAAGGCACTTCATTCGGGACTGACTGACTCATTGGCTTATGCCTTTTATGTAATACGCCGAATGTAGTCTAGACGGTTCTGGAGCTATTGTGGAGAACTAGATCATTCTGAGCACCGTTTCGGGAAGGTTCTGGCTCCACCTAAAGGAAAAATAACTGCAATTATAGCACCTTCTGGACGTAACTGGGCTGGCCCTACCCGCGCAGGGAGGAGGTGCAACTGTCTGGGTAATGCCGATGGTAATGGCCGTGATTGTATCGTAATGACAGATAATCTCATATAAATATCTCCATTTATATGATACTATTTAAATATCATAAATAACTCTCCAAATTCATTATTAGTTATGATAACAGATTTGGAATATATTACATTATGAATGTTCAACAGTTTGATTAACTATTCATTTATCTCACGATGAAGTGCCATTTCATGAGACAATGGTGCTTCATGATAATGGATGATGTGAATAAAGTAGAGTGCCCACTCTGAGTGGGCACTCGCAACGAGGCTGAGTGCCTACTCCCAAAGCTGAGTCGGGTCCCGTTTTCAGTTGCATAAAGTTTTCTTTAAAAACGCGAGTGCCTGCTCACGTAATCATGCGGACCTTGAGTAGGTACTCGCCCTAGAGCGAGATGGGAGGGGGGGTCATACTGAGACATGCCTCAACTTGAATCACTTGTTTTGTATTCCCCCGTTTTCGTTTGCAGTGTTTGTTGTGTGATTCATTTAATTTACAACGTTTTGTTTATCTGCCGAACGTTAACTGATTTGTTTTCAACTTATTATTTATTTACCAATAATTTTATAACATACGGTACCAACAAGCTAACATGGCTTGTCGTTGTGTGCCGATAATTTACACTGTACACACAAATTTTATAATATAAAAATAAGAAATAAAAGAAATGTTGTATATTAAAAAAAGAAAAATAATTAAATGCTGTTAATGAAAATAAAACCAAATAGCGCTCTGTGGTAGTGGTGTACAATAACTGATACTGTACAATTAAAACAACTAAATGGTGAAAACAAAACTATACTTGAAACAATATAAATAAAATACAATACAAACAATAATAATTATTTAACAATTTAAGTAAACGAATTATAACGAACAAAATATAATACAGTACCAAAAATATATATACATATATACGTATTTACACACATTCACACGGTAAACAAAAGTTATGATTTCATGAAATATAGTACTATGAAAAAATATAAATTGTTTTATAAAGTGACATAACAATTTATACGGAGTGTTAGCAGTCATAAAATCATAAAGAAACATCATTCAAAATACAACAGTTCGTTACTTTAAGCTGTAGTGGAGCGCGGACATTTAAATCTCTTTAAGCCCTTTAAATGACTGATAACCATCGATGTGATAACCTAGTTACCAGATTTCCGCATTCCAAGCAAGGTCGCGGCCTTCCTCTCCCCCTCCCCGGCGCCTGTCACCAGCCATCATTGTATGACGGATAGAGTATCGGTTAGTTTACAGGCGCTGAGCTTTTCTCTTTATTGTTACGAAACAATTTACGCGATGAGGCCCAGAGGAACGCGCGATGTCACTAATAGGTCTCTCCATTGTCTTCTGTCCTCTGCTGTTGTCCACTAATTCGGCCAGGCTCCCAGTTATAAGTCTTTCTTACTCCATCCACCCATCCTCACGAGGTCTCTCCACTGGTCTTCTTCCCTCCACTGCCATATCCATAGTCATCCTAGAAAATCTCTTCTCACTCAATTTCCACATGTCAAGCCCACTCCAATCTCCTGCTCCTTAAAACTCCTATAATATTTGGTTCTTAATACAAATCGTATAGTTCTTCATTATATCATCTTCTCCATTCTCCTGTTTCTAAGTCAAGAACTGGGCCAAAAACATTCCGTAGCTTTCTTCTTTCAAATATCAGGAGTCGACTCAGGTCTGTGTTACGTGTGCTCCATGTTTGGCAACCATATAAAAGAACGGGACAAATAAATGTTTTGTACAGTCTTAATTTAAGTTCACGGGAAATGTTTCTTGAGCTTAGCATTTTGTGTATTGAGGCTTCTATTTGCTGCTTGCAATCTGGCTTTTATTTCTGTTTCACTGGAGAAGTAACACTTTATTTACAACATTCATATAACTATGCAATTTGATGCGCACATCAAATGAGTTCGACCGATAACTTTCTTGAGTATTCATTTTATTACAAAGTTTGTTTTATGAGATGTTATTAGTATTTTTAAAAAATAAATATGCAAATAATGCAACAAAATATATATACTGATTAAATAATATTGAGTAAAATACCATACCAGTTATTGGCAGTAAGCTTAAATTGTATGCTTAATCTGGTGACTCTGGCAACAGATATATAATAGATAACCAATATAGTTTTTATTTCTTTTTTGAAAATGGTAATCAATCGGTCTCATTAAACATTTTTGGAGTGGCTTAACTCAACGAATTCTTACCATATGTATTAATGAACCGTGGTATTTTACACAATTAATGCAAGACTTCTAAATTCATACGTAACTTTTAGGCCTATATTAGAAACTTTTAACATATTTATTTATTGAACTTTGATTCTATTTCGACATGGAAGATACAAAAATACTAAATTTGTAAAAATTCTATAGACTATCCTATTATTATCTAAAAGTAAAATGTACGAGATATTTTCCTTATCGAATCTGTTTAGTGATCAATAGTCATAATTTCTCGACTTTCTTTGAACATTGTTAATTGTACTTGCAAGTATTGGCATAAATTTAGCCATAATAAACTTTCTTGCTAGGGAGCAGACTCACTTTTTCGCGAGTGGACGGACACTCACAAAATGGAGTGCCCTCTCGGTTTTATTAAACTAAAATCGGAGTGGCCACTCTCAAGCCATAAGTAGATTCATCGTTGGAGTGGCTGCTCGCCTGCCGAGTGAGTGTGTTTTACTTAACTGAAGTTGGAGTGGCCACTCTCAAATGACGATAATTGAGTAAGCACTCGGGGTTTTCAGCTTTTATTCTCATCACTCATTGGTGAAAGGGAACTAAATTAATATGGATTCCGAACCACGTGTGCTTGGTTTTATGTGAATTATCTCATTAGTCAGTTCAAGATCTAAAGATTCCATCTTTTCACTCTGAATCTATGTTTATATATTTTATATATTAGGGTACGTAGTCTTGTTCGTGGTGAACATATATTTGATGATTTTTATTTATATAAATAAAGAAGCATGTAGCTCTGATTCGTAAACTCCTGCAATTGATCATTTTCTCACACATACACGAATAACACTCTTGAAATGTTATAATTTGTTTCTATATTTGTGCTGTATTACGTTACTATGCACTTTTTTTTAAATTTATACCATATTGTTCGTTTTAATTTTGAAAGATTGTTTATTTTATAATTAACGCACACTATTGTATATTTAGTATATATATGAATGTACTTTTTGAAATTAGGAAGGGTGTGTTTTGCCCCACGAAAATCACCAAAAATATGGGTTTTTATTTCATGGATTCGGTCTGTAATAATGACCGTATAACAACACTTGAAGTGTCATCTGATAGGTGAAAAATTTTAATAGCGGAAATTAAGTTGATTTGGAAAAACATTAGGGTTTTTATAATTCTTTTAATATTTAAAGGTGTGAAACATTAAATGTAATTTTTGACAATCTAAAAAAAAATTAAAAAATAAAACATTACAAAATTATGGTTCACTATAAAGTTTAGCACTTTAATAATCATACAGTGTCCTTCAAAACAAAAACAATAACCGTACAGTTGAAATATGTACAGTATATGAATGTACTTGCATTTATTCAGTATTTTAAAGTTCATTTCGTGGTTGAGAACGAGTTGGCGGAGAGTAATTGGTAAATCTATTACTACAAAACGTGATCAACCTCGAAAATTCATTCCAATTTCCCGATCGAGTTTACACCTCAAGATAGATTTGTAATTCATGAATTGATAAATCAATTTCCACTTGGGGATCGACGGGTAATGCAGTTAACATGATTTTGTGTGAACGTATCTTTAAAAGGTGAACTACATTTTGTGCGCTACATCGCCAGTTCGGAACCGATTCAGTTACACCTGCCCACGTAAGTACGGGACCGATTCAGTTACATCTGCTCACGCCAGTTCGGAACTGATTCAGTTACATCTGCCCACGCCAGTTCGGAACCGATTCAGTTATATCTGCCCACGCCAGTTCGGGAGCGATTCAATTACATCTGCCCACGCCACTTCGGAACCGACTCAGTTACATCTGCCCACGCCAGTTCGGAACCGATTCAGTTACATCTGCTCACTCCAGTTCAGAACCGACTCAGTTACATCTGCCCACGCCAGTTCAGAGCTGATTCAGTTACATCTGTCCAAGCCAGTTCGGGACAATTCAGTTACATCTCCCACTCCAGTTCAGATCCGATTCAGTTACATCTGCCCACGCCAGTTCGGAGCCGATTCAGTTACATCTGTCTAAGCCAGTTAGGGACAATTCAGTTGCATCTCCCACTCCAGTTCGGAACCGATTCAGTTACATCTGCCCAAGCCAGTTTGGGATAATTCAATTACATCTCCCACTCCAGTTTAAAACCGATTCAGTTACATCTGCCCACGACAGTTCGGGACCGATTCAGTTACATCTGCCCACCCAGTTCGGAACCGACTCAGTTACATCTGCCCACGCCAGTTCGGAACCGATTCAGTTACATCTGCCCACACCAGTTCGGAACCGACATCTGGCCGCACCTGTTCGGACCCGATTCAGTTACATCTGCCCACACCAGTTCGGAACCGATTCACTTACATCTGCCCACTCCAGTTCGGAACCGATTCAGTTACATCTGCCCACGACAGTTCGGGACCGATTCAGTTACATCTGCCCACACCAGTTCGGAGGCGATTCAGTTACATATGCTCACTCCAGTTCAGAACCGACTCAGTTACATCTGCCCACGCCAGTTCGGAGCCGATTCAGTTACATCTGCTCACTCCAGTTCAGAACCGACTCAGTTACATATGCCCACGCCAGTTCGAAATCGACTCAGTTACATCTGCCCACTCCAGTTCGGAACCAATTCAGTTACATCTGCCCACGACAGTTAGGGACCGATTCATTTACATCTGCCCACACCAGTTCGGAGCCGATTCCGTTACATCAGTCCAAGCCAGTTCGGAACAATTTAGTTACATCTCCCACTCCAGGTTGGAACCGATTCAGTTACATCTGCCCACGCCAGTTCGGAACCGACTCAGTTACATATGCCCACGACAGTTCGGAAACGATTCAGTTGGTACATCTGCCCACACCAGTTTGGAACCGACATCTGGCCGGACCATTCAGTAGAAAGTCCATATTAAACTTCTGCCAAAGGGCCAGGATATACCATCTAGTTTAAGGAGACTCACTGTGGGAGTTTCCTAGAGTGAGTCACCTAGCGTGAGTCACCAGATTAAGCATACAATTTAAGCTTACTGCCAATAACGCATGGTTGCAATTTTGACTATTATCTGTTGAAGATCATTTGATAGTCTTCCATATTCACAAGTCACATATTAGATGAGATCGAGGCCTTTGGTAAAGGGGCTTCCCACATTCACACCCCTAACGCCCTTTGACATCAGACTGATTAAGTTGGGGTGAACGCCTTGCATGGTTCTTCATTCCTATTTATAATGTACCTGTTCAAGTCACACTAATTAATTGTACTCTTTTATTGGTTGGTCGATGTTTAAAATCCGATGTTAGATAACCTAAAAATATGTATAAAATATTTTTAACACTACACTCGAATCATAAACTTCCCGAGAATTGCATTATATCCATACTAGTATAATGTATTTATGGAGTATATAGTATCAGTTCTTCCATAAGCATTACATTGATTGAAATCAGCAACGTACTTACTGTGTCTGTTTCTACATTGTAGGGGTATTTTTAAAGTACATTCATAGTCTTAGATATTTTATATTACGAGGAAATCGAACATCTAAATATATAAAAGACAATTTAATGTCTCACTCACTGACTGATTGAACACCGCCCAGCAAAAACCATATAAGATAGAGACATGAAATGTAGTACATTTGTTTATAATATGCACTAGAGGCGCATTAAGGAGGAATTTTTCGAAATTCCATTCTTTAGGGGTTCAAAGGCTCAAAATTTCCGTTTTTTCCATAAGAATAACATTGGGTTGATTTTAGTAAATTAATAACATGTTTATTTTGTATGATTGAAATTATAATATTTATGCATTTAAATTTTAATGTTCAGCTGTTAAAAAAAAAAAAATTAAATGAACACGTTTGAAATGGCCTTAGTAATACCATTGTTTATTTACACTAATAAATAGATAGCAACGCAAGTAATGTAAGTGAAAAACTGTAAATAAATTTAATACTGTGATTTTGCATTATACAGTTAATATACTATTATTTTTAGTCGAAAGTCACATGCCGAGGCCGAAGGTCGATGTTTAACGAGCGCGTTGGCACGTGAAGCGTGCAGGGGTGTCCCCTAGTCTAGTATACAGATGTACTTTTAAGAAAAAAAATAAACAATTGTGAACTTTGTGTCAAGTTTGATTAGTTACTTTGATGGTCTGTATACTTGTGTCATACTAATTATAACACACATACAAAAATTACAACAGTATAGTAGCCCTACAGCACAAATTACAACAGTATAGTAGCCCTACAGCACAAATTACAACAGTATAGTAGCCCTACAGCACAAATTACAACAGTATAGTAGCCCTACAGCACAAATTACAACAGTATAGTAGCCCACCAGCACAAATTACAACAGTATAGTGGCCCTACAGCACAAATTACAACAGTATAGTGGCCCTAAAGTACAAATTACAACAGTATAGTGGCCATACAGCACAAATTACAACAGTATAGTAGCCCTACAGCACAAATTACAACAGTATAGTAGCACTACAGCACAAATTACAACAGTATAGTAGCACTACAGCACAAATTACAACAGTAAAGTGGCCCTAGAGCACAAATTACAACAGTATAGTAGCACTACAACACAAATTACAACAGTATAGAAGCCCTACAGCACAAATTACAACAGTATAGTAACCCTACAGCACAAATTACAACAGTATAGTAGCCCTACAGCACAAATTACAACAGTATAGTAGCCCTACAGCACAAATTACAACAGTAAAGTAGCACTACAGCACAAATTACAACAGTAAAGTAGCACTACAGCACAAATTACAACAGTAAAGTAGCACTACAGCACAAATTACAACAGTATAGTAGCCCTACAGCACAAATTACAACAGTATAGTAGCCCTACAGCACAAATTACAACAGTATAGTAACCCTACAGCACAAATTACAACAGTTTAGTAGCCCTACAGCACAAATTACAACAGTATAGTAGCCCTACAGCACAAATTACAACAGTAAAGTAGCACTACAGCACAAATTACAACAGTAAAGTAGCACTACAGCACAAATTTTTGTAGAGAGTTTATTTAGTTATGAGTAGTCATACATTTTTAACTGCCGTGGATTAATAATGTTAGACGAGTATTAAATAATAACAGATTTATCATTACTAGGGGACCCCATGCACGTTTTACGTGACAACCCTGTTACTCCTTGCGCTCGTCACGCCTCGGTTTGTGACTTCTGACTACAAATAATAGTAGGTTAACTGTATAACGTAAAATCACAATAATACATTTTATATGCAGTATCTCACTCACATTACTGCTATCTATTTATTAGTATAGACACTCAATAATATTACTTAGCCTATTTACTTTCAAACGTGTTCTTTTCATTAGTTTTTTTTTATCTGCTGAAAACTAAATAATAAGTAAAATAGTTGCATTAGAATACAATTGAAACCTTCAAGTCCAGTAGAGCGGAACAATCGAATGTAAATAAACCATGCTTACAACCATTGATGTTATACACAAATAGATTTCCCGTCTGATGTTACATTTTTAGTTTAAACAAATCAGCTGTTTTTGTGGAGCGCTAGTGTAGTCCCATGTAAATGTAAAGCAGTTTAAACAAGCTGTTGTTGCGGGCCTCACTAATTAACAAAATTACAGGCAAAAATATTCCTATAATATGGGATATCTACTGTAAGAGTATATAATCAAAGTTACAACCTTCCCTGGTTTAACATTAGAAAATATCTAACCTCCTCAGTATTAGAAGATCCATTGTTTACATTCTAACAGCTGTTAAAACCTTTTGGAAATCATTATTTACATTTGAACAGCTGTTACTTTTCGATTAATAAAAATCTCTCTCCATGTTATTCTTTTGGCTGAAAAACGTACTTTGAGGGTTTCATATCCCCTTCAGGTTGAACATATTGAAAAATTAAGTCCTTATTGCACAAATGCGAACAGAGGCAAATTTTTTGACTCCCAAACCGTTTAAATTTGTCAATAAATAAGGGAGGAGTTGCTTTGCCGTAAACGGATCCACTTATTACATGTAAGGATACATAATATGATACTGTTTTGCACTTCATTTCGTTGAATAATAAAGTAATCCAGTGTATGAAGAAAATCAATTGTACATAATGCACAATCAGATATCATAATTTACAGAGATATTATAATGAGATATTATAGAGAAATTAACATAACAATCACGCGAGTGATTACTTTTGTAATGAAACATAACGGAACATTTCATATTTACAGCTGCATTAAAACTTGTTTTTAATAATATTAATTAGCTATAACAATTACCCCTATGAGATGGAAGTAAATTACATTTAATTTGCCATGTCAGAGCGTAGTGGCGTTATAGTAGTGAAATACTTCTTGCACCTCAAACATTTAGTCGCTGTTTAGAGCTCTCTCAGAAATAATATGATTTTAATTATGAAACTATAATTTTAAACATTTAGTAGCAATGGTTAATTTTTTATTTAGTATGTGGGGGGTGACGTTTTAAAAACATTAAAATATATAATGTAATCGATTACAATATGTAAAGGGATGTTCATTCTAAAAGGAACATGAATACAAATACTGTACGAACCACTTAAATAATATAAATTACCTAACCAGAGATAGGATTCATAAAAGCTATACAGTTTTTTAACGGAATTTAATTTTAAGAAGCCGTTCTGATAAAATATGAAACGACAACAATGATGAACAGAAACTCCGTGTTTCAATTTCATTAAGTTTTGTATTAATGAACAGTCAAATAGATTTCTTACTGCATATGTATATAGAAGTAGTATTTTAATATTGCATTTCCAGTCATATACAAAACATGTTTCATTAGGCGTTGTATTGGAAATATAGTTAATTGCTTGCAGCTATAACCTATTTTTCTGTTTATACTGTATTCAGGTATATATACAAACAATAATCAAACTTAAAGCTAAAAAAATTCATATTGGTGGTTAGGTGGAAAAGCTGTAATAATTATAAATCAATATTTTATTTGTGAGCAAACAGAATACTTTCTGTCTCTCATTCATGGCCCTTAAAACCTCTGGTAATACACTTTTAATTTACATCTTTTGATGAACAATATTAAAACTGGTGGCGCAGTGCTGTAACCCAGCTACTTGGGGACAAAGTGTTTGGGAGATTGTAGGCGATAGGTTGGATGCTCGGTCCTCTTAATACCGACATGGCGTCCACTTGATGGTTGCTATCGGCGTGGACACTACTAGAGAAGTCTGGGGTGTCCATGTTGGGTGGTAATCATTGTGCGGATGTTGTGTGGGGGAGATAACTCAGTATCAGGCTTGACAATTAGCTGAAAATCAGACCAGCACTACGTGGTTCGGATTCCACGTAAAGCTGTAGGTCCCTTAGTTGCCCTGGCTGTTGGGCTATTAATGAATTGCCCTTTCTGAGGAACAGTTGAACTCAGTTAGTAACCAGACTACACTCATCCACACTCATTCTACACTCATATAACCATTCATATTCGCCGTAAAATACCAACAACGTTGTGTCGGCGTCTCATATGTAACAATGTAAGAATGTAAAATAAAATATTTGGAAACCCAGTGGCCGAATGGTCTAAAGCGTTAGTGATTTGAACTTGAGTTAGAGATAGCGCAGGTTGGAATTCTGGCCTTGACTGTTAGTTTTATCAGTAATATTTACTTTATACTGTAATGGTTAACCTCCTTTCTCTATCTGATAATTTCCTCGCATAGAACAATAATCTGTAAGGGTTGGGTGAATGGGTGAAGTAAGAGGTTAAAAAAAGAGATTCTTGATAGCTTAGTGCTTAAGACTCCTGACTTCAATACAGGTGGGGTTAATTAATTCATTATTCATTTGTAAAACGCCGATCGTCAATATATGGGAGAATATGAGGGGAGAATGAGTGTAGCCATTTTTACTAACTAACGTAGACTGTTCCTCAGAAATAGCTATTTATTAATATCCCAACATACAGGATAACTAAGAGACCTACAGATTTACATGGGATCCGAACCACTTGGTGTTGTTCTGATTTTCAGCTAACTTACAAACCTAACACTCAGTTCTCTTCCCTACCATTCACATTCCGGGAGGTTAAACGAAATTTAGCTCTTGGATTTAAGAACTAGACCGTTATCCCGTAAGAAAGCTGGAAAACTAATTAAAAAATACCACTGTTAAAAAAAGTTCTATCGAAAAAAAGATATTTTATATATAGAATCTTATCAAATGTGCATATATAACTTTCCATATAAATCTCAACGTTGTACATTACTGGACATAACGTTACGTACATTGTTGTCAATATATGTTTTGCTTACCCTCGAGGACAGAAAATACCACAACAGATTTACGACTCCATTACATCTTCTACGTTACCCTCATACATAGAGTGTCACACAGTAATGGTACATAACTCTTACAAATGCCTTGTTGCTTGACCTATTGTGACGTTAGAGATGTACGACGGTCTACCGCGTTATTTACTGTGTGACACACCATTGGGACGTAACTCCTAAGACCGTCTACATTATTTAACATTCGAAATCAGTAAATGCCACAACGTGTGACATCTTACTTTGTTACTGTAGACTTAAAAATATAAGAAATTTACTTTTCCTTCAATGTAACCACTGGAAAAACTCAATTCCTTACGAAAAGTAATACCATGCATGGATACTCCACCAGGAATATTCTTATGTTCTTGCGGTAATCTATCTGTAATTTAATAATCTACTATTATGTAATTAACATCTACGACTATTTTGATATAAACCACGCATAATATTTCTTTTCTGATTGCTTCATAAAGGGTGAACTCTACTTTAAAAAATTTACCTTTAGGCTATACGAAATCAGAAATGTTTTCAATTGGTGATAAAAGTCAATAGTGATTTGTTTCACTATAAATCCAAGTTTCCAAATCCAGTCAATTGAATCTGCCAACAGTGGCGTTTTGGAACTGATAAGTAAACATTGTCACGTATGGTATGGAACGAACATGCTGAAGTAAAGCTGTTCACGGGTTTCTTAAATATATCCGATATTCAAGACCTTCTTATAAAATAATGATACTTAACTTCATTATTTGTATGCGATCCGTATGTACTTGAAATTGTACTCCTCTCCCAACTAATTTCTTTTCTCTACGAGCAGAATGCTTTGAACACGTAGAATTTATACTATGGCTCCTACAAAGGTAGGTTTAATATTTTGTTTGAGTGGGTTGTCAAAAAGGGATCTTTTATATTTGTACATGGCCTTTGATTGTGTCAATTCACACTTGGCCTCTCTCAAAACATAAAAAATCCTCTTGACTTGAAACGAAAACCGCATCCCCCCAGGGATGTAATCTCGTGCCACTTTTATTTTTGCTATATACTAGTGAACTAAAATGTTACAATTCGTAAAGTCAAATTCATTGGTATTTTAATTCATGTATGCAGATGATGTTTCAATGACTAAATATTATTCAACACTAGTGTTGCAGTGCTGTAATCCAGGTACTTGGGGACAAAATGATGTGGATATTGCAGGCGATGATTCTAATACTGAGTCCTCTTAATTATGACACAACTTCCACTCAATGGCTGCCATCGATGTGGACACTACAAAATATGTATGGGGTCCAGGTTGGGTGGTAGTCAGGGTATGGACGTTGTGTAAGGGAGAGAACTGAGTATCAGCCCAATCAGACCAATAATAAGTGTCAATCAGACCAATAATAAGTGAATTGAATTCAACGCAAAGCTGTAAGTCCGTTAGTTACTTTGGTGGCTATATTGGGATTAAAATAGATGGATTTCTGAGGAACAGTAATCCTTATTAGTAAAAATTACTATTTATTATGTTAATTTTTAATTATTATTAATTAAAAATTACTATACTCGTTCATCTACATTCACACACCCATTCTCCGCTTATATTCAACCATATCTACGACCGGCGTCTTAATGATGAATAATGCGTTTCAACAAATGTTCTACTTTTAGATTTAATCGAAACTATGCATGTTTCCAGTCCTTGTGATACAGTTGACATAGCAGTAGCTCTGCAATTCTGCTTCTTTTTTTATAAACTAGAATGTATTTTTATTGACACAGATTTTATATGGGTTACAATAAATGATCTCTTCCTTTAAAAAAATTCGTATAATATGGTGCTAATACATTTCTATAACGATGGAAAAGGTCGCAAATTGTAGTTGTTTTTAGAAAATATATAGTTTTATATTACTTATATATGCATATTATGATTGGTTATTATATAATATCGTAAATGTGCAAAAACAAAATTTTTTTCTTCAGTAACACTATTTTTAACGATTTAGTAATAATATGTTTTTATATAATGAACATATATTTTTACAAAAACATCTTTCCTATATCCAATGGTATAACAGTTGCGTCGAAAATGGCAACACACGTTTTATTCAAAATGAAATTTTGGCCGTGCACAACAACGCCTGATTTTCCGATGTAGTCAATTTTGGATCACTAGTTATTGTCTGATTTTCGGGCGAGTTAATATCAGACTACGCCACAGCAAAGCGAAGCCAGTGTATTATAAAATAAGTGATAGGAATTATCTTCTAGCCTGCGGCAGAATCTAAATATAAATCCAACTAAATAAACCTCTTTCATTTATTATATACTTCCCTCTGACTTTCAAAGGGAATATTTACTACGAAGCACGCCCTTAATGTGTTGGTAAAAAGGGCGTCTTTTTAGTGCAGAGCGCCTGCAACTGTTGAACGCAATATGGATACTGCGTTCATATTGCCTACCTCTCAGGGGGCTCTGGCAAAGACATAAATGAAATATTTAGTTCTACTTTACTCTTATGTTTTATTTCTGTTACATTTCTGATATATTTATAAAACTTTTATATGTTATTTAATTTATCACCTAAACACTACATTTTTTCATTATAGGTAATAAATTTCCAACAATATCTAATACTTAAACACATATTTATTTTGACTCAAAAAATGCGAGTTTAAATAAACTTTATGTACTTCGTCTGTATTAAACATTATTTCCAATAATACAGTTGTTTATTTACTGTTGTTTAAAACTAGTAGTACATAGTTGGTACAATTTTTAACAGTTATTAGATTATTTTTATAAATGTTATTTACGAAATTTCTTTAGACAATTATTGTGTACATTTTCCATTGATGCGATAAAAAAGAACTTTATCACAACGAATTTTGCATATTAATCTATCATTTAATGTACGACTTAAAATATAATTGCAGAGATAATATTTTCAATATAATCTCTGCAATTTTATTCTCTGTAATTGGCCCCTTCTTAAATTAATGATTTGCTTATTTGTTTTTTTAATAAATAAATACTAACATTCTTGAGTAGTGGCGCAGTGTTGTACCCCGGCTACTTGGGGGGGGAGGGGGGACAAAGTGTTGTGAATATTGTAGCCGTAATGTTCTATGCTTAATTCTGAAATGGCGTTCGCTCAATGGTTGCTATCGGCGTGAACACTACTAGAGATGTGTGGGCTCAATGTTGAGTGATAGGCAAGGGCCTGATGTTGTGTAGGGGATAAAACTTAGTATCAGGCTTGTCGATTAGCTCAAAATCAAACCAATACTATTAGGTTCGGATTCCACGTAAAGCTGTAGGTTCAAGACATTTTGTTTAAAAACAACAATGAATGTAACATAAAATATTTTTTTGCCTGGTAGATTACGAGAAAATTCATCAGTTACAAAATATAATAATAACCAAAGAATGAAGTCCAGACGAGAACAAAATTTTATCCTGATGATACAATTTCAGTCAGAATTCTTAATTCGTAAATATTGTAATAACGTTTTTTAACTGGTGCGTAATAATAACCCCATTAACATGAATCCAACGAGATTTTTCGTTAAAAATACATTTTTACACAAAAAACGATGTACGTAACATTCAAATTATGTAGTTTTTCTTCAAAAACACGAATACGACATCCAGTTCTTTCTACGACAAGTACAATGTGAGAAATCTAGTTGAGGTTAGGTTAGTTAAGTTCGTTAGATCAGGTTAAATTAGGTTAGCAATATGTACGTACGATCGAAGTATACTAACCTAACTTAACATAACCTAACTTAACATAACTTAACTTAACATAACCTAACATAACCTAACCTAACCTAACCTAACCTAACCTAACTTAACATAACCTAACCCTCGTGTTATGTTGAGTATATAAGTTATAATTCGTCGTATAAAAAATATATGCGATATTTTTGTTCATGAGAAAAACTGCAATAGATTACTGTAATGTGCACGGTTTTTGGTTTACAGATATTTTTTGTTTTGTTCAACTTTTGTGTCAAGAATCGATATTCCCGCCGAAAGTTTTCTATGGATTTTTGTTCGTGGAAAAAATAATGGAATATTTCCTGGAAAAAATAATGAAAATCGTGAAAATCGAGTGAGTGGTACGTATCCATATATTTCATATTTACCTATAATGTATGAAATGTAATTGGTTCCAATTTAAAAAATTTAATAAACACAAAAGCAGCTAATCTACTTTTTTCTAACAGCATTTTAAAGAACAATTTATTTTACATATTTCTTTTGACCGAAAATATCGCTCAGAGAAATGAAAGAAAAGACAAGTTTTCAACGAGAAGTCCACAGAGACCAACTTGAAAACACAATTGATGGTTACTTTCCTTTGAGAATCCTACTACGTACACTTGTGTTCATTTTGTCTGTTAATATTCAAAAAATAAAGTGGATTGTGTTTCTTCAGCTAAATTGTATAAACTATGCAATCGATTTATTTTCTTATCTAGAATGTAGTAAATTGCTACTCCACAATACAATTTTATCTATTGCAGTTAGTTTTTAAAAGAAATCTTCTATATAACTTTTTATTTTTTTACTGTTTATTATACTTATTTAGATTTGAGATGCTGACACGGCTTGTGTGTATTTTAGGGCAAATACGAACGATTACTTGAGTGTAGGATGAGTGCGGATGACCTGTGTAGTCTTTTTAATAACTGTTCGGCTTAATTTAGAAAAGACCATGTATAGTCCAATAGCCAGGGCAACTAAGGGACCTACAGCTTTACGTGAAATCCGAACCATTACAAGCATGATACTTGTTTCTATTTCCTACACAACATCCGACTCTGACTACCACCCAACGTGGGCACCTCAGACTTCTCTAGTATGTCCACGTCAATGGCAACCGTTGAGCTTACGCCATGTTTGTATTAAGAGAATAGAACATATAACATTTCAGCTTAAATATCCCCAACACTTTTAGGCAATAATTTTTTACATATGGGGCTAGTAAATGGAAAGCATACGTATTTTGGTCATGTCGTGGGTAGGGAGGGTGGGAGAATCATCAGTCCAGTATCCCCACCCACCCACCCACACACCCTATCGCAGTGACTGACTCATCGGGTGATTTATTATCTTCACAGGTCTGAGCTACAATTAGTTTAAGTTTAGTTTTGATTTATTAAACAGATACTTCTCAATCTATCTCAGTCCATTATAGTTCGTTTATACCTGTATAGTTGAGTTGATACTTACCGGATCATTAAAGTGTGATCGATCAAACATTATTTTTGCAATTTTTTTTTAAGGAAAGAGGATGACATAGTAAAATTGAGTAATAAATAGAAGAAATTAATAATTTTAGAGATGTAACAGTGGAAACTAACTGTACTTAAACAGAGAAATAAAATATATGGTATCCTTCCTCATAAACAATACGTGAGACCGTTTTTGTAAACACTCATTCCTTATTTCTTGACCAATTTCAACGGTTGAGTTGTCAAACAAATTTCCTACGTTCGTAGTTGTGCAATAAGGTATTAATTGTTTAATATGTTCACAATTAAGGGCACGGCAAGCCATAAAATTACGTTTTTCGCCCATAAGAATAACATGGAGAGATATTTAAATGATTCGGAAAGTAACAGCTGTTCAAATGTAAATAATGGTTTCCAAAAAGTTTTAACAGCTGTTGGAATGTAAACACGGGTGTTTGTAATATCGAGGTTAGATATTTTATAAAGTTAAACCAGGAAATGTTGTAAACATAGTTTTATTCATATTCGATTGTACAGCTCCACTTTACTGGACTTGGACGTTTCAACGGTAATCTAATGCAGTTATTTTACTAATTTAATTAATCTTCAGCAATTAAACAAAAACAAGTGAAATTATCACATATGAAATAGGCTAAGAAATAGCATTGTGTGTATATACTAATAAACAGGTAGCAACGCAAGTAAAGTGAGTGAGACTCTGTAAATAAATTTAATATTGTGATTTTATGATATACAGTTAACCTTTATTATTTGTCGTTAAAAGCCACATGCCGAGGTGTAACGAGCGCAGCGAGTGAGGGGGTTGGCACGCGAAGCTTACAGGGGTGTCCCCTAGTATTATATATATTACCTGTAATATTAATATTGCTGATCATGAAAATACACTAAATAAGAGGTATTACAATGAGTAAGATTCTACTCATGAAAATGATTTTGCCAGATTAAGATGGAAGAGGATGGTTCAGGTATCTGAAAAGTAAATGAAAGGCAATCGATAAAATGACTGTATATGAAGAAAAAAACACGAGTTCACGTAATCATTCAATATTCTTCATCATTAAGACGTCATTCTTAGAGATAAGGACGAATATTGACTGTTCCTTAGAGAGAGCCATTTATTAATATAAAAATAGCCGTGGGAAGTAAGGCACCCACATTTTTACGTGGAATCTTAACCACAAAGTACAGTATTGGTCCGATTTTCAGCAACTAACAAGTCTGTCACTTAGTTCTCTTCCCTACACTTCATCTGAACCTTGCTATCCAACATGCGCACTGACGACCTCTTTGTAGTGTCCACGTTGATGTAACCATTGAGCGGACGTCGTGTATGGTACTCTTATACACAAAACATACTGTGAATCAAAGATTATACTAGCATTTATAAAGAAAATATAAATATAAAATGGCTGTTCATGTAACATAAAGAGTGGCAGTGTTTTGGAGCCGGCAAAACGCTCCTTGCTAATCCTCTTAGAGCAGTGAGACATTTCCACCCTAGTAACGACTGAGATCATTCTACATTTCTTTCATCAATATTGCAGCATTACACAGACTTTACAAAATTTATGACTCGGAAAGTTAAAAATCTTCTGAAAAAAAATTTATGTTTTAAATACAAAAGTTTCTGAATTTTTAAAAATAAAAGTGTTTTCTTCTTACAGGTAATAAATTTTAAGCGAAAATTAAAAACAAAATCGTAATGACGCTATGGATACCTAAAGTGGCTAATTTGGCCTTTCTAAGTACATAACTTATTAAGAAATCGTGTGATATAATTTAATACAATTTTGAGAATATGGTGGACAAAATGTAATAACCAATCTAGTATAAAGTAGAACTTAAAAAAATATTCTTTTTGTAAATCACCTCTGTACAATTTGTGGCTAAAATAGTAGATTAATAATGTGTAAAAACTTCATTGCTACAGTTTATTATAAATGAAAGAGTTATGTACTTTAGTAAAATTTTCGGTACGGTACAGGTGGGGTCAGTGAGGGAGAGAAGAGAGGAGAACACGTTGTGTGTGTGTTGGTGAGGCAGTCTCAATCCTACCGATTGTTGCGTAAAATCTAGAACTTAATTCCTTGGATCACTTAATTGAGCACCTGAATTTACTTAAAATGAACTGTTAATTGCGTCTAAACTGGATTGTTTAATGAAAGTTTCTATAGATTTGTCTTCAGAAGAGATTTCTGATTAAGACACTCAAGTAAGTTTAATGATGAAGCAGAGCTAAGCTAAAGGAAGAGGGTGCGTTAACTCATGTATACCCACGAACTTGATATAACTCTCGTAAGGGAAGTTTGTCACTTTCTTAATGAGAGAAACTCAAGTTGTATGATTACGAATGTCTTACAAAGAGAAAAATTATAATGGCCTAGAGTAATAAAATAAAAGATAAATAACGAATTCATTGTGTAATATCTTATTTCCTACTTATTTTTGTTTTACTTAAATTTAAAACTAACAGTTGAGAAACTCCTGTGTGCTTTCATTTTAAGATATCAGCCTTAGCGTCGTTGAGGTTATTTGAATTATTCATATTGTAACATGTAAACAAAAACCTGAATCTGAATTTTACCGGCTTCAGAAGATTTTAAATAAAAAACAATAGCATTTTTCAAATATAATCAAATATTTCAATAAAGTTTAACCTTTCTATGAAGCTTGTACACTGATAGTTCCTCTGGCTTATAAATACAGAAAATAGTTTTCAACATATTTCAGGGGGTCGCGGATTCATACAGCTAGAATTTCTGTATTCAGATTTGTCTCGAGGCATTGGTTTTTTATTTATTCATTTTATTTGTAAGACTCCCACCGTCAAGATATGGCCGAATATAGATTTACAATGTGGATGACGAGTGTAGAAGAGTGAATATAGTCTTTGTTACAAACTAAGGGCTGACTATACTTTATAAAATGTAATCAATTAATAGCCCAATGACAAATGATCAGCCATTTAAAAATCAGCTGATCGATTTAAAAATATGTTACGACTCTGATTAAGTTAATAAGCCATTAACTTATAAAGCTGGTCTTTAACAAATTAAGCTACCGACCAATTTATAGTAAACTAGCTGTACCCGCCCGCTTCGCCGGTCATAATATTAAGTTTTGATTGTATCATTGAAATGCAGCAACCTTTCAGTTTACACAGTATCCAATTTACAACAGCTGATGTTTTGTGTAGTTTACTACTGTACTCAATTATTTTAAATTTTGAAAGTTTTGCCTACCACAATTTTATTCTATTTGTTTTTATTTAACAGCTGTTAATCAAATAAATCAATCAATTAATATAGATTCACAAGAAATCAAAACATAAAAATATAAACAGTTAAAAAAATTAACTCATGGTTTAATTTAATTTTGACATATTTAAAACCCACAGCTGATATTCTTTTTATATTTGAGTTATTATACCTTCATGCATCCTGCTATTTGATTAACATTGAAACTTTAGAAGTCCAAGGGATGGAGCCCTGAGGCATTAAAGAAACGGGAATAGGACAGAAACCTTCTCTGGGGTATATAGAACAACTTCCCCAAGTTTCATGGCGATCGGCTGGACGGTTTGGTAGCGCATAAGGGATAGACAAACAAACATACATTGGATTTTATAGATATAGATTATATCAATGAAGTTAGAATGTATTAATCTACTCTTCCAGCCAAATATAGTCGTACAAATTTTAAATCAAAATTTTTACAGATGTCATTTTAGAAAAATCATTGGACCAGCATGATTCATTGTTGAAAAAAACATTTTAAAAGTTTTACTTTACACTATGTTATTGTTAATACATTTTAAAAATTACATTATCACAAATTTAATAAAATATATCACATTATTTTTTTAAACAATCATGGACACCTACAGTACATAGATTGTACCTACAGAACTCCATAGATTTTTTTAAATTTTCTCTAACACATTTACTACTAATAAGAAGACTGAAACTTTTAAGATATCGAATCAAACAAATTAATTTTAATACAGCACCATTAAGTTATTAATTATAACCACGTACATTACATTGTAATAGGTTGGCTTAGAAGTTACGTGCACAATGCCGTTGTAGTAACTTGAACACAAACAGCCTTGTGTTCATATAAGGCTTATTCATGTCATCATAAGAATATTAAAAATTATTCTTATTAATAATTTTTAATAATAAAACTTATTCAATTATTCCGACTGTGTGTTTATGTTTAGATATGTATTTAAAATGTATTAATCATAACAAGAATAACACTTAAAACTTTTAATTTAAAAATATTTATTTACAAAAAATGAACACTTTTAATTTAAAAATAAAAAAAGGTTTGATCGAACTACCTTAATATTCAAAATCTATAACTATTTTACTGTCACGAGTCTTTTAAAAGAGGAAGGTGCTTTTATTATTCTTAAGACAACATCAAAACGACATTATAGAATTTTCTTTAACATCTGAAAAATACGACCATAAAGTTAGTTTTAAAACTGTCAAACCCTTTTCCAAGCTGGCGAACACGTGTCCTTGAGGATTAAATATTTACACCAACCCTTTGAAGGATCTCTTGTATGTCAAAATGTCTATCAGTCAACTCCCTCATTTTTCCTCTCCCCAACAACTACCCTCCGAGAAACTGCAGACCCACCAACCACTTGTCAGCTATTTTATATCTTTTACAAATGTCATTTTGTAAGTGAACACATTGATTAATTTTTAGTAATAGTTATAATAATAATGGTTTTATTGTACAAAAAGTGTTTTATATAATTGGCAAACTTAAGACTAATAAGTCCTCTCTTACGGTTAAAGCTTTTATGTTAAAGTAGTAAATATAACAAAGTCTAAAACAAGGAAATAAAGAACCAAACTAAAGAAAAATAATAATAATTAAATTACACTAATTTAAGTTACTTGATTTTGTACAAATACTTTTAATGTTATATGAAAGCTTTGATTATGTAGTACTTACAAAGATATCTCATGTAATAATGAGGATTTTATGTTTTTGTCATTAATTAGAATAGTTAACAAGGTCTGCTATTTCAGCTAGTTTAAACTGCATTACATTTACATGGAACTACACCAGTGGTTCATAATGAACCACAAAAACAGCTGATAACTAGAGAAACATAACATGGGATATTAGTAAACAAGGCTACACTCGTTCATCTTCACTCACATTATCAACCAATATTTGCCTACCGTATCTTTAACTCTACTATCGACATTTTAACTATAATGGACTTAGCCAATACACCCTTAAGGGAATTCACGTTCGTCTACAATGGTATATATTGACCCACTTCCACTTATGAAATTCTTGCTTCAGAAAATACCCTTCATGTATGTTACTACAGCTTCACTGAACAAAAAATAACAATGCGTTATATAAAGGACCTGAACTTGGGAAAATAATGTTCTTTCGATGTTTAGAACATGCGCGATATTTAGTACAAAGTCGAAAAACATGCTACGACTTTGGTGTTCTCGTATTTTGGACCCCAAGTGAACAATACCCCATCTACGAGTGTCAAATCCCTGAGTTGTGAAAATGCTCCTTTAAAGAAAATAGTTTAACTAAGTCTTGTGTGATATTTCTTTGAAAACCAGCGTAAACTGAAGGGAACTTGCAAATTATTTACTTTTTTAGTGACATGGATTTTATAGCGTACATCTAATTTATTGTGGATTTTTCCGCTAAAAATGTACTTTAAGAAATTTATTTAAAGTAATTTTTAACATTAAAGCCTGTCCTTAATATTTAATTATTTTAAAAGAATATATTTATGTGTATTCTAATTTTAATTTAATTACGATAATATATTATAATTCATTAATTATAGGAAAGGTTTAATAACGATTGTTACTGTAGAATTTCTTTCCATCACGTGTATTAAAAAAAGAATTGTTTTAAAAATTTCGGTTATTCATATTTTGATTGATTAACCTACCGGAAGGGGCCATCAAGACCTTTTTCATGTACATACTTTTAATCTTTATTTTAATTAAAAAATAAATAAAAATGTAAAATATACAAAGTGGAAAGAAGTATTGAAGCGCTTTCACAACTTTTCTATGAATTCACTCGTAAAAGTGAAATCTTGTACATCATCATGGTTACAAAGATCAAATTTTTTACACTATTGATATAACATTACATATATTCAAGGGACGGCCCACGAGGAGTTGAACGAAAATCTGTATTGTAAGCCTATGTTGAGTTTGGTATCGAATGAAAGGTGTATTCAAGAGAAATTAATTCCCGCAAACAGGACTTCGAAAGAGTTATCTTTTCCACAGTACCTGCCATTTGAATTTCGAAGTAACTAATTTTACAAATATAATTTCTCCGCGATTTAACGCGATGATAAAATATTACACTTTATGGAACACAATTTATATAAAAAAAATTAAACTATCAAACTCTCTATGGAAAAAATAACCATTTTACAAGTGAAGTCATACAACAGTTGTGAACGCGTTTACATATTTCTTTCCACTCTTTTTTTAAAGTGTAATCAATTCTTTTTTTATAAATTACACCTGTGCAAGCTTAGAGTTAAATTTGTATAATTTTCTTTAGCTGAAAGAATAGATTAATAATATATGAAATACTTCGTTGCTAGAGTTTACTATAAATGAAGGAGTTATGTACTTTTTGCCATTTGCGGGTTCATTGAAAGAGAGAGAGATAGAGAGAGGGGGATGAAAACACGTTGTATGTGCATTAGTAAGGCAGGCTCTTTGCTACTATTAGCAACAGTTGCGATGAAATCTGACAATAAATTCCTTGGAGCCCTCAACTAGACGCCAGGATGTTGGAATTGAAACTATCTTCTATCTTTGTATGTCGATGACTATTAATTAAATTATTATTACATTTTTTTTAAACGTATTAAGTGTTTATTGTTATTTCATTGTTATTGTAGCTGTGATATTCAGTATATTCACGTAATGTTAGTGATAACGGTTTATGTTTATGCAGGTCACGTACGTAGGGATGAAAGTTGTAAGTTCATAGCAGTAAGGGTTCTGGCCAACAGCGTGGCCCAAGGGTAGATAAAGAACCCTTGTTAAAGTAGGATTGCTAAGGGTCATTAGTCCCTCAATCGATGTATGAGCTGGTATGAGATGGAAAGGTACTTTTTTTTTCTTTTTTTGGCTTGAATACACGTTACGATATTTTTCAAGAGTATAACCTAAATATTATTTCTATCGTCAAAAGATAAACCCAATTTGGGCAGATATGGGTTGTGGAAGAGAGTATGTATATATATATATATATATATATATATATATATATATATATATATATATATATATATAGATCAACTAGTGTAGTCTATGTAACAATCTAACGTCGACAACTAATCTTTTATTACACATATTTTACTTATAAGAAGACTAACAATTTTATTTCAAAAAATGTAAAAAAATAAGACACCTTTAAAAGAGCCGTTGGTTAGTAGCCCAATGGTCAGGCCATTTATGGAAATTTCAGCTTTTCTTAGAACCCGAACCACGCATTATAGTCTTATTTACAATTAACCGATAAGACTGATATATTCTCGACAACACACGAACTCCTTGCTGTTAACCAGCTAACTGACTGCTAACCATTGAGGGAATGCCGTGTAGGTATGAAGATGACTCAGAATACATCTCTACAACATTTAGCTCCCAACAAGTAACGGGATTACAGCACTACGCCTCAGAGTTAAAAAATTTTGAATTTAATTAGAAATGTACACACTACCAGTATCTGCAAGATGACAAAAAACGTAGTATAAAGATTAGTACCCCTTACACCTATAAAATTAGTACATTATTTTTTACCAATCCACCCTCCTACATATGAACGATGATTTTGACCCACCCATACGCCCATACACGTACGGTATAAAAAAGACACGCTTGTCATAAAAAAATAACCAATGAATCATTTCCTTCGGCTTGATGAATCGTGTTACACATAGTTTTCAAAAAGGATTTTCTCAGGCAAAACACTTTTAAATATAAACTGTATTAAAACATAGTGTAGTTTGTGTATATTACCGTCACCCCACCCTCAACATTAAAGTTGTACGCCAGTTGATGAAGGTCTTTTCAAAAGTGAAGAGTTGTTGCCCTTTGACCTAACGATATTGATCCAACGTAAACCCCATCTCTAGGGACTCAATGAATTCGAATGAATCTGACCGAGAAAGATCAGAAAATATAAGCAAAATATGTATAAGTTGAATCAATCTCATTTTACTTCAACTAAAAGTTATTCTCTTATATGAGACGTCGACACAACCATGTACGTATTTTAAGACTAACATAAATGATTACATGAGTTTAGATGACCTGTCTAGTCTGATTACTAACTGAGTTTGATTTATGCTCAGAAAGGGCCATTTACTAATAGTCAAATAGCCAGGGCAACTAAGGGACCTACAGCTTTACTTGGAATCCGAATCACGTAGTATTGGTCTGATTTTCAGCTAATTAACAAGCCGGATACTCAGTTCTCATCCAGACACTAACTAACTACCTACATGGACACCCCAGACTTCTACTATTAATTGTCTACGCCGACAGCAATCGTTGAGAGGACGCCGTGTCGGTAATAAGAGAACCGAGCATAGAACCTATCGCCTACAATCTCCACAAAACCTTATCTCCAAGTAGCTGGGTCTTCTAATTTCCTGGCAATATTCTAAACTACTTTTTAAGCCTAATCTGAACTCAGCAGGTAAGTTTGGCCGTGTACGTTTTTTTAACTAAAGATACGTAAAACGAAATGAAGTAAAATGAAAATAAGTAAAAATATGAGCTGTATTAGAAAATTTTTTTTGTCATGGACATAAAAAAAAAAAACAAACCATGTTCACTACAAAAAAAATCACTTCACTCCGTGTCACTCTTAATTAGTTTTAAAATATATCAATGTTTTCTTTTCCTACAGAAGTTTGCAACGAAATAGTAAAATGTTAGTTTAGTGTCAGCAGCTATGTTTATAGATAACAATTCTTTGTTTTAAATTTTACCGAAAGAAAATCTCCCTATTTCCTGTATAACATTTACAAAGCTGTTTTTTACTGGAGATTTGATGTTGACCGTTGAAATCTAAAAGGGTTTTAAGAACTTGATAACTGATTAAAACTATATGAAGTAAATAACCCAACAAATAATTTTCAATTGCATAATTTTATCCTTAATATAGGATTTAATCCTTATATATTAATTTGTATGGAAATAAACACAAAATATCCCGAGCAGCAAAACATTTTAAGATTCGGGCCTAACAATTTCAGGAACTTTGTAATCATTCATTCCTCAGAATAGGCAAATGAAGTTAGCAATTCATGAATTCCTAATCTAACTTGGAATGCAAACTGAATTGAATTTTTATACCTTTTCCCTATGTTCAGTAAAACATAATTTAGATTTTTAATTCTTTTCAATCGTACGAGAACGATAAGTAAGTTTTGCTCACTTTACTAAATTTATAATAGGTTCTACTGTATATTAAAACAATATTTAAATTTATGGCTTTAGAAATTAATTCCACGTATTACTTATGCCATATAGTTCTAATATGTGTTAAAATTAGTTCAGAACAAAATGTAATATAAAAATATTTTTTCTATTCATACAGTAAAATACCTATTCGTAAAGTATAAGGGCGAACCAGCGACAGGTCTTTGAGGTTAGATATATCTGGTTCGGATCCTACCTGAACAGTATTTATCAGTAATGTTCACCTTGTACTCCAATGCACCCCCTTACTCAGTCTGAATAAGTTCCCCGAACAAATTTATAGTCAGTCCATGGGGAATGGGCAGAGTAAGGTTAAGAAGAGATCGGCCTTAAAAAAAGTTTACCACCAACACAGATACGCAGATAAGTAGAGTTTTTTACTAAAATATGAAGCAAAGTTAGGATCTTGACTGGTTAAAGAGTTGGAATAGTAAGTAAAACAAAAAAAACCATAACCAGTTAAATCAAACACTTCATAGACAGGGTTTTACAATCTCTAGTGTTTCTGTTGGCAGGGACACGAGATGGCAAAAACTAGTAGCCTTTATTGCCCAATGAAAGGACATATCGACTATAACGAGAAATTATTGGCCTATAAAACAACTAACTTTGGTACGAGGGAGCCTCCCAAAAGCCATCAGATGTAGCTTTTGTGGTTGTGACCTACATAAGGTGTATGGAACCTGATACAGAACGTCAATAAAAATGTAATTAGTTTAACCGAACCTGTCCTAAACAAAAAAGTCTGACCCAGAAATTTTGTTTTGTGATTTTCAATTTTTAAATTTGTATGAATCTCCCCTATTCAAGTTGTTAAGTATACGAAAACTATTTAAAAACCTTGCAAACTCCAAAATGTCGAGTTTTTCATCAGTTCGCCACTGTATCCGTAATATACTTTACTAAATTAGTATAAATAATACCTTTCGCAGCTGATTTATTTTCTTGCAGTTGGCTATTCTGCAGTATTTATTCTGTTGTCTGTCATGGCATTATTCTAACAGCAGCCTATGACAGTCTGGAGAAGAGGCCTGTTATTTAAATTTTATAATATAATACCATGTCCTCGAATGTTGCGATTTCTGAATTCCATTCTCAGCAACAGGCTAATCAAAGTTTGCCTGGGTCGCAGAGAAAGTTGTTTTATTTAAGCACCAGAATGATGGACTACCACAGGGCTCTGTTCTTACACCTCTTTTGTTTGCTCTGTATACATTCTACCACATAGTGCATAAAATTCATATATATGCAGATGATATTGATCTCGCAACTCAACTTGAGAACATATCAAAAACAGGAAGATCACTTACACTTGATCTAGCCACCCTCAATAATTATTTTAGAACCTGGAAACTAAAACCCAATCCAATAAAGACCGAAAACTGATTTCACTAGTAATAGACTAGTTAATAAGCAGTTGAAAATCTTTTTCAACGGTGTTAGGCTAAAACACAATGAGCACTTATAGTACTTGGGAGTCAGTTTAGATCGTTCTCTCTGTTTTAAAAGTCACATACAGAAAACAGCAACTAAAGTGAGAACCAGAGCTTACATTGTGCAGCAACTTGCTGGATCTTTGTACAGAGCCAATGCACAAGCCTTGCGTACTACTGCGTTGTCCTTGGTTTACTTCATTGCTGAATATTGTGCTCCAATGTGACTTTAACAGTACTCACGTACAAGAGGTTGATAAACAACTAAATAGGGTAATGAGGGATTATCAGCGGTTCCTTCATTACAACCCCTATACCATGGTTTCCAGTGCTGTGCAACATAGCTGTTCCAGATATCAGCTGCAAAGAGACACTTTTTAGTGAGTTTAAAAACGTCCTGTTTACTCCGGATCTCCCTTGTAAAATGTTACAAGATATCCCACAACGTTCAGTGTGAATTAAATCTAGAAAACTACCTCTTCGACTAGCTTCCCAGTTAATCTCAAACGAATTTTACCAAAAAATAAAAAAAAAAATTGAAAACCAACAAACTGGGTGTTAGCTTGGGATGTTTGACAATCGAAACAAGTTTCTGGTATCAGATCTATGGCCATCATCGGTGGGATGAACCTTCCTTGTAAGAAATGGACCATGTTAAGTCGTTTTTGCAAATCCCACTTCATCCGTAGAGAGATGCAACTATTGGAAATAAGTTGAGAAAGGCAAACGGTCAGTAATGTGATTACAGAGTCGAAATTCAAACTATGGATCACATAGTTAATGAGTGACCATTGCATTCTCTTTGTTGGAATTTTACTGTGCAAGCATTTAGTTTTGAATTGGGTAATGTAACACTCTCCGGTACTTAAACATTGGTCACACCACACCACATCAATTAAATTAAATGAACAATCTTCAATAATGAAACAGCTGCCTTTTTAAATAAGCTAAATTAATAATACATGCATATTTTCATAGAGTAAACAATGTTTGAAAATACCTGATCAATTAACAGATGTTTATATAATATGTTAATGTATATATTTTAACACTCTTCAGGGAGATTAGCTGGTCTTCATTCAATCGGAGAAGCTGATATTGAATGGTTACGAAATCTTGATTTAGCTCTGTGATGGGAGATCATTATTAAACTTTAAGATACAAGTACTTTCTACTTCAGATCTTATTTTATTTAGACATTATTTATTGGTGTGTGGGTGTTTTTTTTCAGTTTGATTAGTTTGCTAGCTGGCTTTGAAAGCCATACGACATAGACCTCTAACCTAACCTACCGACTCAGTGATGAAATTTCTAGAATCATAAAGGGAGGATGTTATGAAAAAAGTCAACAAGACATGCATCAGCTATGAAGGATGGATTTAAATTCTGACATTATGAGATAAATGCTTTCATTGTTTATGGTTCAAAGACAATACGCAAATGAAATATGCCGGACGACAAGTTCTGTTTTTTACGTTGTGATAGATTAATGTCATAGCGCTTACCGGAAAACAATTTCGATTTTCGGTGTCTGAGCTCACGAGAAGACTGATTATATTTGTTACTATTAAATAAATAAAATAATATAAAGGGATTAAGGTAGAGAAAATGTTTAAATATTTTCTTTACCAAAATGCACATCAGCTTAAAAAAATAAATAAATATATAAAATAAAATGAAAAATTAAAAAGGGAAGATAACTTTGTTGTATTCAAACTATAAGAAGTGGTGTTAGAACCTAAGTGTTCAAACTATAAGAAGTGGTGTTAGAACCTAAGTGTTCAAACTATAAGAAGTGGTGTTAGAACCTAAGTGTTCAAAACTATAAGAAGTGGTGTTAGAACCTAAGTAGTGTTAGAACTAGAAGCAGTATTGTTCTAACCTATTGAATATCAGTGTCAATACATATTAAATGCGTTCTTTCACCATAATTTTCATATATTTTGTTTTTATATCGTATCAAATATGTTTTTATTAACGTTAAAATGTTTATAGTTTTATTAAAGTATATTCATAAGTGGCATAATTTATCAATCCACTTAGAACTGCTTCTGCAACTGTTTTACTCTCAGTTGTTTGTTAGGAAAGTGTTTTTGTGCCGGTAGGTTGTTTCTGCTAAGTACCTAGAAATAATCCTCTTCCAACAGCTTAGAATCAGTACGTTTCCTCTAAAACCTCTCACCACACCACCATGGTACTTTTTTACTTAGTTAAATTGACAGTATCAGAAACACTTTGTACGTTTTTATTGAATAAAAGCTTGAATTGCTTATAAATGTTCTAGTCAAATTGACTCGAAACTCGAACAGGTAGAGTTGTATTGACCCACCCACTCATCCATACCGGTGGGTCAACATTTGGTATACACACTTTATAAGAAACATAGTGGTGTTGACCTAAGCAACCACCCAGACGTGGACGATTTTGTTGCCCGCCCACCCATGACCCTCCCACCACCCATACAAGTACTAAGGGTACATTGTTGCCAACAGGATGTGGTAACAGCTCGTTAACTAACTAGTACACGGTTAGAAAATACATAACTGGCAACTCATGTAATTTAAAAATATCCATTACAATCTGGAAATTACGAGGTACATATTGAATAAGGTTCGAGAACATGGTTGAAGTATTAGATACGAACGCACCAACTTTTATAATATTAATAAGCTGTTAAATTTTTGATTGGTGGCATTAAATATAATAAAACCAAATCATATTTTTATAGATATGTATTGAACAGATATATCGAAGACGTTTGACATGATTCAAAACATAATGTTTGGACACCTTTTCCACATAAAATCTCAGACCATGAACAAATATTTGATCCGCTTTAAAGAAAACGACTATTAAAAAGTCGTCTGAATCGTTGCATTACAAAACTATATTTGTTAAGCCTACGCAATGCACAATTGCACCTGTACATTTTATTGTTTATATTAGATTTAGAACTTTAAATTACTAGTTATGATTAATCCTTACAATTCTAGAAGAGGTTATTTTACAAAATATTGTTAAATGGCATGTTCTATACAAGAACTTAGAATTACACCTTGCTAATGCAGTCTTATAAAGAAAATACTAAACACTAATTTTGTTCAATTAAATTAAAATAGTTGTATTGCACTAGTTCGAATTAGTGTTTTACAAAACATTTGCAGTATTACAAAAACTCAGGAATTGTTTGAGTTAACCAGGTTAGATAAGATGGTGGTTGAAAAGTTTGTGTAGTTTTAATGTTGGCAGCATTGATCATGAAAACATTTTCTGGTTTACGAGGTGTGTGTGTAGCAAACATGCATGTTTCACATCTGTCATCCAATTAATGGCTTAGAAGCATTACACTCATCTGTGACGTGAGTTGTCACTGCCGCTCTGTGATGTTAGTCCCTGCAATAATATTACACCTCTATCTATGTATATAGCACACATTCGTGTTTCACGCCAGATGTCATCCAATTATTGGCTCAGCATTACACTCAACTGTGAAGTGAGTTGTCACTGCCGCTCTGTGATGTTAGTCCATGCAGGAATATTACACCTCTATCTATGTATATAGCAAACATTCGTGTTTCATGCCATATGCATTCCAATTAATTGGTCAGCATTATACTCAACTGTGACGTGAGTTGTCACTGCCGCTCTGTGATGTTAGTCCATGCAATAATATTACACCTCTATCTTTGTATATAGCACACATTCGTGTTTCACGCCAGATGCATTCTAATTGGTGGCTAAGCATTACACTCAACTGTGACGTGAGGTGTCACTGCCACTCTGTGATGTTAGACCATGCAATAATATTACACCTCTATCTTTGTATATAGCACACATTCGTGTTTCACGCCAAATGCATTCTAATTGGTGGCTAAGCATTTCACTCAACTGTGACGTGAGTTCTCACTGCCGCTCTGTGATGTTAGGCCATGCAATAATATTACACTTTTATCTATGTATATAGCACACATTCGTGTTTCATGCCAGATGTCATCCAATTATTGGCTCAGCATTAAACTCAACTGTGACGTGAGTTGTCACTGCCGCACTGTGATCTTGGTCTTTGAAATAATATTACAACTCTATCTATGTATATAGCAAACATTCGTGTTTCACGCCAGACGCATTCCAATTAGTGGCTCAGCATTACACTCAACAATGACGTGAGTTGTCACTGCCTGTCTGTGATGTTAGTCCCTGCAATAATATTACACCTCTATCTATTTATATAATCCCATTATTGGCCCAACGCCACGCTTAGTACTGACGCAACATATAAAATAAATGTACTATCTCAAAAAATAATATGTGCGTGCTACAAATTGTATAGTGCAGAAATATTGTTAATTTGCTGAAAAAAATGTATATTTACTATTTTTATTTCTGTTGTAAAACCATCACACAAACAGTTTAAGTTTAAGAGGTCGAAGAGAGATCAAACACAACAGTTTGTGACTAAGTGTCACGTTTCTGGTGGGCGAGGTAACACTGATAAATGTGTCATAACCCTTACCTGTATTTCCATAAACTTGAATCACTTTCACACCTCTTACAAGCAAGCTATTGTATATAGTCCCTCTAAATTCATACAGTTCAATACTTTTACATTATATAATAGCCACATTTTATTGTAAAATGAAGTGGATGAATTTATTTCTATGCGTATGAAATTTAATGGAAAATGAAAATTGACCTCATTATTTAAAACAACAAAAAACCATTCATTAATTTCCTAATACAGTGGCGTGTGCTGTAACCTAGTTACTTGGGGACAAAGTGTTGTGGAGATTGTTGGTCTTGGCTTCTATACTAGGTTCTCTTATTACCAACACGGCGTCCGCTTAATGCTTATAATCGGCGTCAACACTACTAGAGAAGTCTGTGCTGTTCGTGTTGGGTGGTAATCAGTGTCCGGACGTTGTTTAGGGGAGAGAACTGAAAATTAAAATTGTAAATTGCTGAAAATCAGTCCAATACTACGTTGTTCGGATTCGACGTAAAGCTGTAGGAACCTTACTTGCCCTGGCTATTGGGCTATTAATTAATGATTCTTTCTGAAGAACAGTTGAACTCAGTTAGTAACCAGACTACACAGGTCATCCACTCTTATCCCCCTCTCGTGTGAATAATTTCATATTCGCCTTAAAATACGCAAACTGTTGTGTCGGCGTCTCGTATGTAGGAATGAATGAAAGAACAATCGTACAGTTACGGGTGAGGGGTAAATTAGTGTAATGGGCGTAGATGAACGGGTGTAGTCACCCCAGACTTCTCTAGCAGTGCCCACTATAGCATATGATGTATGATGCATGTATGTACAAAATTACATGTGTATAGTAACAAAGCGGAATTAAACAAAACATTTTTATTTTTCGCTCTAAATTATGGGTAGAATATTAACTGTATATGAATGTACAAAATGTCATGTCCATTTAGGGATGTGCCATATTAGTTGTTTCTGAAAATCTTATGTGTCCGCATCAGTTGCCGTTCCGCATCAGTTGAATAAAACTAATGTGTGACATATTAGGTTACGAACTCCCTGTTGTGAGTGGGGATGCAACTATTGCGACGTTACCTGATGTGACAAACTAATCTCTCGGCCAACTAATTTTTCGGCTATCAAATCTCTCGGCCAACTAATCTCTCAGCCAACTAATTTTTCAGCTATCAAATCTCTCGGCCAACTAATCTCTCGGCCAACTAATCTCTCGGTCAACTAATCTCTCGGCTAACTAATCTCTCGGCCAACTAATCTCTCAGCCAACTAATTTCTCGGCTATCAAATCTCTCGGCCAACTAATATCTCGGCCAACTAATCTCTCGGCCAACTAATCTCTCGGCCTTCAAATCTCTCGGCTAACTAATCTCTCGGCCAACTAATCTCTCTGCCAACTAATCTCTCGGCCAACTAATCTCTCGGCCATCAAATCCCTTGGCCAACTAATCTCTCGGCCAACGAATCTCTGCCTGACTGATGTGAGTGGATGTAGATGCCTGATGCAGTCCCTTAAACAGTTTGACCAGTTTGAATACCATATGTGTGACGAGTGACTCACATCGACATCAGAACAAAAAATAACCAGGCAGGGGTTGTGTGTGAATATGGACAATTCAGTTAGTTTACTCAGCTGTTGCTAGTTGATATCTAATGCGAGACATTAGTGGATTTTGCATATTAGATTCGCAGTGCATCAGTTGCGTGAAGTAAACTTATGTCAAAAAGCTAATGCCGTTGTTTCGGGCCATCCCTATGTCCATTATATCATGCAGTGTCTAGTTATTGAACACAATACACCCTCAAAGTACATAATTTATCGACAAGTCTTCGTTAAGGTAATGAGGCTTTCCACATTAACATTAGCATGTCACAGAGCCAATGACTAAATTGAAGTGATAGCCTTTGGCGGTTTGACATTCCCATTTACATATATATATATGTAAGTCCCTCGTTCCTTCAAAGGATCATTGATGTTAACTCATGAGTGGAGATAAGGTCTAGTAATGAACGTATAATAACTGCATAGCGTAAAAATAATTATCTTTAGGCAAATTAATGATTCATTGTCAGGGAAGGACATATTTTATGAATATAATTAACTGATTATGGATTTATATTAATAGCCAACGTTCAATACAAACTTAAATGTTAATGAAGATAGTAAAACTGTGTTTTGTATATATCTTTGTGGACATTATTTATTATGGCTCCATAAACATTCTTTATTAGAATTGAAAGTCATTGATAAAGTAGATTTACCAGACGAGCTTTAAACGAAACTATTATCAATGTAACATATTATACAACATTCAACCAATTTACGTATATGCTGCAGGGAATGCTGCGAGTTCCATGCTATTGAGATTCGTACTATTTAAGTTCGTATTGCGAGTTCCATACTATTGAGATTCATGCTATTGAGGTTCGTGCTGCGAGTTCCATGCTATTGAGATTCGTGCTATTGAAGTTCGTGTTGCAAGTACAATGCTATCGAGATTCGTGCTGTGAATTCCATGCTATTGAGATTCGTGCTATTTAAGTTCGTACTGCGAGTTCCATGCTATTGGGATTAGTGCTATTGAAGGTCGTTCTACGAGGTTCATGCTGTTGAGATTCCATATTTTGAGGGTCGTGCTACGGGGTGAGTCATTACTACTGTACGTGTTTGGATGGGTGGGTCATTACCACTGTGCATGTATGGGTGGATGGGTGGGTCATTACCACTGAACGTGTATGGGTGGGTGAGTCATTGCTACTGTACGAGTTTGGATGGGTGGGTGATGTTTGTATCAGAAATCTTATCCATAAATCTAACAAACCTTTTGGCAAAATATGTATTTTAAATGTCTTTTACACGGTATTTACTGAGAGAATTAATAATTTATATTTTCTTGTGCCTTCCTATATACGTAACGTCAATGTTGAATTAAGAAAGAATTTAGTAGCTATTAGTAGTTATTCAAAAGAGTTTATTTAATTTGTTAAACTAATTACATAAATATCATACTGTTATGCTACAATACGTAATCAGTTATTACAGTAATCAGAACTAATAAAATATATAATATTTAGTGAAGTGTTAATTTGGATTAAATTGGGATTGTTCTTACGAGATAAATAAATACCATTATATGTAAAATGTATAGCTGGATTACCTGGCGGATTAAATAAAATAATTAGATGCTTAAATAAAAACGCAATTTCTTTCGGATTAGAGTTGATTACGGATTTTGTTCAGTGTTATTAAACGTGGTTTTCTTAAAACATTAATTTATTGTTTATTTAGTATTTCTCCCAAAGTTTAATATAAATAGTTTTTTCCCTGTGAAACTTTCCTTACCTATTATAAATACAGTCCCAGTCCGTATAGTCAGCAAAACATAAGAAAATGTCATGAATATATTACACGCAAAAAGCTTTCTTATGAAAAGTATTATAAATAACAATTACATAATATCAAATATAAAAATATTTATATCAGACTTGGAATAATCTATTTGCATAAACAAATAACTTATAAGGATAGAAATAAAATAAATATTAATTTAGTTAACAAATAAATATAGTTTTACTACTGAGAAATGTGAACGAGAATGGTATGCAGTTACAAATATGTTAGTGTATTAAATATAAATACATGTCTGGCAAAAATAAATTGGAAGTTTATGACTCGTATTTGTCCTATTCATGTTATAGACAGCAAATAAATTAACAAATTTATAGAATACATAAGCCGCTTAGATTGTGACCTACTGAAAGCATCTGTGCTACAGATGTGTACTCAGTGGTGGAAGTGAGATAGAAAAATACTCTCCCACTACTGCACCATTTCATAAAAAAACTGTCATGACAACTAGGTATACGGCAGTCTGCGTGCTAGCAGCATAGTAGTAAGCCCAGGCCGCTACGCCATTAGTAGAACTGACTCTTGATGCACGGTGGTAGACCAAAGGCTTGAGCAAAACCTTTTTTAAATATGTGAACTAGCAACCATCAGTATAGATATGGCAAACCTTGGGCTTCACGCTTGAAAGCCTTTTTTATTCGTGTTCCAAATTACTTTAGTTACTATTTAACAAGGTTTTATTGGTCTCATTAGAATACTCCTATTCTATTTAATCAATCCTACTCAGGGTTTAAATTTTTTGATATTCTATTAAAAAAAAAAAAAAAAAAAAAAAAAAAAAAAAAAAAAAAACTGGATTAATCTATCAGGAAGAGATTTACAAAAACTGTTATATTTACTTAAGCGAAAACCGATCAGAAGTTTTAGTTTTTAACACCTGCACTTTTGGACCTAAAGGATTAGGTCCATCATAAAAGATGAAAACCCCAACTAACAACCAACCCCGCGAAACATTTGTAGTGTTCAAGGCGAAAAACACTTCATTAAAAGCATGTAAATGTACGATATCGTAACAGGAAACAACGTTTGGTCCGTATAAAACGTTCCTTACGTAAAACGATGTATGAAAAAAGGAAAAATAATTAAAAACCATTTGGTATTATTAGTGATTAATTGTTTCTACACTATCACTTATTTATTTTTTCTAAGAAAACTTACATATCTGTGTGGGGAACATATCAGGCAGTTAGGGGGTGAACCAGTACAGTAGAAGTTGAATATTACTGACAAAACTATCAGTTAAGTCTAGTATTCGAACCCGCGCTATCTCTAACCCAAGTACAAGGTTCTGACGCCTTAGACCACTCGGCCACCGGCTCCGATTGGTTAAACCGGAAGGAGTAAAAAGAGAGGTGATACTAGAAAGGATTTTAGTTACAAATTTTAAAAATATAGTAAATATTATCATTATTTTACGTTGTAGACTGATTAGAAAATAATTTCTTCTTTCATGCTTGTTTAGACAGTTAAAATTATTTATTTAAAAAGTGAAAACACTTAATTGAGTACGGTATACAATATATAAGTTGATTGCAATAATTTTTGAACTATTAATTTTTCTCTCGTCCCAATATCACATTAAAAGTAGTAATAACCATGAATGCCCCCTCCTTGTGACATGTTGCGCAGATATACGTCCACCCAAGTTTACGTTCAGTGTCATACAGTACCATAACTCTTACAAACGTACGATGACACTACATGCATCAGACGTGTACAATGACACCGGGTTATTTACAGTGAGAGATGTCAGCTAATATGACGCAACTCTCTCACGCACGCCTACACTTTGAATTTAGTATCAGTATTTGAAATAAAGGTGTTTCCATGATGTTGTCGCTGGGTTATTCTAAATAACTTCATAATATGACATTTTTTTGAAACATTAACGTAAACTCCTTGCACTTTCCCAGAATCATCTAATTCCTTCTTCTATGTATATACAATAATTTTATTTTGTATACGAGATCAAATTGTTTCTACAGATGTTTGGTTTTTTTACTGAAAACGTTTCACTGTTTTTAACTTAATCGATTAATTTAATCTTAAAAAAACTGAAGTGCATTTTTTAAGATTATAACATGACATAAAATAAGAGTAACTTAATTTATGACTATTTTATGTTATAGTGTAGTATTTGATAAATTCAAATTGGAGCGGCCGTAGCTAAAGGGTTAATACGGGGGCATGCCATGCATCCAGTCCAGGTTCATGGTACATACGACCATGATAGAATTCACCCCTGTGCCACTCCCGTGGTTCTGAAGTCACGTTAAGCCAGTTCAACAAGTCTACAAAACAAAAATTGGGCATCTCTCCCCATTAAAAGATATATGAAATTTAAATCATGCAGATTTACCTAAAGGAGTCGTAATTTCTTAAAATGGATGATTTTTTTAACTGACCAAAACTATCACTATTGTCAAAATAAACTAGGGAATAAAAATTGGATATTTTACTTTTTTTAGTGTTGTTGGTTTAATTTTAACGAAAATATTAAAACGCCGTTTTAATGAAAGTCAGTTATTGGGGGGGGGGGGGGCTGGAATAATCAAAAATTCAGTTGACTTCCAGTCAGTTTTTCTACATACGACGAATGATGTTAAGTTCTATAATTTAACTAAAAAAGCAATAAATAAATAAACTGAAAATTTTTTAAGGAATGTTTTATTTATAACGGAGTAATAGTAAGAGTACTGTGTGTTATATTTAGCGTCATTGGACTATTAATTAATTACACTTTATAAGGAATAGTGGGGCTTAGTTTGTAACAACGATCTGCGTTTCAGTAATAAATAAATTAAGTAATTTATGAAATGTAATATAATCAGGTTAAAATCTGTTCATAGTTATAACTGAAACTGAGATGCTTAATTATAAGTAGTGGTTTTTATTATTTGTTTTCAATTTCAAGCCTGCTTACTAATTTAATTTAAGTGGCTTTAATAGAGTTAAACAAAACACTTATTGTAAACTGGCAGCGTACACAAAGCGTTGGTCGGGGCAAATATCAAGAGGGGTAAACACAACATTTGTTTTACTATAATTATCTGCATAACCCATTTTCCTGTGCTGATACAACTAGAGAGGTAAATAACCGTTAACATTAAAACAGTTCCTGTTACACAATTTGTTAAATGGTTCTCTGTTACATTGCGTTACATTAGTTGGCCAAATAGAAAATATTCTACTAAAGTTTTTACCTATGATATAGGTGGAAAATAAAAAAAAGCACAGTGATGAAGTACTAAAATATATATAAATAAAAAGTGACAGCTGGTAGAATTTATCCATACATGCACATAGGAGAAAATTAGACTTTTAATATTCACTACTGAACTTCTTTGTTATTTAGTGTACCGGGATATTACAGGGCAAAGTTCACTCTAACTTGATGAGAGTAGGGGGATCTCTCTCTCTCTCTCTCTCTCTCTCTCTCTCTCTCTCTCTCTCTCTCTCTCTCTCTCTCTCTCTCTCTCTCTCTCTCTCTCTCTCTCTCTCTCTCTCTCTCTCTCTCTCTCTCTCTCTCTCTCTCTCTCTCTCTCTCTCTCTCTCTCTCTCTCTCTCTCTCTCTCTCTCTCTCTCTCTCTCTCTCTCTCTCTCTCTCTCTCTCTCTCTCTCTCTCTCTCTCTCTCTCTCTCTCTCTCTCTCTCTTTCTCTCTCTCTCTCTTTCCCACTCATCCTCTCTATCTCATTCTATATCTCTATCTCTCTCCCTACAAATCATGTGAGAAAAAAAAATAAAAAAAGTAACATGATATTTTACACCCGTTATGTCGATGACATTCTGGTTTCATTTAACGAGAAATATGTAATGACTTAGATAATACGTTAAATGTACTTAATTGTCACCTCCAGAAGCTTAGATTTACCAGTGAACTTGAATCTATGAACGAAATCAATTTTTGGATCTAAAGATAATTCGTGATTGTAACAAACTTTCATATAGAATTTTCAGGAAACCTACTCAAACTGTACAGTAAATAAATAAGAGTTCTGTCCATCCCCCATCCCACAGCTAGCTTCAGAAGTATGTTATATAGGGCGTATTCAATACCATTAAGTGTTGCAGATAGAAAACAGGAAATAAATGTAATAAAATCAATAGCTATTGCAAAAGGATACAAGGCTTCAATCATTGATGAAATTGGAAGTAGATAAAAAAATAAAACAGAAAATAAAGTTCGAGACGATAAACGAACAACACTTAAAATATAAAAATCTGATGAAGAACAAAAGAAGTATGTATCCCTCCACTACAATGGACCTCAAAGAGCTGCTAATAGATTTAAGACATTCGATTTATCAATAGCTTTTAAGAATTGTAATACTTTGTCCAACATTCTACAGCCAAATATTGAAGATAATTTCAGCATTTCATAAATATATAGGATTAACTGTAATGACTGTAATATGTTTTACATAGGTCAGACCGTACACTTTAACGAAAGATATTAAAACCATTTATCTGCTTTTAAAAACAAGAAAACTGAAATATCTAATGTAGCAAAACATCTTAATTCTACCCACAGTTTGAATAAAATGGATGAAAATTTAGATATTCTAAAAGTTTGTAATAAGGATAGGATTATGAATGCATGGGAAGAGTTATTTATTTTTAAAGAAAAATGTAAGAATCGAGATAAACTAATGAATGAACAGGTTAATTTTGATTCCGAAATAGGTTTTAATAACGTATTTTCAGCGAGTAAAAGGACAGAAGTAACAGCCAATAGGAATTAGCCAATAATATCGCAGCAGTCGCCATTTTGACATTTTCAGCCAATCACAGGCCGATAAATTGAGTTGTCGGACACCATTTTGGATTAAACATATGTTATATCCACATAGTTGATTTCATTTGTTTTTTTTTTTTATTTATTTATTGAATCGTTCATAGTCCATATAGAAATTAACATTGTTTATTTATTGCTGATTAATAGTATATTTGTTTTGTATAGTTATGTATATTATTTATTTGTTTATTTTCATTGTGTTAATATTTAATGCTTTGAGACTCATGTGGAGTTAGGATTACCAGACGTGATCCAGAGGGAATTTTTGAACAATCAAACAATTAATTGAGATAAACTCCAAAATAAAATAAAAATTAGGATTACTAATATAGAAAAATTAAATGTTTGAAAAAAAATTGACTTTTATAATGAATAAAAAATGTTATTTGGTTTCCTTGAAATATGTTTCCTTGGTGTTTGTTGATTTGTTTATTTATTTTTGTTTTGTTTGTTAGTTACTTTAAGATTACTCATATACTATATTAAAGATATTTCATTATGATAAAATTAGTTGGTCTCTCAAATAGCTCTGTGCTAGAGAGATTTAAAAAAAAACACTGCAATGAAATATCAATTTAAGAAATAGTAAATGATTTTGAATTGAATTTTGAATTGAATCAATCCGTGACTCATTAATAATTTCACAAATATATTCGGGGATGTTTATAACTAATGTCTAGTTTAGCTAAAATTTTGAATCACTACTGACATCGATTAACGAAATCGCAAAGTAAAATTATGTTATAAGAAATCAACATAAACTACTAAGGTACAGATTTTTTTCTGCAATAAGAAATTAATGTTGTCTTTCATTCATTTAGAAAATTATTTAATGTAAACCCGAATATTTCATTTAGTAACCAATGATATTATAATGAATTTGTAAATATCTTATCAGCATAAAAAAACTAAAACAGATTTATAAAAGTACAACAGTTTAAAAATAAATTGTTTGTTAGAAAGTAAAAGTATGTAATTGATATTTATCCTGATTTTATATACTTAAAATACGTTTAAAATATATTGTCCATTCTTGTACTAACAATTAATAAATTAATCAAATAAATAAACGAAGATAACGCTACTTTTCAAAAGAATATAATGCTATTCTTTATCAAACTGTTTAATGAAGTTTAAGTTTTAAACCATTTATATAGCAGCGGAGAATATGGAACGAGTGGAGTTCTAAAATAAAAGGTTAAACAGATATTTCATTTTTATGACCAGGAATCTCATGGAGTAGGAGAAATATGAGAGAAAGTACGATAAATCTGTCAACAAGAAGATAACGAGCTTCAAGGTCCGACCTTCCCCCTTGTAGTATTACGTCACAAGGGCTTTTATACTGTGCAGCACTCAAGGAGTATTACAGGACGAGCTGTTCAGTATGGGGAGCTTATTTTTAATGATAAATCCAATAAGAGTTAACAATTAATGAAATATGCCGTGAAATGTAAATAACCAAGCTTTTTAAAAGGGTAAATAATTAAATGGTAAATAGATAGTGGCCAAATATAAAATCAAATAAAATAACCTTTACGGCCAAAATAATGTAAACAATGCATAGTTCGTAAATGGTAATAATAGTAATGTTATCTCTTGGAGTGGCCGTAGCAAAGAGGATAAGGCGTTAGCTTGCCACGCACACGGTCCGGGTTCGATTCCCGATATGACCACTAACAGTTTTTGCCCTGCCTCTCCCGTGTTTCAGAAGTCACGTAAGGCAGTTGGTCCCCAGGTGTGAGTGTTAGAGAGGGCTTCTCAGCCCTAACTTCACCTGGTAAAATAAGACGAACTTTAAGTGTAACTTTTTAAAGTAAAATTATAAACGAGCAACAAAGAAAATGCTAACACACTTTTAAAAAGTATAAGTACAGTAAACAAATGTAAACTACAGGTAAACATCAGCAATACATCACCTTAGAGTCAGTGATGAAATCCTGTAGTCGCAAACAATATTTTCAAATCAGAAACCTTTTTTGGTCCTCTTGTAAATAAAAGAAATATCCTAGCCATTAAAAAGCTTTAAACCGTTTTTTTGAACAAGTTTTATTTGAAAAAATAAAAAAAATTATAGTGGCATGGAATAAGATTATTGTTATTTGTATGGAGAAAATAGTTATATTGGGAGTTTTTAACATGGGAAGTGAAAAGGATGTAATTTTGTACTAAACAATTTAGAGTTTTAAAAAATTTAAAGCGAGGGGAAGGACGCTTATGGCATGACGTTTATTGCGAAAAACGAGGACAATTGAACTATCGTTTAGTGAAACTATGCAACTATGCTAATAAGAAATATAAGGCTTTCTTACTTAAAATAAAAAAAAAAAAATGTTAACAAATTGTGAAAATATCCTAGGTACTACTCACAGAACAGATTTTGGTATAAAATTAAACAGATTACGAAGTTCTTTTTTAGGAATCGTTTGTACTAGTGCTGTCGTCCAGACTGAGATAAAATCTCCTGTTACTAAACTCCAGTCGGGAAACGAGGCAACCCAGGGGAAATTGTAAGTTGAGTATAGAACTTATATTGGTACTTGATATAATTTTGAATTGAACTCAATTCAAGTAAATGTTTAGGAACTTTATTGAGTGGTGCCTTTTGATAGCAAGGTTATCTTAAATATAACATTGCAAAATATATACTTTGTATTAAAAAACATACAAGTATCAACAATTCATACAATACAGAAATCAATTTAAAAATCCAAAACATAATGAAAATAAATCTTGGATTATGCAATAGAATGTGCTAACTGTAACAAAAAGTATTTAAGACAAACTAAAAAAAAAACCTCGAAAAATATTTAAACAACATTTTTCAGATCTAAAATTAATTGTAGTAAAAATATGCTATTTACCAATTACTGTATTAACACTGGACACAGTATTAAAATGATAATTTTGAAATTATTAAAACGTAACAACACCACGATTTACAAACTTTTTTTAAATTAATGATTCTAATAACTTACTAGGTCAAGAAGATGAACAGATTAAAAATTCTAATTTGCTTTCAAAATAAAAAGACAAATAATTCAGAATCATACAAAATTAACATTAACAAAGTATATATAAATATGACCATATAAATAAAAATGTTAAAATAATATGTTTATTTATGGTTCGAAATTAATTATATTTACTTTATTATACGTGTTTTTTTTCATGTAAAGAGTTTGAGGAAGATAGCCAAGCGTCAAAAGACCATACTCATAAAGTTTTTTATATTAGTTGAAATTATGTTTGATTTACAAATGTTTGAAATTTGAACATATATATGGGAAATTATTTAAGACACTTCTTTGATTATAGACGATGAAATATGTCAATACCAGATTCTGACGAGTCTTTAAGTTCTTGATGGCATATTGAACAGCGACAGTAGGTATGAAGGGAATGTTTACCTTTTTATGTGAATATATAATTTCGGGTTCTGCAATCAATCGATCATCATAAAAAGTTTAAACTTTTCCCACCCATAACCATATCATATCAGAGTTTGAATAATGATCCATTATATTAGAGATCAACCTTCATACTTGGGTGATCATAATTTCTGCGCCGACAGTATGCCTGTTACTTTTTATAGTGGGATGTAGCATTTAAAACGCCTTCGAACGGAGAATGCAATCTAAAGGCAGTACCTGGATTGCGTTTGAAGTTGAACGGCGCTCTTGAATACCGCTCTTGTAGCACAGCTTTGTATTGGAACTCAAATTCTGATCTACTGCCCAATCCTACTTATAAAGTGGTACTGACCCACCCACCCACCCTTATACAGACAGTGGTACTGACCCACCTACCCACCGCTACACAGACAGTGGTATAAAGAATTTTTCTCGTGAATAGTTTGAGAAGTACGAACTCAAATTATTCATCAAACTTCTAACACAAACTCTGGCGTCGATGCTAACTGCCACGTTAGAAGAGTAATTGTCCCCAACTGGTTACTATAGTCCAGGAGTTAGTGGGTTTTCGCTTCAGGTCACACGCGCATGCTCCACTTTGATAGCTCTACTTAGGTACGTCTGTTCCTCCTAAAAATGTACATTTCTTAAGACCAGACCTCTTCCTATTAAGTAGCCTTACTTAAAACTGAGAACCTCTCAGTATATCTGAGAGCCCTCTGTCGTTTCTCTGGCATAATATACTCGTATTTATTTGAATCAATACTATAATTGTGATGGACAGTGTGTTATTTTTAGCGCACATAGAAAATTCAGCAGTGGAGGAGAACGTCCCACCATTCAGACACCGTTCATCATGGACATAACTTACTTCTACCTTCAAAAGGAAAACTGCCAGTAAATTGTTATTTAAATAATAAATTATGATTTACTTTAATCGATCTAAGGTTGATTTTTTATTATTAATCAAACCAACCAATTTTGCCGCTGCTGCTAATGAGGTAGTGGGCGTGGCTTGTTACTATGGTACCAGCACGTGACATATCGTCTTCTCAGTTGCCATGACAATTTTTTAATTGAATGACTTTGGGAGGGAAGAGTTATCTATCTCACCCACAATCAGTTCATCTCTCTCGTGCAGGTGCTTTAAACTGTGGAATATTTGTTTATTAGTATTGTGAGGTAGTAGATGAAATATGTTACTAATATTTGATTTAAACTAGATGTTCTCATGGTACGTCTATTTGATCCAACTAATGAAGATTAAAAGTCTCCAACCCCAGTCTCAGAGATACCACTGAGGATGCCACATCACAGTATGGGCGAAACGTCTGATTACTTTGTAAATAATTTACATTGCACCTTGACGTGGTTATCAGTGGAAAATATAGATTCTAGTCATGACACCGGCCGCTTAAGCCTAATTTCTAAAATATATTGTAAAATGTAATCATTTTAAGAGAGTGATTATAACATTAGAAAACAATATTTCTAGCCAACCCTTGTACTCCCTACCTAACGCACACTTCACCCCCCTACTAGAAAGCGTTTGAAGAAGATAACATCATTATTGTAGGTAGGTCTTATTATCATTATTATTTTTCTTATTATTATTTTTTTTATCAGATCACGAATATATATTGTTCTTGTTCAAAGAGAGTATAGTAACCGGTTGAGGTGATGTGAAGTCGGCCAGTTTTACTATTCGAAAAAAACAATGGAATAAACAACTTAAAAAATGAATTTACGCAGTTATGTTTCGTTTCTAAAGGAGATATAAAGATAAAGTTAATAAAACAAAGCACGTACTAATATAATTTTAGAGTTACTGTGGTTGGCTCATAACTTTAATTGATAACCTACATAAAAAAAATTCCAATAAAAACGTTGCAAGCGTTGCCTTACTTTGTTTTAACATTCTGTAATACAAAGTAAAGTATTACAGAATGTCATACAGCATTACTGAATATCAATTCTTCTGAAATATACATTACAAAATGAAAGTCTTACTGCCTCTATTCCACATTTTTTGTTCATTTGATGAATGGTGAAAATTTCGTTAATTATACCTCAGCATTGTGTCTGGCTGTTACAAAGATTGATTCATTACATAACTTTTCTTTGATAGAAATGTCATTTCTTAAGACTTAGATGTGAATATAGTGGTATAGTAAAGTTTAAATTCCTTAATAGGGAAGGTTGAACATTTTGCTATTTTCTTGTAATTTTTATTAAAATGTTATACATTTTAAATAAGATATATGACATAGAAAACTAAGTGTTTTTCTTTATTGAAATACTGTCCAGAAGCTATAAGGCACGATAAAAACCATAATTCGCAGTTTATTATATCTCGGAGAGAAATAAACCAACAGTTAGTAGTGGTTTCTATAGACAGTATTTATGGGGTTTCTTAGCTGAACGAAACCTTTAAAATCAGAAAGAACTTTATTTGTTTATTTGCTTTTCATCCTTAGATGGAAGTGGTTAAATATATGTAACCTGAGCATTCGTTAAAATGATTGTTTCATTTAAAATCTCAAATAAAAAAATAAATAAAATTGTAATCTTTCTTTGAACTTGTGACTGAATATTATGTGATATAGTTTTCAATTGATAAGTACTTGCTGTTAAATAATTTCCCTACCTATTTAACAACAAGTACTTGTTTCAATACCACAGAGCGTATATGATTGTGCGGGTGGGTCATACCACAGTGCGTGTATAGGTGGGCGGGTGGGTCAATACCACTGTACGTGTATGGTTGGGTGGGTGGGTCTATACCACTGCATGTGTATGGATGGGTGGTTGGGTCAATACCACTGCATGTGTTTGATTGGGTGGGTGGATCAATACCACTGCATATGTATGGGTGGGTGAGTGGGTAGTTAAATAGTGGGTAAGATAAAATATAAAAATGGCGATAATTTTTATAAAACTGCGACCGTAATTTGACTAGCGTACGCAGATAAAATACGCAAATGAGAAAAATTACCACGTACCTCTAGATTTATTGTTTTAAAGTAGATAAAATTTAATAAGGTTAATAATATTGAATGAGGTTCATTGTAATACAATGAAATAAAAAGAAATACAGTAGTAACATTGATAGTTTTTTAGTTAATGAATTGTTACTAACTTTTATAATAATGGAAACCTGCAATAATGTTAAATAATTATCTTATATATCACAAAGTTGTTTTCTTTTCGACGAAATATTGAAAAATTAACCATCTGTATTGACAAAAACATATAGTAGTTTTGAATAGTTAGTAAAAATGCTATTTACTATAATTTAGCTGTATCGTCATAGAATATAGTGCAGACATCTGCAGACTGTTTTTAATAAAAGTTAGTAGGGCAGTTACTATCTTGGTGACGTCCAACCAAACAAGACTGATTTAATTTCGAATTAAAGAATATTCCAAGAGTTGTTTTGAGAATGGTCTACGTCAAAAGTGGAAATACTGGGTCTACAAATATGTTGTACACTACGATATGTAAACTAAATAAAATATTTAAACTCCCAAAAGATTGAACAAGTATTTAAAGCAATTCTTCTAATACTTAAGATTAATTGGAACGTAAATAATTGAGCAAAACTTTGTGTTATTTTATTTATTTATTTTGAAATTACAAGATTGGATAATTTTGCAACAAGATTTTGATTTCATTAACGTTCCATTAATTTAAATACTGTACATTATTTTTCTCTAGAATGTTATATCTTTTAAATATGAACATTACCAAAGTAATGTTTTAAGTGTTTTACATCAATTTAAATTTCAATATTAATTGATGTAAAACTTTAGTATTCCAAGTTATAGCTTATTTGGTTAGTGATCCAAACACCATATAGAGTATTTTTCTTTGATGCGTAGTTGCTGGACTCATTTATCTTATCTGAAATATATTTTTTATGCTTTAATTATTTTGTTGTTAACTTGTTTGTTATAAAAAACTGAATACTGTCCTATAAGTTATAAATGTGGTCAATAAAATACGAGGAATTCATTATGTTTTTTAATGTAAATTAATGACTGGATATCAATTATTATTATCATTATTTGATTCGGTTTAAAGAATAATATTTAACATCACACAATTCTTACCAGAATTTAATACGGTGATAGTGTTAATTTAGTGATAATGCAATTGAAATAAAAGATATGTTAATGATAGTGTACGTATATTAGTCGGAAAATGTGAAGGGTTTAATAAATGGTATTTTAATTTAAATATTGACTGTCATATGTATATTGTCTGACTTATAAATATCTACTGTATATTCTATAAAATATGGAAATCAATTTACATAATGACAATTAATTATAAGTTGCAAGTTAAAGTTCGTCTTATTTTACCAGGCAAAGTTAGCGCTAAGAAGCCAGCTAACACTTAATCTGGGGACCAACGGCTTTACGTGACATCAGACCACGGGAGCGGTGGGGCAAAAACTGTAAATAGTCATATCGGGAATCGAACTCGGACCGATTGAGTGACAAGCCAACGCCTTAGCACCTTAGTTACGGCATCCCCAAATTGTCAGTCATTTATACATTTACTTTATAGAATGATTAAAATTTATATATTGACTGTCATTTATACATTCACTCTCATTTATATATTGACTGTAATATATGTATTTGGAAATATTTTTGTATATCATGTAGCATAGTCTGTTTAGGGCAATGTGAAGTAAAGGAAACACAAGAATCTGAAATAATTGTTTCACGAGTAGAACCATAAACGAAAGAACGTATTTAAAATACGTTGCAAGAAGATAAGCAACGAAATAAGGGACGCAATTAATGAATTTATGCAGATTCTTCGTTGTAATGTCTTCGAGATTTAAAGAGAGAGAGTTAATGAAAGAAAGCACGTACGCAAATATTACTTTCAGAGTACCATTATTTGCAAGTTTATATTTACTTTGGTTAGTACGAAGCAATGTTTATTTTTCATTAGTTCGTCTCAATTTTTACTGAAGTGTCCATTAAAAAGATAAACGAATCCCTGCTTACTTTTCATGCTCTACTTTTCATTCTTTCTAACTAAGTAAAAATACAAAATATTTTTCAAAGGATGGTATTGAAATTTATTTCAATCAACTCACAACCTAAAAATACACAATTCCGATTAAAATATCTAACTTTACTGTTGGAAGGATTTTAAATTAGAAGGCCACAATTTTCAAAAGTACCAAACCAATTTTAATATGTTATCATGAACATAAGATCTAGTTTTCTATAGTCAATTTACGGCAATTGGACATGGAGAAATTAAGGTTAATCGATTTCATGTAACAATGCATTCTTTCCGGGAGGATATTTCATGTGCAAACTTCCCTGTTCGTTATATTTGTGTTATATATTTCTATACCGTAAAAGTAACTGTTATATACAAATGAATTATGAACAAATAAATTAGATTTGCTTTTGTCTGTTACTGTTTCAAAAAAAAAAAAAAAAAAAAAAAAAAAAAAAAAAAAAAAAAAAAAAAATGTGAACAAAACAGTAAATACAAATAAAGTTAATAAGTACTAAATATGGAAAGATGGAGCCTAAAAATGCTCAATTTACACTAGTATTTTAGTGTCCGTAATTAGTACGAGTACTTTGACAATTTTGACGAATACAAATATTTTACAAGAATTACAAACATTTAGTGAATATAGCATACAGTTCCTACACAACTTGTTTATATTCGATGCAATTAATTTGGGACAATTTTATACCTATGTATTTATGTTTAACGTGAATATAAAACAATAACATCTATCAAAATAAAAAATACAGAATGTATTGAAACATTAAAGCATACTTTGACCACTTATAAATAATTGTGGTAATAACAAAAAACTATACTTAAATATAAACATTTAAACCTATTTACACAAAATAAGACTTGTACAAAATATATGAGTGCCTACATTCTATTGGTCTGACTTCTATTGAGAAAGGTAAAAAACAATAAAAAAGGAGGGTTTCAAAGATTTTAAATGTCTGTGAAACCTTATGTTTTGGCAAGGCACTTTAAATAAATCCATACAAATGTGAATTCGCAAGTGGCACATAAGAAGAAAAAATGGGCTAGTTTAGAATTCTGCATCTTTTTTGTAAGGAGGGATAGTTCTTGTAGGAGGCAAATTATGTGGGAGTTGGACAGAACACATATGCAATCTTTTATTAATAATAAGATACATGGATTAAATTAGAACTAGGTCTTTTTTTAAACCAACATTTTAACCCCCTCCCACTAACCAACTGGAGCTTATCTAAGTGAAGAATTGTTATTTCGAAATACTTGTTTGTTGTGTCTTTCTTTAAAAAAATATCAAATCGCCCTAACTCAAGTACCATAATTATATTTTGAAAATAACTTAGTAAGTTGTTGATTTCGGTAGTCGTCCAAATTCAGGTTAGGTGATATTTATAATATTAGTTTTTGGCCAAATGTACCATTTGATACAACATTTAGTAATATCTGATTAAATGATAATAGATAACGTATTGAAAATAGTGGCAAAGCTAGATTAATACAGAATGAAATAGTTGTCAGTCGATGCGAAATAATTGTCATCGATTTACGTTACGTCGGCGAAGCTGTTTCACTCAGTGGTAGTTCCAACAGTGGCACGTAATACTCAACAATGTATCCTATGAAAAAAAATACTATTCTATATGGAACTTTCATTGAGTTTTGTCTATTATAATAACTATTTTGCATAAAAATTCAATTTAATACCAACGGTTCAGATCATCAGGACTGAGGTTATCCAGTGGGCTATTATTAAAGTAACAATATATAGGGGAATTTGTCAGTAATTTATAATTATGTTACAAACAGTTCCAAGTGAACTTTGTTTTATTTTTACATTCAATTATATGTGTTTTTAAATTCAATTTCCTATGGTTACACATGAAAATAAATTCCCAACTTAAACAAACAGGACCTTGTCCATTATGAGGCGAAGCCTTGTCCTAACCCTGTAATAACCATTACTTCGAAGTAAAATATCCTCTTGCTTTATAAGACGTGATTGAAAATTTGACGTGAAATGAGGACGGGACAGGAAGGGTAGCAATAATAACAAAATGTATCATATTAAAATGTAGTTTTTATTTGTTGGTAAAATATATACAGTTTTTAAAGAATATTATGTGCTATGATTGTGTTTAAACAAAAATTAACACTTATTAGTAATAAATCTGGACTATTTTCTACAGGTTTTTTATTGTCTACGTCAGTGGCATTTTAGCTTGGTATTCAAACTTAGTTAAGGTACAGCGTTCCAAACTAATAAGGCAAATTTAAATGGACTCCTGGTATTGAAACCACGGATCCTCTGTATGTAGAACAGAAGTGCTAACCACTAGGCTAGCAAGAGACATATTGATGTATATTACACGTAAAAACCAAATGTAAAGCCTCCGATTACTTTCTGAAGGTGTTTGAATGCAAATTAATTTGCATTTAGGTAGAGCCAGAACCCTCCCGAAGTGATGCCCGAAAAGACCCAGATCCCCTTTATAGAACAATGTCCACCGTAACCCTAGAACCTTCTAGACGTACACAGGTGCTTTATATAAAAGCGATCCTCAGCCGACGAGTCTTTTATCCAGTGGAAGTGTGTATTCAGCCTGAAGTGAAAGTGATAGTTCACGAAAAGGGAAATATATTGTGTAAACACTAACTCGAGTGTGATAAGTGACATTAATTATTGTAAATAGTACTGGTATAATTTCAAGTTTTAAATTAAACAGTGTATGTCTGGCAATATAATTCTGTAAATATATTGTAATGTCTAGTTTGATTAATTAACGAACGTGAATAAAAGTAACAGTTAATTGCCATAGAGTTATTATTTCTAACCCTGTAGGCCGTAACAGGTTGAAGAGGTTATATTAGTGAAAACCTAACAAAAGTAACAATAAGTGAGACATGTCAACCAGCTGGCGAAATAACGAGGATCGACCGACAACTCGTGACTGTCCTGCATTTTTAAAGGTGCTATATTTACCTGTTGTGATGACGCAAGCTGAATACCACGTTATTGTCGTTTCATGTCAAAGCTCTTTTTTGAACCTTTAAAGCACATACTATTCGGAACATTAAATACCAAATATACAGAATTTTCATAAAAGGTGTTCTAAACATCAAGGATTTAATTTCACACATAAAATGAAGGGATGGCTTAAAGTCTTTAGTTTTTCGTCTATCTGTGTTTTTTATCTAAAAATGTATACCTTGAGAATCACTTGAAGTATGGTTATGAAACTTCAGGATTGTTATTACATCTTGATGTACGTTTTCTATAAGTAAAATTTGGCAAACTAATTTTGGCTAGTTTGAAAATAGTGTGATAACCCAAATACTCATAAATTGGCTATTTTTATGGCAAAAAAAAAACCATAGGAGTAAATAATTATAAGTTCAAAGTAATTTATTTCTTTTAATTCAGTTTAAAAAATCACTACCGGACAAAAAAATGTTTTACAGAATACTAAGATTTGCATATTTCAAAGTAAACATGAATACCTAAATGTAGGATGAGTATTAATTACCTGTGTAGTCTTGTTACTAACCAAGTTTGACTTAGCATATTAAGGCCCATTTATTAATAGTCCAGTAGCCAGGAAAAATAAGGGACTTACAGATTTACGGGTAATCCGAACCACGTACCCGCAAAGCTGATTTCCGAGCCTGGTACTCAGCTCCCCCAATAGCAACTGCAAATTACACTTGAAAAGTACTATTTAAAGATGTAACGTTCAGATTTTACCTCGTTTACTAACAAATACACAGATGGTCCATACAAATTATTAGAAAAATATTAGGGTTACATCAAACATTTTATGTGGTTTTTAGGTATTCAAAACAAAACATAAAGCTAGGTCTCATTTTAAAACAATTTGTAACAATTGTTCAAAATGACAGTATTCTTAAAAGTGCATACTTTCAGGCGTTACCTTGTTGACTGGCAGACATTTTCTTAATATTAGGTGTAATTAGTGTGTGATTGTAACAGTGGAAACACAACCCTTGTGCGTAACTATTCGACGTTATCTACGGGGTTGACCCAATAGAAAACGCCTTACAGACCAAGATACTGGGACTGGACAAAAGACTAAACAAAAGTTACAAGACACAACTTTTAAACAAACAATAATAATTAAGCAGTATGTTATTTAAAACACTGACAAACAAGCCCAAATTGATGAAGCTTATTTTGGTGACGATCTTGTGTAATGTGTATGTTGGGGAAATATTATTGTTTCTTTTAAATGTTGTTTTTTTTGTGAAACAAACAATCAACAAATTTTGATTTCATCTTCATTATTGTCAAATGCGGATTTGAGAATGATAATCGTGGAGTCGCTGTGAGTGAACTCGTTGTACGTTGTAAGAGTGAAATTTATGTTCATGAACATGAACATTGTTAACATTGAACTGCAAACCAAGTTCACGAGTGCTGTTGTTCGGATGTTCGATATGTCGACCAATTTAGAGCTTCCTATTGAGACCTGAGTTACCTAAATCTTTTGTATAAGGCTTCCTGTCTCTGAAAGTCGCTGATGAATTTTTGAAAATGTTTTATGTTAAGGAAACAGACAATTTGTCTCATTCAGTCTTCTTCCGTCAAAATTATTAAAATAAGAAAGACCACATATTACATGCATATGTACTATTTGTGTGTTTGGTATATATATATATATTGGTGTTTGGTAAGTACAGCCTGCCATTTCTGTAAAAGAAGCTAAATTATAAACACTAAATTTACTTTGGAAACATATTTGTTGGATTCATAGACAATCCACTATTTTTAAACGGGAGACTATATCTTTAGCATAATTTATTTTAGAAAAAGAAGAGTATATCAAAGGGTAGAGCAATCATCAAGTTTCATAAACTTGCTTTAAGTTACTCTCAAGTTGTATATTTTTAAGAAAAATACGCATACGAACGAAAAACTGAAAATATTTCGGGACATATCTTCACATGCTCATTTTCATGTTTCAGTATTTATTAATATCTCAATAGCCTTGAGTGAGCCTAGTGAACCTACATATTTACGTGGAATCTGAACCACGAAGTATTGGTCTGATTCTGACAAGCCTGTACTCAGTTCTCTTCCCTACAAAACATCTGAACTATAACTACCAATCAGCATGGATATCCCTGACTTCACTAATAGTGTTCACAACAATGGCAACCATTGAGTGGAAGTAATGTTGGTATCATATGTTTGTATTTAATATTTACAAGACTTGTAAGTAGCATACAACAGCTGTCAATATTAGTGGAAATATTATATCATTTAGGTATTCTAAGAAGTAACACATTTGTATTTATGTTAAATGTCCTCAACATTACATTTGGGGTTAGTGTTAGAGAGGTCTTTTACAGTCCTAACTTCACCCTATAATAAAGGCATTTTTCAATTACATTTCTCATAACCTAAGTAAATAACAAATTTCATATAACCTCTGTGTGAACATAATACCTTGTGATTAAAGCAGTGTGGAACTAGGTCACGGATGCTCCATTCCGTTATATGTAGAAGAAAGCATCCGTTATGTAAAGAAAGCAACTGACAGTTAAGTGTGGTCTTCTTTGAGAAAATCTGTTGGGTTCATTAAAAAATATACACAGCTCCTTAAAAAAATGTAATCCCGCTCATAACTTAAATGTTACTTCGTTCAATTAAACAAACGAAATAAACTGACATGAAAAACATTTTGCAAATAAAAAAATTGCTGCGATATATAACCAACGTAGTAAATAATAGTTTTTAGTATATAACCGTTGGTTCCTTATTGTTGCAGTAAGTGGTCTGCAACATTAAGGGGAAAAAAAATTATAATGTTTGTTAATATACTTTGAATAGATTTTTATAACAATATATTTAATACAACAAAATATGGTGATATATTCAATGTTTACTTAAACTATTTACTTACTCTCTTATTAATTTTAAAGATAAATAAAGTTAAAATTATAAAGAAACCTTCGATCTGAAAATGCTACGACGAAAATAAAATAAACATGATCACTTCCATCTAACGTATCTAAACATATACATATTAACTAGGGGAAACCCATGCACTCTTCGCATGCCAACCCCGACTCTTGCTGCACTCGATACACCTCGGTCTCGGCATGTGACTTTTGACTACAAATGATAGTAGATTAACTATATAACATAAAATCACAATATTAAACTTATTTACATCATCTCACTCACACTACCTACGTTACTACCTATAAATACTCGTTGTGTTTTTTAACAGCCGAAGATTAAACTCTTAATGCATCAATAGGATAGTGTCAAACATATAAAATATACATGTTTATTTAATTACAAAACAGCTGTTATTAGTTTACTAAAATCAACCCAGTGTTATTCTTATGAAAAATGAAAATTCGAGGGACTCTATATATCCCTTAGGAATTGAATTTCGAAAAATCCTCTCTTAGTGGGTCTCTTCGATTCGAAAGATAACTTCCTTTAACATTTCATGTAAATCAGTTCGGTGGTTTTCGAGATTTTGTGATGAGTGAGTGAGTGAGTCAGTGGTATTTGGCTTTTATACAGGGTTGGGCAAAAGTCTAGAATATATTTATTAATTTTAAACCATTGAAATAAATGTAATGAAAGTTTACAGTTATGTACTTTTATGTACCCTATACCAAACATTTTGACATATTTTACTTGACATTTTCGCATAACTGGGCGATGGCTCATGAAGGAAGTCTTAAAAATGTTAAATGTAAGCCTACCTCGTGTTAAATCTAATTTTAAAGGTCTTTGTTTGTAAAACACAAGAGTAAAACATCAATATTTTCTGACTGGGTCATCCTGTTGGCCTCAGGTTTGGACTCTTGTGTTTTATAGACAAAGACTTTTAAAGAGAGGTATAACTCGAGGTAGGCTTACAATTCAAATTGTTTATACTTTCTTCATGGGCCATCACCTGGATATGCAAAAAACAGGTAAAATATGTCCATATGTTTGGTATAGGGACATGTACAAAATAATTACATTGAGATATGTGTAGTGAAATATACAACACAACTGAACAAGCTGGTTAATCAAGCTCATCCACTAACTGGAACAGTCTAAAAATAACATGTACTATGTTAAAGTGGACAAATTAGTGGGTGTGATTTTACCAAAATACCAACAGCAACTTCACAAATTGGCCCAGGACACTAACAGTATAAATAAACTCTCGTAACCAAGTTTTATGTAGTTTGCTCGCGGGAAAACATAAACCTTATAATTAGCGTCAGCATTTAGTGCCTGGTTTTCAAACTTAACACGATGAATTTACTAATCAACTCTTCTGAACAACAATATCTGTAGTAGCAATTACCATTTGGTAGATTGAGGTAAAATGTCAAGTATGTAATTAGTTCTCTTTATTGCACCAAGTTATATTTTTCAAATTGCAGTGGTTTGTCTGTTTCACTCCTGTTACACGTAAATATTGGCACCCAACACCTATTTAGTTCATAAATTTCCCCCTAAGAGTAGATGGAGAAATGTTGGAATAGACCCCTGACTCTTCAGTAACAGTGAAGTAATATATGTATCCGACCTATCAATACGTTGATCAGGGAACTGTTGTTGATGTAGATTTTGCAACTTTTCTATTAGATCTCTCAAATAATGAAAACCTACCATTTCTTAACTTATAGTGCAGTTGATATATTGTAGTTTGATTTATAACCTTTTTTAAAGCACGAAGTTATAACTTTCAAACCTGGTTTTTAATATTTTATGTACATTTTCTAACAAAAAATTAAAAATAAAAGGCTTTGAACCAATATATTTGGCACAAACATTCTTTATAGCCTCCAAAATCAGTATTTGCTTTAATTAATCCTTTAATTAATCATATGCACAATAGCGTATGATGAATCGTAATAATTATTTTTAATTAATCATAATATAAGCGTAAAATGTGAAGAAAATGTTTAATTACTAGAAAAAGGAGACACAATAATAGCAAGGGAAGCGTGCAGGAGTGTCCCTTGCCTTGCAAATTCATTACAGGTATGCAACTTCACTTTTTAGCCTGTTCATTGCCTTGAATTATTCAATTTATATGTCATCCATCATTAGGATTTTAATGATCCAAACTTTGATATAAAATCAATACCTGAGCAAGAGATAGTTAGGGAACTAGTTTGTGTCAATGCCTGGAGTTCTGGTCAAGTGACATGATTGGCTCGATCAATCATCCTCTGACTTGCGAACCACTTTGAACTGTTGTCTCGGGGTCTGCGGTGAAAGATCCTCCCACGGAACTGTGGTGACCCTATAAGGCCCATATACCCTTATAGGTTTATACCACTGTACGTGTATGGGTGGGCGAGTGAGTCAATACCACTGTACGTACGTGTATGGGTTGGCGCTTGGGTCAATACCACTGTACGTGTATGGGTGGGCGAGTGATTCAATACCACTGTACGTGTATGGGTGGGCGAGTGATTCAATAACACTGTACGTGTATGGGTGGGCGGGTTGGATCAATACCACTGTACGTGTATGGGTAGGAGGGTGGGTCAATACCACTGTACGTGTATGGGTGAGCGGGCGGGTATAAAAAAAAATACCTGAGCAAGAGATAGTTAGGGAACTCGTTTGTGTCGATCTCTGGAGTTCTGGTTAAGCGACGTGATTGGCTCGATCAATCATCCTCTGACTTGCGAACCACTTTGAACTGTTGTCTCGGTGTCTGCGGTGAAAGATCCTCCCATTGAACTGTGGTGACCCTATAAGGCAATACCTGAGCAAGAGATAGTTAGGGAACTAGTTTGTGTCGATCTCTGGAGTTTATTTATTTATTATTTATTATTATTATAAACGGTTAACACCATTATACAAATGAATATATTCAAGGATGGCTTAATGGTAAACTTAACCTCATATGTGCCAGTAAATGTCCACTTAAAGTTAAAAGAGATACGAGTATATTACAAATTATAACAAAGAAGATAATACAAGAACACATATGACCAACGAAATATAAATATCTAGAATAAATCAAATTACAATAATAACAACGTAATATAAACATAATTAGGTAAACAAAGTAACCACATTCATGTAAATATATGCAAGTATATGTAAATGGTAAACAATCAAACAAAACTTCAATTTACAACAACAACTATACATTAAGATCTGGAAAGAGGCGAAGCATAACATACTAATACAACTAAGTAACCAGCAAGGCATAACTCAATAATAATAAGGTAATTATAATAAGACAATTTGTGTAACCTCACTACTACCCAGTGTACTACCTAACAAAGAAGATAATAACAAGAACACATACGATCAACAAAATATAATATCTATGATAAATTATAATACAATAATAACAACGTAATATCAACATAATTAGGTAAACAAAGTAATAACATTCATATAAATATATGTGAGTATATGTAAGTGGTAGACAATCAAACAAAGTAAGATCTGAAAAGAGGCAAAGCATAACATATAATATATCTAAGTAACAAGCAAGGTATAATTCAACAATAATAAGATAATTATAATAAGAAAATTGGTGAAACAAGGTAGCAGTAACACATTAGGTAGTAGCGAGGGCAGATACATAAATAAGCGCCAATCTTCTAAAAGATTCAAAAGACTGGCCAAAGAATTCAAGCTGTGAATCATTCCCCAGGCGCAAGAGACGAGGTATCGTGCTATGGTACCCATAAACAGTTGGATAGTGGTGCTTTGCAAAAGTTTGAGTCCGCCGAGTGCGACGTGGAACATGAAAGTCAATCCGCTGGAGAAGTTCAGGACAATCAACCAGCCCATTCACAATCTTGAACAAGAAGAATAGGTCCAGGGCTATTCTTCTGGCCATAAGAGAGATAAGCCCATAATGATCAGCAACCTGCCGAACATCAACATCCAGGTAGTTCTGTCCATCTCTGACACCCAACAGACGAAGAAAACGCTTTTCAACCAGATTAAGGGAACAGTAGTGGCCAATCTGATGAGGTGCCCAAATAGTGGAGCCATATTCTAAGATAGGGCGCACAAGAGTCACATACAAACACTTCAAAGTCTCAGGGGAGAAAGCATTTCTAGAAGCTCGAGCTATAAGTCCCAGAACCCTGTTCGCTCTAGCACAAGTTTTTAAGACATGTTCGCCAGGATCAAGGTCAGGTGTGAAAAACACTCCCAGGTCCTTTACCACAGTCACTCTCTTCAACACTGATCCACGAAGGCTGTAGACAAAAGGAATTGGCAGTTTAGATCTTCCAAAGGTCATAACCTGACATTTAGACGCGTTCAGGTGCATGGCATTCACTTCACACCACTGAGCGACATAGTCCAAATTCTTCTGAAGCAAATGCTGGTTGCAAACTGACGAAACTTCATGGTAGATCTTAATGTCGTCAGCAAACAGAACAAACTTACAGTCCAAGAGACTACCAATGTCGTTGATAAAAAGGCTAAACAAAAAAGGGCCCAGAAGAGACCCCTGAGGCACTCCTGACGTCACTCGTACCACAGCAGCCGAGAGAAAGGAAGCAAACTTGACCTGCAGTGTTCGTCCAGACAAATAACTCTGAATCCACTGGAGTAGTGGGCCAGTGAATCCAAGGGCCCTGAGCTTGGCAACAAGATGAGAATGACTGACTCTGTCAAATGCCTTAGAGAAATCCAAATAAATACAGTCCACTTGATGATGTCGTGAAAAGGCAGAGTATACATAGTCAGTAAAGACGCAAAGGTTCGTGACTGTAGACCTTCCCGGTCTGAACCCATGCTGCTCAGCAATGAAAACATTCTTGAATGTATAGGACAGGAAATCCAGGATCAAAGCCTCAAAGACCTTAGCAAGCACAGACTGCAAAACTATAGGTCTGTAATTGACAACATCAGACAAATCACCAGACTTGTGCACAGGCACAAGATATCCATGCTTGAGAACATCAGGGAAGCAACCCACTCTCAAGAGCTGATTAAAGTACATGGCGAGATGAGGAGCCATAACAGAAGAACATGATTTAAGAACGAGAGGGGTTATATTATCAGGCCCAGCACCCTTGAAGCCATCAAGACAACAAAGCTTCCGTTCAACCTCTACAGCAGATATGTACACAGATGAGACACTTATGTTAGACTCATACACATAATCATTATTGCAATTAGATGGAAGTGCATAGACCGTAGCAAAATAGTCAGCAAATAGTTCACACATCTGTGAAGGTTCTTCCACTGAGACTTGGTCATGAATAAGCTTACTAGGGGTAGTATTGACCTTACACAATGACTTAATGTGACCCCAAAATGACTTAGGATTTCCTTTAACATCAGCATCAACTTTCCTCATGTAATTACCATAGCAAATCTCAGTCAAGGTCTTGCATTGACTACGAACAGCTCTGAAAGAACAATAATCCACATGAGACAGGCTCATTTTATATTTCCTGTGCAACATTTTTTTTTTAATGACGAGAGCTCTAAGATCAGATGAAAACCAAGACGGAAAATTGAACCTCGTCTTCCTCACTAGAGGAGAGTTTTGACATACACAGTCACCAAGCTCTCGACAAAACTGTGTGAAGGCGTCAAGTACATTTTCTTCATTAAGGATTGGATAGTTCAGTGATTCGATCCATTGACGAACCCCATCAACATTACACTTTCGCAAGTTCGGGATATAGATAACACGATCCGAAGATTTAGAGCACTCAAAAGGTACAGAAAACTCAAGTGCGGGATGGTAAGCCTCCTGAGACAATAAGGGGTCAGAAGCAGCCCTAACCAAGACGGAACTTACAGAAGAAAACACAAGGTCCAATAAGACACCACGTGAGTTAAATACAGAATTAACTTGAGGAGTTCTGGTGAAGCGACGTGATTGGCTCGATCAATCATCCTCTGACTTGCTAACTACTTTGAACTATTGCCTCGCGGTCTATGGTGAAAGATCTTCCCATGGAACTGTGGTGGCCCTATAAGTCAATACCTGAGCAAGAGATAGTTAGGGAACTAGTTTGTGTCGATCTCTGGAGTTCTGGTCAAGCGACGTGATTGGCTCGATCAATCATCCTCTGACTTGCGAACCACTTTGAACTGTTGTCTCGGGGTCTGCGGTGAAAGATCCTCCCATGGAACTGTGGTGACCCTATAAGGCAATACCTGAGCAAGAGATAGTTAGGGAACTAGTTTGTGTCGATCTCTGGAGTTCTGGTCAAGCGACTTGATTGGCTCAATGGTTCAAAGTGGTTAGCACAGTTCACTCCCATGGAACTGTGGTGGCCCTATAAGGCAATGCCTGTCTTCATGGCACAATTTTATAAAAAAAGTACTACAATAGTTATGAGCAAGTGGCATCGTTATGTTTAGCGAAAATATAATTTATGCTAAACAATACTGTCAAAAAAAAAAAAAAAAAAAAAACAATTAAATAAATTAAAAAAGTCAATACAAAATATTGTATAATTTGAATACTTCGTTTCGCTATTTAGAGTTATTCATAGTTTGAATAATTAGAATGTACGTGTTCTATTTGTGGTACTGATAAAAATTAGGCTATTTGAGCGTGTATGGAATATAGTGTGTAAGGAGCAGTTACATTAGACAATGAATATTCAAGAATGTTCGAGGGGTAGTGATTTAATATTGGCTTAAGGATATTGAAAACTCTTTTAGCAGGATATCAGAGTAAGTAACTACTGTTTTAATTTATTGACAAAAGAATACAATTTTAACATTGTTTATTTCCTGTGGAAGACTGTTATGTAACCCGGGAGCAACAATGTACGTTTAGTTGTAATAATGTTAGTATTTTGAACAAAGTATGACTGTATTACGTAGTTTACTTCTAGCTGCACCTGTGTTTGGTCGATTTACACTTATAATAGAGAAACACTTAAAAAATGTATAAACAAAGATTGATCCAAGTGGCAATATTTATAATCTTTAAAAGAGTTTCCGAGGGACTCAAATTTACTTGATTTAGACACAATTCTTATAAAGTGATCATGCAGGATAATAAGTCAGTATGATTTCTCCCTCCACACTTATATTAACGTAGGGTAAATAGTAGGAACATAACGCACGCGTCTTACTTTCCACCAAAGCAAAATAAAAAGACTTTAATGATTTTACTGAACATATGTGTAATTCAGTCTGTACGCAAATTGTTGCATCTTTTAAGAAAATCGTCCAGATGCAAGCTTTTTATTGCATCGTCCAGATTTATACCAAAATATTTTACTTCTCTTAGTTATTGAATTTTAACATATTGAGTTTGACAAATTGAGTCTTTACAAAGATAATCTAAGCATTATATATTACTACAAGACCCCCTATTCTCCACACTTACTTATAATATTTTTACACTTTTGAATTAAATTGATTAAAAATCATCAAAATCTCTCCAATAAGAAAGTGTACAAATACATTCTATAATTAAGGAAGTAAATTGTGTTGTATAAAGAAATAATGTTTGTTTTCTTTTTGGTACAACATGAAACTAGAATAGTTATATTTTGTAAACATGTCGACCATTATTTATAAAAAAAAATATTATCAATAATTGTGAGAAACTCATATCCAGACAGTGATTCAAACCGATAATCAAAGGTTATATTTTATAAAAAACATAAAAATGTACTGCGCGTTTTACGTTTCATAACTTCTAATACGAACTAAAAACATTTATCTCAAAAACTAATTAAGGTTTTTCTTGTTTGATAATACTGTAGATCAAGATTCATGCCCTATATACTCTTTTTAGTTTTCCAAATCTCAAATAAACTCTATTCTTAAAATTGCAAAAGATATGAATTGAATATAAATAAAAAGTTGTAATCCACTTGCATTAATATTTCAATACGTTAAAGTGTTCTTCTTCTTCTTAAAAAAACATATGTAAAAAAAAACATTCAAATGGGACATAAATGTCAAAATGTAATTCTGGTTGTATCAACGTGAGTTCCAAAGCCCGAGCGTAGAATGTCGAAGATGAATTCAGTTCTCTTGGGAAATCGAATTGCAATTCCCATTTTAAAAGTGATCACTGACGACTCGTCAATAGCTTCATTAGTGTCGAAAAAGGTTTATGGAGATGTGGAGGAGAAGTATATGAATTGAAAAATGACGAACATAACATGAACATTTAAATTCCTTTCACCCTACATGACAAAACTACTATTTGGTTAACTTGTGGTTGAACAAATTAACTTAAAAAGTTAGATTAACCCGAATTGGTTAACTTGTAGATAAATCGGCCGTGTACAATAATAATCAATTATTTATTTTTTTGCTATCGTAAACTAAAATGGGAGCAAAAGGTAAAAAAATTAGATAATAGTGGCACATAAAAAATAACGTTACTCTGATATATTAATATAGTGATGGCTTGACATCAAAGCAATGTGAATAGTTCTCTTTCATATGTTAACGTTCATTTATAATAGGGTTGGTTATGTTATGTTTAGTTTTGTCAGGTTATGTTAAGTTTGGTTATGTTATGTTGAGTTTGGTTAGGTTTGGTTTGGTTATGTTGTTTTAACCTAAGTTGTGGTTTTTTTAGTGAATTAACGGAACGATCCAGCTTTAAATTTAATTTTAATTTTACACTGTACGATCTGATTGCAGTATTGATAGTCGCCAATCACATCTTATCTCAAAGTTTTTAACTTGTTCTGAACGAGGATCATAAAGTCCCATAAAACCAAACACGGCTGTAACAATGTCATTGGTAAGTTGTTGAATAAAGGTACTTAGTAATGAAATGTTTGCAATGTAAGTTTCAATATTTCCATCAAGCGATCAAAAGTTTATTATGGTCCGAGTAACTTAAGTGCTTTAGTGGTTAAATCTAATTCAATGCAGACTTTCACAAACTGTTGTGCTATGTGTACTCACCACATCGTCTCTTATTTGTTCAGTAGTGAATAGTTTGGCCATAACAAAAACTGGATATAAATCTTATCTAAAGTTTTAATCAAGTAAACTTTAAATCCGTCCTCATTTCACCCTTAAGCATTTCCATTGCTAATGCTCAAAATAGTTCTTCATTCAATTAGCTTCACCCACTCTTGTGAGATAGTCGTTAGAATAAAGCTTAATGCATGTAAACATTAATATATATCACAAAGTTTGTATTATTGTTCGTTACTGAGACGCTAATCGTAGGGATGTGGGCGAATGAGTGTGATGAGTGTAGATGAACGAATGTAGTCTTTGTTACTAATTTTAGAAAGAGCTATTTAGAAAGAGCCCGATAACCAGAGCAACTAAGAGACCTATAGCTTTACGTGGAATGCGAACTACGTAAAATTGGTCTGAATGTTAGCTGTTTGACATGCCTTATACGTTGTGAGAATTTTTATATTTATTTTTTACATTCATTTTGAAATCCGCTGGCACTGTTTTGTTTCCATCAGTTTTCCATCATTATAATTCTTTTATTTTGTGACAGTGTATTTTTATTTCATAAAACGAATGATAAAATAACATTTATTTTGATATCGTGTTGACAATGATATTAATTTATATTATTGTACTTGCACAGTACACGTCCTTCGCACGGGGGTTTCGTTGATTTATGTTGCGTTCACTAATACAAAACATGATGAAATAAGTTTTGTCCTCTAGATTAGGTATGGTATGTACCTACCGGCATCTGTACAATTAGAAATTTCGATGTGGTTAGGTTTGGTACGGTATTTACTTCAGAACATGGTACCTAGAAAAGAGGACGGTGTATAACACGCGCATCTCCCATGACGTCACATTGGGTGAAATGGCAAAAAGAAAACAACAACAAAACACAACAATACTGTTCTAATTCCCGTAATTACAATTCCAGCTGATAAGTGGTATAACTTGCTTACTATTCAGCTGAATGCTTCTATGTAATTGGTAGATTTAGTTATCAGTATTTAATAGAATAAACAAATCAGCTGATTTCACCCACGTGACGTCATATGTCTACTGCGCAGCCTCGTCGTGAAACCGACCGTCTTTTCTAGTCTTTTATTACACAGTTCTTAGCATGACTTACCACCAAACGGTATACGGTGGTACTGACCCACACGCCCACCCATACAAGCCCGGTGGTACTGACCCACACGCCCACCCATATAAGCCCGGTGGTACTGACCCACCCGCCCACCCATACAAGCAAGATGGTACTGACCCACACGCCCACCCATACAAGCCCGGTGGTACTTTATTATGTTATTATTGTTTATTAGTAGTTTATTATGTGTAAACTATAATAAACAATTGTCAAATTGGTATTACCATCGATACTTCTTAGAGGCCCTGGGGGGTGGTGCCCTGATGTAATTTCAAAATAAAGATAGGCCTGTGTGTTAACGAGATACCCTAAGAAAGTCTATGCAACATTTCAGATGAAGGGTCGAGTAGTTTTTGCGTGATTAAATTTTAGGTGTTAAGGGGTGTTTAGTAGGGGTGTCCTACGTCAAACCCATTTGTCATATTGAAACTTCAGAAGGCTAGTAAGAGCAATTCTATCAGTCTCGGATTACTTGTTCCCAAATATGAGACACCGACACAAATTTGTACATATTTTAAGGTGAGTATGAATGATTGCATGAGTGTGGATGACCTGTGTAGTCTGGTTACTAACTGAGTATAACTTATGCCCAGAAAGCGTAATCCTCCCAATAGCCAGGGAAACTCAGGGTTCTACAGTTTTAGGTGGAATCCGAGCCACGTAGATTCCCTCTCAATATTCCGACCTTGATTGCTACCTATCAAGAACACCCCAGACTTCGCTGATACTGTCCACGTTGATGGCAACTATTGATCAGAGGCTATATTGGTTGGGGAAGACAAAGGTTGTTGGACATTTGCCACCATTACGTGAAAATTACCAATCACGACGTTTCGATTTGGTAGAACCCAAACCTTTTTCAAGTGCTAAAAACTAAATTACGTCTACACAAACATGTTATAAAACTACGTTCTTAAACTAATAAACTTATCTACATTAATAATTATCTACATTTTAACCTAGATGTAGATAATTATTAACAAAATGTATTTGTAAAATTAATTAGATTGGATAGTAGTCTCCGTCCTTCCGAGTCACATATATCATTTTTTGTGCATGCTTGCAGTTTTTTTAAATTAATAGTATTTTTCAGGTGCCTTATATTTATTTTATTTATGATTAGCTAATGTAATCTCATTTCAGTCTAATTTGAATATTAATTTAATTGTGTTTTAACATTTTTTCGTTGATTTCATGACCTTGGCAGCGCCTAATTGGTTATATTAATTTAACCCTGTTAACATTTTTATATTTAGCAGAAGTTCATTTTGTTGTACCCCATTCTATGATCTAGGTCAACATATAGATAATTATTAATGTAGATAAGTTTATTAGTTTAAGAACGTGGTTTTATAACATGTTTGTGTAGATGTAATTTAGTTTTTAGCACTTGAAAAAGGTTTGGGTTCTACCAAATCGAAACGTCGTGATTGGTAATTTTCACGTAATGATGGCAAATGTCCAACAACCTTTGTCTTCCCCATCTGATACTCCATCATTAACAAATTTCAAAAACAAAGCTATGTTGGTATTGAGACCGAGCATAGAACCTATCACCTACAATAAATATAGTACTTTGTCCCTAAGTAGCTGGGTTACAACACTACGCCACTATTACCGAATTATAAGTCTTGTAACTATACTATACTGCTGGATGCAAACAGAAGCAGTATTCAAAGTATCCCAAATTTAATATACTTAATTTGCCTACTTCCCATTAAGAATTCAAGTTCGAATCCTGCCTTAACTGTTAGTATTTATGAGAGTAATATTTACCTAAGTCTGTACTGGTTCTCCCCTTACTCTATCTGATTAAATTCCCCGCACAGATCCACTAGTCTACAGGGAATGTATGAAGTAAAATAAAAAGTAGAGATCGGCCTCTTAAAAAAACTATAAATTTTTACAAAAAATGCTATCCAGTACAGTTATATTTCCCGCATAAATCAAAATTTCAAGTTTCAAGTAAATCCATTCACAACATTTAGAATTTGTTGTACATAAACTTACGGAAATAAACATGTATATACAGATGTTACATTATTAGATCATAACAACTTTATTAAGTTTATATCAAAGTCGTCCATCCTTGACGACCACCATTTTATAAGTACTGATAAACAGCATTTTTTGAAGAGTAGTTTTAGGAGTAATACATATCAGTAACCTCACTCAGTAAATATCGTGATAAATGTAATGACCAAATAACATCAAACATAAATATCAATTTATATTGTTAGATCGGATTAACAAACAAATAAAAATATTACGCCGAAATAAACACGAAAAATTAGAGAAGTTCCATGACACAGAGTAAGTGTTCGATTGTAAGTGAAAAGCATTACGTGCCTCTAGGGTGTGGTAAACGGGTGGTGGGGGTGGGCTGAAGGTGGATTAACTGGAAGCCTCTTTATTTAATTTCATTTACTGCTCTCTCTTGCTGTTTTTCTACCATTCCAGTAACATATAATAATTAAATAGCCTTGAAGATAAAGAATTAAAAATGTTAAATTTAAATTAAAACTGTCAGGTATTTTTTATGTTTAGCTGCTATCAATACTGGTTTACAGTATTGATGAAAAAATGTTCAAAAAAATGTTAAAAAAAAAAGAAAAAATGTTCAACTTATCCAAAAGTGTATGATATTCCAACTCCATCCTGGTATGAGGGACCAGAAATCTTGAATCACCACAATGAACTCACCACGAATGACAAATGCGAACTGTTCCCCGTAGCAAGCCGATAAGTGGTGGGGGAACCCCCTCCAAGCGATGCCTAGGTGGACTGGAGCTGGTGATTGGGGGAGGGGGTAATTTACCTTGTCTTTAACTTATTTATAAATCTGACTTTGTTTGAAACATTAACATTACCGTCATATTTCCCTTCCATAGAATTTAGTACTCGCTATGGCTTCCATGAATACTAATGGTTATTCAATGTAAAATAACATGTATTTACATCGCATTCTTACTCTCCATAGGCCTGCTTATTTAACAAACCACTGGAATTATGCTAAATTAAAATTGCTATAGAAACATATTTCTAATTTTAGCATATTTGATCAGGTTAAAAGCACTGTTTATATTATATCATTAAGGTAAATATATTTTAAAGTTTGAAACCTAACAGGTCTCTGTATGCCTTCTATTTTTATTTTAAAATGCCTTATGATTGTCGATAAAGACTTAGATTTTTTTTGAAACAACAGCATACTGACAGTTATGACACTAGAAATATTTTTTTTTCATCTTAAAAGTCTAACACTGTCATCTGTATTTCATGTATATCTTGTGACAACAAATGATTTGAATGTGAAATCCTCTTTAGTAATAAATCTGGGCTGATAAGATACATGAAACAAAAAGACAAACATCTTTATTTTATAAGGTGGGGTTTGGATTAGACAGCCCTCTCATCACCTAACCTGAAATGGTAATAATGGAGATATTATTTATGAATATGACATTGGTTGAATCTGTATAAGATACGTGAGAATAATTTTTGCTGGGTTAGGTTGAACATTGCACCATTGTTAGTCATAATTTTTATTTGTTGAACATTGTTGTGTTTCTAATGTGTAAAGATACATTATAACAATCTTTAATTGTCATATAATTATAATCATTAGCTAATAAAACAGTTGCACAGTAGGATCTGGTTCAAGTTGAAGAGATATGGGTTGCAATCAAACACTCACTTGCTTACAATCATTTATTTTGTTTCATTAGGCCTTTGTATTTGAATGACCAATTTTATATGTTGTTGTTTTACTTATTACAAACATTTGTGTTTAATCGTAAGAATTTAATTTCAATAATTAAACATGCCAGTAGAGTACAGTGCCTTCGTTTTGTTATAATCTTACGGGTTCTAGAAACCTACGAGTTTTCTCAAAAAAACTGAGTAACTAACTATGAAAATCGAAAACAAATTACAAAATCACTTTTTTATTTTCAAAACATACAAGCGTTTAGCATCAAGAAAAGGTGTATCTACTAAAATGTGAATTACAAAATATTATCTATATTAAAATATTTGCTTTATATCGTAACAAAATATATTAAAAGTCTATAAGTATATTGTCTGATTCACAAACACATTTACCTCTTAAAGATCAGTATCAGAAAATTTATAGTGATTTGTTTCAAATGTATCAAATTGTTTTAAGAAATTATTTTGAGTCTGATGAAACCAATAATGCGTTACAGGAGACCCCGTGAAAAAAAGTAATCATGAAATATAGGGGTTCCACCCCATTTTTCCTATTTTATATATTAAAACTAGTTATTATTAACCCCACGAACACTATCCATAGAAATTTTCAGTACTACCCATACAGATTTTTGACAATGAAAAAATGAATAAAAATGAAATAGAAAAAACTCTATATTCTAATACATTGCATTAATATTATGTCGTTCTTCTCCTGAAACGAATGTGACATCAAATTATTCATGGTGAATTATAACTGAGATGTCTATAAAAAAAGTAGGTTAAGTTAAGTACGGTTAGGTTAAGATTAGTTAGGTTAGGTTTGGTTAGGCTAGGTTGGTTAGGTTTGGTTAGGTTAGGTTGGGTTAGGTTAGGTTAGGTTGGTTAGGTTAGGTTATGGTTAGTTAGATTAGATTATCAAGACTGTTAATATGTACTCACGGTCAACGTAACTAATATAACCTAACTTAATCTAACCCACTTTATTGTTGAATATATCAGTTATATTCCTCGTATTAATATTTTTATATTATATTCATGGTCAGGAGAAAAAAAAACTACACAAGACTATTATAATATACATAGCTTTTTAGGGTAACCTTTTCCTCTTTTTAAATTTTTTTCAAAGATAGGTATTTACACCAAAAATATTTATGAATTGGTGTTTGTGGGGTTAGTGGTGAATAGTTGAAAAAATCATGAAAACGGGGTGAAACTCTTTCATTACATATTTAACAAAAATAACACTACATTTGCTGATTTGTTGTGTTTTGTTTCAAGCCTAGCGGTTCGGCCCTTCGCATGCCAAATCAACCTAAAAGCAGCTTTCGTGCCTCATGAATATTGAAACACTTTTCACTAACCAGATTCTCTTTGTTAGGAGGCTTGGTTTTACAGAACACCTTACATCCGGACTCACTATACACCCGGATGTCACAAAAAAGATACCCTTCCTGTTAATATTCCTATATGTACCTAATTAAATGTAATAAATGACTGGTAACATTCCGTCGAACTCCTCTCCGAATGGTGTCAAACTGTATTCTTTGGTTTTTTACAAAAAAATTAGTAACTCATGATCGGTTTGACCGACTTAAATTTTGCAATCTTCGTTATACTAGTAGCGATGTCATGTCAACATTTTAAATAAACAGCAGAAAAGTATCCACTGAGTTATCTTAGCGATTTTGAATTGCTGGCAGTTTAAATGATTTTTTTACAGGATTATTTTGAGTTAAACATTTTAAATTGCCACAATTTGAAAATAGCAAAGTATAACTAAATGAATATTTTTATGCTGTTTATTAATGTTATTGTTAAGACATGTGCAAAGTTTCAATTCTATTGGTAAAACCGCTCTTGAATTTTAAATTAAAATTTAAATTGTAAGTTTCTCTATTACAATTAAAAATAAAAAGACAAAGACTAAAAAGTTATGAATAAGAACTATTTTACTATTTATTTTTTGTCCCAAATTAGATATAGAATCCAATACAGCAATGATACCTTTTTTGTGACAACCTGTGAATTTTAAAAGCAGGCAGAAAATAAATAATATTAGAATGGTATTGGACTTTTTATTATCTAGTTTTAGTTCCCATAATATTTAGATATTTCAACTTCATTCTTCCAAATAAATTCTCTAATATCTGTTATCAACTATTCTTTTATGTTGACTTTTACTGTTTTCTAAACCCTAAACCTCCCTCATTCATTAACATCACTGTTTTCTAATAATAATGTCGATTAGAATGTATTATTGTATATAAGATAAATAAAACTGCTGTTTAACAGTTTGGATGTATTTTTAGTGGATCTTTTATGAGTATTTTTAAATATTAGATCATGCTTTTTGTTGTTTCCTTTTTTTAAAGCCATACGTTATTATATAATACAGTGCGTTTATCTAAATTCGAGCTGAATTTTGTATAAGTAGCTAATTTACTTAGCATTTTTACGATCTAATAGTATCTAAATAAATACATATTTAATTTGACATAGAACGATAAATATAATGACTAATACACAATAATAAATATGAAACAATTTAATTCTAAATTTTGTCTAAATATGGTTTTGTTAATTAAACATTTTGTTGTGATTAATTATTGTGCTATCAATAAGTTTATCTTATGTACTGTACATATCCATATCATTACTCAATAATTTTATAATTATTTTAAGTTTTAACAGTCAATAATATTTTCCAAGTTTTATATTTGTTTTATTAAAATATTAATAGTTGTATAAATTATAGAATAATTTCTTATTATATAGTTACAGTTTACCTACAGTGTTTTCCTTATTTTGTTGCTAATAAAATAATTCTCTTTAGTTTCAGTTATTTTGTATTCCTGTACATTTTATAACCTAGTATAGAAAAAAACAGTTATTTTCTGTAAACATTTTTATATTTAATTCAAAACTTCAGTACCCATAAGAGAGTGATATTCAATTTGTAGAAGATAAATCATAATTGCTTTAATGTGTTATTTAGTTGTTAAACTGATATTTTTAATAAGGACGAAAATTATAGAGGGAAAATTTCGTTGAGGCCCTGCATTTTTGAAGATATCCTTAAGATTTAAGGCAATACAATCCAAATAAAATATACTCTGTACAAATATTTTTTAATACATCTCTACACCATGGTAAAAATAGTAAACCAGCCTTCTGTATAACGGTGAATTCTGATATACAAATTGTTATGAATTTTTCCTACAGGCTATTCAGAAAATGTTCTAGTTTCTTGAATCATCATTTATATTCAAATTGATTCAAACAACCATTGAATCCAAATCCAAGAAGTATACATATATTTTACAATTCATGCTTTACAATATTGCACGTCTAAGCAAAAAGATGTTACATTGAACATGTAATATTGAAACAGGAGGACATGGACAGTGGGAGCAAATGATTGGGAACCCGTATTTCGATACAGATCGTGTACAACGATCAAACCCTTAAGAATTAAAATAATATATAAAAAGAATAGAATTTGAATATTTGTACAGTTATGTGAGTTTAAGAATTTCAAAATAGTGCCATAAAATGGTACACTTAACATTAAGGATTGGTAAACTATGGTAGTATTATCCGACGAAAAACAAAAAATTAAATCATTATAAATGTAGTTGTAATAAATAAGAAAAGTAAATAATTATTGAAGGGGTGCGTATTTACAATTCTAGAATATTGAAAACGAAAATTATTGAGCATTATGTTTTGTTAGTCAACAGAGTGGAAATAAATTCGTAAATTTTTATTAATTTATCCAAGAACAGTCAATTTTATGTTTATTAAAAAAATATAATAAGTGAAAGTAGAGAGACATTCAATGTTATTTTTATTTTACAACAATTGTTGACCGATACATCCATAAAACTCACAGCACACCAATAACCTTACTGTAAATTTGATTTCTAGCAAGTTTTCTTTTAAAAAGTGTCATAAACAAAACAAAAATAAATATCAGTAATTAATAAAAAAAAAAAATAACATTTTAGATACTTGAAACATACAAAAAAATCAGTTTCTTGTTACACTAAATATTCAAATATATTTAATGTAAAATATGTTTTCTAAATTACTCTATGTTTTATACTGATTTTTTTTTATTCAACATATTATTACACATACTGAAGAAATCATAACCAGTTAAAGACGTAAGAGATACAGCGAATGAGACATAATGCAGGAATCCATCACTTGCTGTAGTTGGGGAGGTTGGGGTTGAGGCTGCCTACTTGCCCCACTTCTGGAACAGCCCCTTGCGCTGACACCGACAGTTGGCTCCCCAGAGGTTGCAGCGACAGGAGCTGTTGTAGCAGCAGTCGTTGGGTCTGTGGTCGCAGTTCCCGCTTCGCCTCACACACGCACGTCTGTAAAGGTAGATCAGAGAGGAACGCCTGCAAAAATCATTAAATGCCTTCCAGAAAACGTCTTAAGGCTAACAGCACGAGGTGTGATAAGTGATTTTTAACCTTCCGTTTTTTTAGAGGTCATCTACTGGTTTTAATACAGTAAATGCAAATCGAGTAAAGAAATTTGCAGCCTGCAAATATTGAAATAAAAATAATTATTCAGACTAAAAAACATTTAACTCAACTCATAACTGCTTACAATTAGGTAAGAGGTAGAATAAGTGTAATGGTATATTTCAACAGGTATGTTTTGTCATTTGTAATTTTCTAAATTTGTACTCCCTATGCTCAAATTTGTTATGGAAATCCGAACCTGTAATTAGTATTTTTATAATGTGCATTTTTCAACAATTATTCTGGGAAGAATAAAACAGAAAATGTAAATAAAATACGTCATGCAAGTTACATATTGGTTAGTTAAATAAATACAGAGTGTACATTATGTCTGGAAACACCTAAATATATTCTTTATTCATCAAAATATAAATTCGAAAATTTACAATCGTGATAGGTATTGGCCGTCTACTTTTTGGAACATTGTTTAGCCATGTCATTCAAAAAGGGGGCGTCCTGTTGAGGGTATCTTCAATATCCTTTATGGAAGTCTATAACTTGTGATACACCACTTTAAAGGTTATAGTGAACTGAATTGAATGCCACAAACCGCATCTCTAAGGAATCATTCCATCAGAAAATAGAGTTCTTTGAGTATTGAATATTGGCGATGTTCAAAAATGTTATTTTTAACTTGGTTCTTGCCACAGTAATGTTTTACAGTAAATTTCCTAACATTTAAAAAAAATGTTTAATTGATAAAAAACTATATTTTCATTTTGAGGTGTTTTTTTAAGTGACCTTTTGATACACTTTTACTACAATAGAAGTGTGTAAACAATGATTTATTTAAACATTAATTTATGGTGATAGAAAAGTTTAACACTAACCTTTTAGCACCATTTGGTGATAAAGTAAATGTTTGAACTGTTTTCCTTCTTCAGTTTTACAATGAAGTTAAAATGAAATTGTTTAAAGTGCTTTGTTTTATAATGGAGTGTTTCCTTTGAGATGCGGTTTGTGACATTATATTCAATTTATTATAGCCTTTAAAGTGATGTATTACAAGGTATAGGCTTCAATAAAGAATATTGACGATACCCTTGACTGTGAAATAACTAAAAAATGTTGCAAAAAGAAGGTACCCAAGAGCTATTAAGTTTGTTTCGAAAAAAGTTTAGAATTTTTATTTCGATTATTAAAGAAAATGTTTGGGTACATACAGACCTGATTGACTCCATATATTTAATGTCTTCACAATGATGTTGTAAGATTTATTTAATTGAAGGGTTTAATGCTAGTTGTATGGTAAAAGAGTAAGTTATATATGTGTTGTTTCTTTGACACTGATATATGAAATGGTTAATCGATTTCCAAAAGATCGATTTCCAAAAGATCGATTTCCAAAATAAGAGTCGATCTTATTTAGAAGCCTAATTATAGTTCTACATTTAAATTTTCAGACTATTTATAGCGTAAAATGTAATATAGTTATATTATCCTTAGATTTGGCCTAACGTTTTTGGACTTTACTACATTTTTCTTTAATGGACTTTATCTTCCATGTTCTAAAATAATTATTGAGTTTGGTTAGATCAAGTGTAAGAGTTATTTTTTTTTTTTTTTTTATATGTCCTCGTGTTGAGTTACGAGAGCAATGTCATCTAAATATATGAAATGTCTGGACTGTGTGTTGAGAATGTTGGCATTGCATGCATTGAACAAAAATAAGAGCAATAACGGAGCCTTGTGGCAGTCCACCATAAGAGTGAATGACAATAACATCAATTCTGTTCAGGCATCTCTACTTTTTGCTTCATATTTTGTGTTTTTCAATTTGAGTTTAATTTTTGAAAAGGATACTAATGTTATATACATTTTTATATAGTGTTAAATAAAGTCGTATCTAAATAATTTTATATTATGTATGAGCTGCATAGTAAAATTCTCGGTTATGACATGTTGCGGCTGGTTTACAGTTTTTGTTTTATGGATTTCTACGTAAACTATAATAGTCTCAGTGAGTATTTAAATATACTTCCTTGTTTAGTTAGTTGTTGGTTAGCATTTAGCATATTTTATGTAGCTTTTATAAACAACATATTCAGAAAGCTGCACTTTTTCCAACTTTACGTGATTTATGCTGTAATTTAAAATGCATGCATATATGTATGATATTTTAATTTATGTAAAGGTGTTTCCTCTTTATTTGAAATTAACCTTTGGACTATTGCATGAAATAATAAAGATTTTGTGTATATTATATACACAAATGATGTACTTTTTATATTGAACCTAAATATAAACCTATTGTTTGTATGTACATATCATCGTTCAAAATAAATAAACAGCAAGATTGATATTTATAATAAAATACTGTAAAACACAAATAACTAAGTCGATGTGTCTAATCATTAAATTCATAACTAACTTCATAAAACGTAAAACTTGACACACTTATCGGTAATCTAAGTCTAATACAACACAAACGAGTCATTTTATTCATATGAGACATCAAGGTACGTGCGACACCAATATGGAAGTCTGTACACCTGTGTGACCGAGCCAGTGGGGCGGCTGCCCTGAGCATCTTGCCGCAGCGTCACTTATCTGGAGCAGGGGGGAGTTCTGACTCCCTGTAGCTGCAACACACACAACGTCAACTGTCCTCTCCAGAGGAGCAATACCAATAACAAGTTTACGAATACATTTACAAATAATACAAAAATCTTTTCGTAATAACGTGCGAAATGTGATAGAAATTTTATAAAAAATAACTTTTTGTATGTCGAAAAAGTAAATTATTGTTTGACATTGATTTTAATGTTATCAATTGGTGCTAGGTTAGGTTAGGTTAGGTTAAGTTAGGTTAGGTTAGGTTAACTCTACAATTAATGCGATGTGAATTCAAATATTATTAGCATCTACGATTTTCTCTTCTCACTCTTTGGTTCGAATCTTAAAATTTGCCAATGGCTTTATAGAAATTTTACATATAAAGTAAGAACAAGTGGAAAGTTATTTAAATTGTGTTATTTCTAAGTAAATTGTGCTGTTAACTTCATTAACAAACTTTCATACTGTATATTATTAATATAATGACATAACAAGAAACAGAACATCTGTCGTAAAATAAGAGTGTAGTTTAATATGTTTATAGACTATCGTTTAACTTGTATTTATGCATTATAAAAGTAAAATTAAAAAAATAATAATTAAAATTAAAAACAGTTGGATCAGTTATTATCTTCTGTTATAATCTTGCTAGCCTAGTGGTTAGCACATCTGCTTCATATGCAGATGGTCACGAGTTCAAATCCCGGGAGGTCCACTAAAATTTGCCATAGGGGTTTGTACCGTTGTCCCTCAACAACGTTTTAATATGTTCAAAATGGCACTGGCGTAGAAAGTAAAAAGAAACAAAAGTTAAAACTATGAATATAGTTAAGAGAAATCATACATACTACAAGGCCCGTAAACAAATATATAACTAACATAGTTATGCATAAGACTGACGTTATAACAAATAATTATATGTTACACAAACAACAATTTTATATATTTTTAGTAAATGAGATTAAACTCGTTATCTTCTGATAAGCTGCAGCCTTATCACACCTCATGTACTACAGTACAGTACCACTCATGCAGTGTATGTGAAGGGCGGAGCCTACAGCCCTCTGAGCCACTCACTTCTGAGCCGTCTGCAGTAACCTTTCAAGGTCATTGTCCGAGGGGTACTCTTCCAGCATGGACTCGTCTGCAACAGAATCACCCGAGGCTTTAATACAAGACACGCATAAAGAAGGAGGGCTGTAGTAGACTCACTAGTACAGGACTCGGTCAGATTCCGTTATATACCCCCCCAATAGAAACTATATGTTATACAGCATGTAACCTAACTTACAACCTAACTTAACCTAACCTAGCTTAACTTAAAATACCCTAACCTAACTTAACCTAACCTAACCTAACCTAACCTAACTTAACTAAAATAACCTAACCTAACTTAACCTAACTTAAGCTAAGCTAACTTAACTTAACCTAACATAACCTAACCTAACCTAGCTTAACTTAAAATACCCTAACCTAACTTAACCTAACCTAACCTAACTTAACTTAAAATAACCTAACCTAACTTAACCTAACTTAAGCTAAGCTAACTTAACTTAACCTAACCCTAACCTAACTTAACTTAACCTAACCTAACCTGACCTACCTACCTATCCTGACTCCTACCCAACACAGACACTTCAGACCTCTTTTTTTAAATAATAAACTTCACTCGCCAGTTCAAATGAGCCTACAGACCTGTGCGTGAACCTTATTCAGTGAGTGAAGTACCGACCGTTAGATCAGTCGGGGAAATCTAAACCTGAACCTTGCCTTCCGTAGTCCGAAGCCTTAGCCACCGTGCTGTAGTAGTGTCTACATCGATGGCAACCATTGAGTGAACGTCTTGTCACTAGAACTTGTCTCCTACAATTAAAAATCTTTCTGCCTAAGTACCAAATATTATGGTGATTTATTTCAGTAAAATACATTTTCATATCTATGCGATTCATATAAAACATTAACTTTTTTTGGTATGAACAAAAATACATATTTACATCATTTCAGTTAGCGTACAATTCTTTCAAAAAAGTAAATATTAAAAAATTACAAATACATCGGGAATAGTGATATTTAAGTCCATTAAAAAAAAAAAAAAAGAAAAAACGAGTTACAGTGTTATAATATTAGGTTTATTTATTACTGAGCAACGTAATAAAAATAATAGTTGATGTTTTATCAAATTAGATTATACCAAAGAGATTAAAAATATTTTGCTTCGTACATAAAAGTTATGTAATTAATACATAAAATTTGAATTTGAATCGCTCTGATTCGTCTGAAAATGGTCACCGTGGTTTGCTGAAATTTATATACTAGGGTTCTTTTGTATCTGTGCTATATATTTACAAAGTTATTATGTATGATGCTCACTTATATTCCTAACTACACTTAATGTGCTAATTAGTAAATTATTTTTAAGATACCTGTGTTCAGTTATTTCGTAAACTTTTTTTAATGAATAAATCGTTCTTTATTGTGTTATGTAACTTTAACATGACTTCGCGTAACTTCAAAAGGTGATTCTCACGCTTCAGCGTGCACTCGGATGTAAAGGTGTTGTTAAGGAGGAGGCAAGATCCTGTGAGTAGAGCCCTCAGAGCTGAGCTAGACTGCCAATTATCCCAGCCATTAAACCAACTCCTGTTTCCTTCCGGAGGTAATAAGCGAATCTACAATTTTTTATATTAAAAAGATATATATATATATACTTCTAAAAGGTAACAAAATAATAGTTGTATGAACATGTATGAACGTGTATGAACATGCATGAACGTGTATGAACATGTATGAACGTGTATGAACATGTATGAACGTGTATGAACATGTATGGACAAAATAAGCTATGAACATGATTTTGATGATTCAACATGACTTTAATGAAAACTTACAATTAACATTAATCTGTAATTCAAGATATTACATTGAAGTTATTAGAACAATATTACTTTGAGAGGGTGACCGTGGCAGGATCTGCTTAGTACCGTCGGAGAAAAAAATTATAAAAACTCGAGTTTTAAACAACATTGTACAGAAAATAATTACAACACGAAATAAAGCTTTCATTAAACAATTTTGTTTGTTTCTGCTTTCTTTAGGTGTAAAGGGAAACATTTTAATATTTTTAATTTGTTTGAACTGCTGTTAGAATAAAAAAAGAGCTGGCTTTCTAACCCTTTACACCGAAGCATTAACATTAACAATTCTTCCAATAAAAACTCCTCGTCAGAGCAATAAAAGCTCTTTTTATAGCTAATTCTAGAGTGTTATCAACTTAGATTAATTAACAAAAAAGTTCTCATAAAAAATGCAAAACACCTTTTTCTAGTAATTGAGTAGGCGTACTAAACAGAATAACTTCGTTTTGTAGATCACAATATTCGATATACGGGCTTGGCTGCTACGGACTGGAATGATTGAGGGTGAATGAGTTTTATGTAAAAATATTTAAATTTAGTTTGTTTTCTCTATTATTCTTGTTTTTTTTTCTTTGCCAGTTTGTATTGTATAATTTGTAATAATTCGTATACTTTTGTATTTTATAGCATAACTTTTTTTCAATCAAAGTAACTGGGGGTAGTAATTGCCCTCCATTTTGCAAGTTTATCTTCAGATAGTGTGTTGTTTATTTCATAGTAATTGAAATATAAAATTATTTCTATTTTAATATACATAAAATGTATTTATTTATGATCCCCACTGTCAAGTATCTCCATATTATCGAAGCCCATGAAAGGTATATTTTTGCAATAAATATAGTATGTTCTCTGTTATATTCCTGATTCATGGTGCTCATCCCAGGATCTTCCATAGCTCAAATTGATATTCAAACTTGAAAATGAGGTAAGTGATTATTTTAATTAAATTAATTGCATAATTATGACCAACCAAAACTGGATACAAATTATTTCTCTAGGATTACATAAAAAAGGTTAAAATAATAACTCAGGCCTGAGCAATTTTAGTGGTTCAGCCCGAATGAAATATATCGAGATTGACAACATTAGTCAAAAGCCGTAGAAAGATAAATTTTCATAATTTTAACCATACGTTATAGTGGGTATGTAACAAGTAGTTATTTCAGACCACTAGACTCAATTTTACTTTATGAAGGTAAATATAAATATTTACGCTGAAATAGTCATAAAGGGCTGTAAGAGGGTGTTTTTATAGTTTTATTTTTATGTGGTTCAGCGTAAACTTCTATTTTCTAACTGACACGCTAATGTTTCACTCTGCATTATACAATAAAATTGTTTAATGATTGACATTGGTTAATTATTTATGCGCATTGGTTATATGACCAAGGTACAAGTATATACTTATAAAGAAAATATCCATAAAGACTACTAATGGTGGGTGGGGGTTCCGTCAGTGGGGGTGGGTTGGGTGCAATTATTTTTAAAATGTACTTATTAAAAAAAATACAACTGGAATATTTAAAAATAGTTTAGTTCCGTATTTTTTCACTCATTAGGAAAACAAGAAAGTTCTTCTATTTACTTTTTTCTGGAGCCAGTGTAAATTTTTACTTTGAATTTTAATGTTGTTTCTATTTTTATAGTAAGTCAAAACTTTCTATTACTCTCTGTAAAGAAATATAAAATTATATAACATTTAAACCAAAGTATATAAATTCATTGGTTTGTAAAATATTTATTAGTGGATATTGATTTAATATAGTAAATACTTTAAATTACTTGGTATTATCCAGTTTAGAAAGGGTAGGCTAAGCATATATAGTCCACACCTTGTTTTCGGCAGGGCAGCACCGTTGTAAGCCCCTCCGAATCCTGAATGATAAAAGTAGCAGTAACAATTCATAAGATTTACTTGCGTAGTACCTGTTACTAGGCGTTCACTACATCCATGAGGAAGTGACCTATGTGTATATTTTCTCAGTGATATGTCCAAAATTTCAAGAAAATGAAATGAACAAACTAAGCTACTAATAATTAAAATAATAAGAGTTGAATTCAAATAGTAAATTTATAAGACTCAGAGAAATTTTAATTTCAATTTTGTTTGAACAATATATTTGAAAGAAAGTATAAAAACTGTAAAATAATTCCAAGATTTCTTAAGGTAATGGACAGATCCATGTCCATACAATATTTCACTATGTTCATATCTTTCAAGTTCTTTGATAAAAGTTAGTTATTGTTTGGTTAGAATTCCGACTAACATTCTACCAGGAGTGTGTGTGTGTGTGTGTGTGTGTGTGTGTGTGTGTGTGTGTGTGTGTGTGTGTGTGTGTGTCGTTTAAGATAGTGAGTGACATTGTAAGAGGTTGTGTCAGTCATGTAAATGGAAAGCCACGTACAAGGCAGTATGTCCCTGTCGAGTGTATGTACTAGATAGTGCCTTTATATGTCAAGGGGAATTGAGTTTGTTATGTAAATATATGTCCTGCAATTTATTTATCCTGACTTCCTTCAAAGAATTCCGTTACTTTAGAGCTTAGAGCTTTAGGTAACAGGAAAATTACATTATAAGTGAAGAAGTCCCATGAAGATATTCAACCTGATTCAACCATTTTAGGGCGTATGAAATAATAAAATTAAGGAAAAGTGAAATAAAAGTTTTTCAAATTATGGTGGCCGTACACTGTCACATATTAATAAAAAAACATTAATAATTTGTCCCAGATCAGAACAAATCAGAAACGTTTACACTTAAAAATGAGACTTCTCCCACGGTGGTTCAGATATATTACACACTTATTTTACTAATGCAACAAATATTTCTGAACACATGGCTTTTTTCGGATATTTTTCGTCAATTCATTACTAGAATTTAGGTTAACCTAACATAACTAAACCAAACCTAACATAGCATAACTAAACTTAACATAACCTCATCTAACCTAACCAAAACTAACATAACCTATCTAAACCTAACATAAGATAACCAAACCTAACATAACCTACCAAAGTAGTAGCAGTGAATTAACAGGAAATGACCCTTTTTTTCATGTCAGAAAAAAGGCTAGCTTGTGTTCAAAACATGTAGAACTTATTTTCTGATCAATGTTGCATCAGTGGGTTAGGATTACGTTCAATAAATTGTCATGGTTGGTTCTAAAACTGTAAATATGCCCCTAAAAAGTATCAAATTCAAATTCTTTATTGTGTAGCATGACAATGTTATAATTGTATTACACTCGTCATTAAATAAATCTACCTTAAATTTAAAGATTGTACAAGAAACTTAATAAATGTACGGTAACAAAAAATATAAACTTCTCCCAGAGCTATGCAAAACAAACAAAATCTGTATAGACTATTTCACTTTTATGCTATGTATCCGATAAATACTCACCAACAGAGTAAAAAATTTTTATTAAAAGGTGATTACGGAGTAATTTTTTGAATGTGATCGGGTCATTTTCTAGTTTAATATTTTGTGGCAATTTGTTAAATAATTTTGGCCCCATATTTTGAGGGAGTGAGGCAGTACGGTGGAGTCGGTGGGGAACTTGCCTATGTTGGTCACGGGATCTTGTGTTATAATTGTGGACGTCTGAACCAACTTTGATGAAATCATATTTGAATCTGTAGTACAAAATCATTTCATAGATGTATAATGAGGGAAGGGTCAATATTCTTTATGATTAAAAAAATGTTTTACACGGTGCTCTTCTACGTACACCAGCTATGGTTCGTACATCTCTTTTCTGCAGATAAAATACCCGCAGGAACTCCTTACGCGACGCTGAGCCCCACAGAACAATCCCAAACCGTAGCCTTGACTCAATCAGGGAGTTATAGATTAGCGGCAAAAGGAAATAGTTTTGGTATTGAGCATATCTTCTAAGTAAAAATAATTGTGAAGACAATTGTGAGCATATCGTATTTATGTGCTTTCCCCATGTAAATTTACTATCAAAACTTAGTCCTAAGTACTTGCAGTCCAATTCTAAAGGTAATTCGAACTCATTCATGATGATCAGTGGATCGTCATCTAAACTAAAATGATTAGAAAAACGAATACTTTTTGTTTTTGAAGGGTTGACGTGTAAATTATTGTTGTTTAAGTACTGATATAACTTTGTTAGCTGTAAGAAGCAGTTTCTTTCGAGATCTTCTAGTGATTTCTCTCGGAAGAGTAAGGCAATATCGTCCACGTACATTGTAATATGTAAATCAGGGAAACCTAATATTAAGTGGTTTGTGTATAAAATAAACAATATCGGCCCCAAAACTGAGTGTAACAATCTTCAACTCTCGAACATTTAAACACGTGTTGACCCAGGATACCACAGAATGAATGGGAAATACATGAAGCCATTCTCAATATGTGTTTGAAATGATCCTTAAACATGGTTAATTTTCGGACTCTTTCATGCAAGTAATTTTATTATGATGATGCAATGTAATCCCTATAAAATATGAATTCTACGAGGATTTGTGACCTCAGCATATTAGAGTATTGTGCTTCCATCCAGGACCACTGTGCCTGAATTTGTGGGTGGGTGGGCCAGAACCACCGTGCTTTTATGGGTGGGTGGGTGGGTCAGTAACACCGTGACTATATGGGCGGGCGGGTTTATTTACTCTTTTAAAATTATATTGGCCCTGTAAGATATTTGGTACAAGTCGAATAATTCATCAGTATTTACAAAAACATTTTTAAAAGTTTCTGAATATATAGTTTATTTCTGAATTCGAAATAAATTAGTACTACTGCACGGGTATGAGCGTGTGTTTGGGATAATACCACCATACATGTATGGTTGGGTGAATGGGTACCCCACCAGACAATTCTATTTTAGTAAGGTTTGTCCACCTTTTCACCCAAACAAGTACGGTAGTGTACGTGTAGCGGTGGGTCGTCACTACTTGGGCGAGTGGGTCATCACCTCTGTACTTGTATGGGTGGGTTATACCACTGTGTGTTGGTACGTTTGTATGCATGGGTTGGAGAGCCACTCCACTATACGTTTAGGGGTGAATGGGTCAGTGTCATATTACGTGGTTGGCCGGGTAGGGGGGGAGGTGAATCTGGTCAAATCGATAATTCTGACGAAACTACATTCAAGCAATTTTCAGTAGTATAAGACCAATAAACTTAGAGAGAAAAAAATATAAATAATTCGAAGCCCTATAGAAGCTACTGGACAACAGATTACAACACTCTTTGACATTAATCAATAGACAATTATTTCATAGCCTATGTCTGTAATATCTTGTTTCCCTTGTATCCCCAATCTTCTGGAGACTCAGGAATGTAATAATTGCAATAACTCGGTTTATAATTATTCTGTATAAAAACTTAACATACCACTAAACTAGTTTAAAAATAGTCTTGTATATATTTCCTTATGAATAAACAAGAACAACTTCATAAATGTGACAACTAGTTGTTAAGAAGACATAAGAATAAACACATCACCATTAGCAAGACAGCGAGACATGTCAACCAACAGGTAAACTAATGGTGATCGACCGCCAGGTCGTGACTGTCCTGCATTTTTTATGGGTACTGTATTTACGCGCTGTGGTGACGCTGTCGTAGGCCTCCATTGTCGGCACGAACTGACCAAATCACTTTGTGAATAAAGAGGACTCATTATTCTCAGCAATTGTTAAAAATTCTAAAATTGCTTCGTTCTTGATGTCCTATTGTTTCTTTCTGGATTTGTTACCCTTCTTTCTTTCCGAAATTATTTTGTCCATTATCATTTTGTGTTTATATGTTTAGTTCCCTATTTATTCTCTTTAAACCGGAAGGTAAAAACTTAAGTGATTATTGGATGTACAATTTCTAAACAAAAATATAACAGGATCTGTTTAGCATTATTAAGACGCCCGAGTATAGAGAAATGGGCGGATATGAGGTATGAATGGATGTGATTAGTGTAGATGAACGAGTGTAGTAATTGTAACTAAGGTCGACAGTTCCTTGAAAAGAGCCATTTATTAAGTTTCCAATAGCCAGGGCATCTAAGAGACGTACAGCTTTACGTGGAATCCGAACCACGAAGTATTTCTGTCTTATTTTCAGCTAATATAAAAGCCTGCTACTCAGTTCTATCCCTTATTCAAACTTCCGGTATAACTACCTAACATGCACACTCTAGACTTCTCTAGAAGAGCCCGCGCCGATGGTAACCATTGAGCGGACGCTTTGTCAGTTTTAAGATGACCGAGTGTAGAACTTATCACCTACAATCTCTCCAACACTTTGTTCCACATAATAAAAGTGAAGTGAAGAAACTGCATGTTTCCCTTCTTTTGTTTATGTAATTTTGTTATTATAGACAATAGAGGAGTGTAGTGACAACTCAGTATGTTTATTATTTGTCAAAGATTATTAATAGAAAAGTCATAAAATAGTTGGAAGTGGAAATAATGATAATCGAGTAGTTCAGTAAACTATAAAGTAATGTTAAGGATTAAGGATGTTTGAAACACTATTGATTTTTTTAGAAGAAGTACGTAACATTCTAAGATTAATCTTTGAGTGAACATAAAGAAAAAATTATGATTTTTTTTCTAAGAACGTTGAGCTATTAACTTTACTACGTATATTTTCAGCTTAAAGTTCAAATATTTAACGGTTGAAGTTAAAAATGAATAAAATCAAAATTGTTTGCTGTGAGAAATAAGACATAAAATTGTCAAACAATAAATGATCTAAGAAAAATATAAACATAGACAAGTCCACACGTATCACGTTTAAAATAAAATAAATTAATATTTCAAATATATTCATTAAACCATTACTAATTCAGCTGGTTCGTATGTGTGGAAATTACATGACCATTATACATAAATAATTGATTACTATGCAGTTTCCAATCACTTAAAAAAAATAAGATTTGCAGATTCAAAGTGATCAAAATTGAGTTAGACTATCAAAACAGGTAATTTTATCACGTAGAATACTTATTCTTCCCCCCAAAAAAATTGGAAAACTTGTTCTTTCGTTATTTTTTTTTGTAATTATTTTTCAATGAATGTACTTTTTTACGTTGAACAGAAATAAGTAATTTATTTTGCGGAAAATACAAATTTCAACCACTAAAACACTTTTCATAAACCTAACAAAATTTGATATATTCTTCATAACAATTCGAGATTAGCGTTAAATTCAGGCATCTACCTCCGAGACGGCCTGCCCACCGTCCCTGTGGTGAGGGTATCGGCGAGTTAGTTTTTTGTCACCAATAGTTGGTGTTTATAATAATCGCGTAGTTTTTCCATCACTTATCGAAAAATAATTGTAGACAAAACAATTCACAGTAAACACGTAAAATTAAAAAGAAAGTATTAAAAGTCATTAAACATAACAGAAATACGTGAAAATTTCTAAAACTTGTACAGTTGGTTTTTAGATTTGTTTCGCAATAAAGTTAGTTTTGCAGAATAGAAAGCATTTCTCGTGAAAATTTATCCGATTCTTAACCCAATTCAAACAAAGTGTTCTAATTTTCTTATTTGCGTGGAGACTGCATAATTAACAGTAAATCAATACGAAGCCAGTCTGTTTACTATAAACATAGTACAATGAAAAGCAGAATACAAATTGATTGCTAGAGTGAATTGCACATCAGGGGCCATCAGTCTTCGATTAGATTGCTTTAAGAGGATTGGAAATAGCTTATTGACGTACTTGTTTGAACTTTTCATCAGGGTAAAGTCGAGCTTAATTTACTTTTAAGTAACCTTCATAAGTGGTATTCTACATATGATTGATTCATGCAAGATTCTACATGATGTCAGTATATACATTCACGTTAAAATCGTGTAGAACCATCCACCTGCTTTAGGACACACACACACACACACACACACACACACACACACACACACACACACACACACACACACACACACACACACACACACACACACACACACACACACACACACACACACACACACACACACACACACACACACACACACACACACACACACACACACACACACACACACACACACACACACGCGCGCGCGCGCGCGCGCGCACGCAAACGCACACGCACGCGCACGCACACACACACGCACACGCACACGCACACGCACACGCGCGCGCACGCACGCACGCAAGTGTTGTGGAGATTTTAGGCGATAGATCTATACTAGTTCCCCTTCACAACATGGCGTCCGCTCAGTGGTTGTTATAGGCGGAGAAACTACTAGAGAAGTCTGGGGTGTCCATGTTGGGAGGTAGTCAGTATGCGTATGTATGATGTCTAGGGGAGAGAACTAAGAATCTGGCTTGTAAATTAGCAGAAAATCAGACCAATATTGCGTGGTCCCTTTTATGAATATCATAAGCTATTCATAAACGATAATTTCTGATTTAAGTTCTGATCTAAGACATGGCGTACGTTCAATGGTTGCCATCGACAACCATTGAACACAAATATAGGAAGTCTGGGGTGTCCATGTTGGGTGGTAGTTAAGGTCCGGATGTTGTGTAGAGAAGATAACCGAGTATTAAGCTTGTCAGTTAGCTGAAAATCAGACCAATTCTACGTGATTCGTATTCCACCTAAAGCTGTAGAGTGCTATTAATAAATAGTCCTTTCTAAGCTAATTCAAACCTAGTTAGTAACAAAACTACACAGTCATAATAATCATAAGTAATACTTTATACAAAACTTTAGTATTTATGAATATTTTATAGATTCAATGTAATTGTTTACATTATCACTGTACCTTTAAGGCCAATTAAGGAGGATGGGGTTAAAAATTTCAAGAAAACCCTTAGTCGCAATCATATACTAAGGAGTGCTTAGTTTTAAACCGTACTTGATCGAGGAGAAGTCAATGCCACAAACCGGGAAATGTGAACTTTTGGAACATTTCATAAGAATAACAAAAATATCGGAGAAGGCTGACTGAGTTTTACTATGTGTGGGGTAAAAATTCAATATTGGACCAATATAACCACACACTTGCACTTCATCTCCAAGTTTTTGTCAATTTATTGTTACTAACTCTCATTTTTATGCTAAAATTGGAAAGGTTAGGTTAGGTTAGGTTAGCAACTCCTGTGTCCAAGTTGCTCAATTTGTATTGTATGGAGAAGATTAATGGTATTCATAATATGTAAATATATAAGAGCGAAATACTATTGACTATCTGATCCCAGGTTTTCAAAACCTATATAAATTTAGACTATGAAACTTGGCATTATATTCTTTATATGCTCTAAATGCGCACCATAAAAGGTTCAAAAATATTTTCTTTCAAAAAGCTAAAATAAGATAGATGATAAATACTCGTATAACGACAGTGAACAATTAGAGCATTTGTTACAATTCATCGTAAAAATGAAACACGATACAAAAGTTGAGCGGACTAACTTGACAAAGGAGGTTAATTTTTAACAATGTAAGCGTGTTTTTTTATCAATTGCGGAGCCTCTATCTGGGGTTGATGTTAGGGGTGGGGGGTTGTTATCCTCCAACGAGTGGAGTATAGTATAGGATTATATTTCCAATATTATTGGAGAGTATTAATAAATCGAATCTACGTTTAACCCTTCCAATGTGGGTTTACGGGAGCTAGTTCTAATTATAGTCCATTATAATTACAGCACAGATGTTCCCTCAACCTCTGTTTTCAATTACAGGCGTTTCCCGTTAATTGATCTCCATTAAATGATTGGTGCACAAAACCAAAGTATCATGTTACTATTATTTTAACTTGTCGGTTTGGTAACTAAATTGCGTGTTTGTTTGTTTCTCGGACGATTACAAAGATAATTTCATGATATATGATATTGTGATGATTTATACAACGTTGGTACTACCCTTTCATTGGTAACATGAAGTGATTTATTGGCCATTATGAAATCATTCAAGATGTTGATAAGTTTTCTGACTGCAACACACCTCGCCGCTAGGCTTAGGATCTAGTCTAGGCATTGGAACGATTCCCCTCGGTTGCTGAAACCCCTGCATGCACTAAATATAACAAGCAGGCAGCTTACTGTCCGGCACAATTAAATCAAAATATCACACCCTCTTTTGGTTTTTAATTTCCCTGATCCATTTTCTCAATTTTATTAATCAAATGGAAGATCTTTTCATATTAAACGCTTTAGTATGTTTTTATTTGATCCCAAATTTTGAATTCTATACATCCATTAATTCAAAACGCTGTTTTGTCGTGCTATGGCTGTGGAACTGTTGTAATGGATGTTCCAAATTACATTTTACAAACTGTGTAAAAATAAAAAGTAATTGTATTAAATATTTCAAAGTGTTAATATATTACCAAATGAAAAATCACGAGGTGGGGTCGTAAAACGAATGTTATCTATTAAAATAATGAATTTAGACCGCCCTTAGTAAATTAATCCTATAGTTATGTATGGTTAGATAAAGTTAAAGTAGCCTTTCCTAAACCACCAAGTCGCCGCTGGGAGGTCGACAGCTCTATAGTAGACGTAAGCGGGCTAATACATCCTGTACTATTTCAACTGGACGATACGTAGACTATGAGTTTTTGTAATTTAAATTCACCAAGACTGACAATAAAAGGTCTTACATATTTAATTGTAAAAAGTATATGAAAACACTCAATCTTTTACAAAAGACACCCACTAATGGCCCAGTAGAACAGATCTTCACCTACCAGATTACACTTCAAGTTATTGCGATGCAATCAATATTACGTATCGAGTTGTTGAAATAGAAACCCATGTTTTGGAAATTTGCCACGAAAGGGAATGGCCACCTAAGATTTTATCATTGGCGTGTCAACAATTTTGTAACAGCCATTATGCAAACTAAAGCATCAATCGTAATAAAAATAACCAAACATTTTCCATAAACTGGTAACAATATATAAACATAAATGTATAACATTTATATTTATAAACAATACAAATGACATATATTAAAAAAGTAAGTATATCCCCCTTAGTGTACAAGTCCAGTAGCAACAAGGGCTGGGCTAATGGGCTAGATAATTAGAAATGCAGCTCAACACTGACGGGACACTTGCATCTTCCTCCTACCCTTAACAACACCTCAGAGCTGCACTAGCAGTAATACATAGGTGTACGTTAGTACGCAAGAGTTAGTAATAGTATTTCATTTGTCTGTAATAACTCCTCAGTGTGATAATGGCTCATAAATTCATATCAAATTACAATCATTGTTTTCAAATTATGATTTTGAGCTTATGGTTAAGATAGGGTTCAGTATTGCAAGACAGTAAATTCATATCGAATTACAATCATTGTTTTCAAATTATGATTTTGAGCTTATGATTAAGATAGGGTTCAGTATTGCAAGACAGGTTAGGATGAAGCACAGAACATAACCTATATGATTTTGTTTGTTTACATAGCGTGTACACCTTTATAAACGCTTATTAGTAACACCTTTGTTATGAATCTTGGGTTAGGTTAGGTTAGGTTAGATTATTATGTTCGTGTTTTGCTACTTTGTCCGTTTAAAATTGTTCTAGATAATGTTTCTACCTCTCTTGAGTATGTAAAATACATTTTCGTTTCGTCTTAAATATTTTTTGTGCAGCAATTCTCATTCATTTTCCAAAATACAACAAAGTATTCTGTCGAACTGTCTTTTATTTATTTGTATCGTAGTAGTTTATCACTGAAAATGTAGTTGAGTAGTTGAGATAAATTGGTTTGTAACTAATATAAAACTTGGTTATGATTCGGTATATTTGTGGCCAACATGTACCTATAATTTTCTATCTGTGGATATGTTTTGATTGATAAAGGTTATGAAAATTGGATAGCACTCCTTATTTCATTGCAGGGGGCCGTAGGTTCAAATTGCCGGGGTTTAGTAGTTAAAGATTCGGACTACGGAGGGAAGGTCATAGGATCAAATCCCCAATTGAGCTAACGGTCGGTACTTCACTAGTTCAATAAAGCTCACGGACAGGCCTGAAGAGTAATGAACTGGTGAGTGAAGGTAAACAAATAAAATAAACTTTAACTTTATGGATTTCTACAGTTGTTCAATAAAGATATAAAAATATTGAGAATGAAATGCCAGTGGCATTGAAAAACTCAAAAAAGATAGTTATTTTTATGATACAAGTAGTTAGGAGTACGAAAGGCAAGGCCACCACCTTGTTAGAACCTTCTTTTGTCCCCCTCCCCCCTTAATATCCTCAAGGATACACATAGTAGTTATTACTACAAAGAATAAAGATTTACTTTATTTGCAATATATTTGTAACTGCCACTTAGGCATTCGGCGCGGCTTTAATATTTGTTACCTCTGTTTCTTTTTTCTCTGTGATGGTGGTCACGTGTACTGTATTTCTACCAACACGTAAGAATCCAATTATTTTCACTGATTGGACAACATATCGCGGTGTATATTATGATCGTTTTATACATTTTTATGTAAACTTAGGTTCACACTTCAACAAGTGTGATTTGGTAGACGCGTAGCCACCCCAAGGACTTTGAAGGGAGGCCATCAAACACTTGATATCCAAAGTGTGCCAAATATAACTAGCAGAGCAGAAGAGGAAGTAATCAAGGAGAATCCTTTGATGGCGTGTGTTGTCCTGCCACAAAGGACGCAATCTTACTTTAACACCTTAGACCAGGTTCAATGCAGAACGTGCCCTGAAGGAATGGAGCAGAACGGTCCATATTCAATGCTAGTGGAGCAATCAAGAAAAGATGCCCATTACTCTTATGACGCTAATCATAAATATAGAAGAGTTCTGCCAGTAATCAGTTGTATCTTGTATTATGCCAGGAACACGAAATAGATTTTCGAATTATATTCTAACAGTTACTCTTTTCTTTGTTTTGAGATTGCCGAACTTTTTTAACATACGCAGTTCTAATTTTATAGTTTTTAGCAGATGTTGGCATGATTATTAATCCTTTCAAATCTAGAAATAATTTTTTTTCTGGTATATTGGTCCTCTTAATACCGACATTGCATCCCCTAAATAGTATATAGACGTGGATACTACTAGAGAAGTCTGTTGGGCGGTAGTCAGTGTCAAGATGTTGTGTAGGTGAAAGAACTGAGGATCAAGCTTGTCAATTCAATGCTGCAAATCAGACCAATACTACGTGGTTCAGATTCCACGTAAAGCTGTAGGTCACTAAGTTGCAATAACTATTGGGCTATTATTGAAGAACAGTCGAACTCAGTTAGTAACCGGACTACACTCATCCTACACTCATTTAATCATTCATATTCACGTTGAAATACTCACAAAGTTGTGTCAGCGTATCATTTCTAAGAAACTAAGTATAATTTTTTAAAAGGTAATTGGAACTCTATAGAGTAATTAGCAAAGAGCCAAAAGTATAAGGCTTTAAAATTAATTTACAATTTTATTGTAATTTGGATCTAAACAAGAAGTTTCTCAACGACAATAGACAATTTGCATTTTGTAAAAAAAAGTTACGTGACCTGTATATGTTATCCCTAAAACATCACCGAACACCACAAACCCTCCATTTTCCCTATCCAGTACTATTTATACATATTAAAACCCCCAAGATATATTGAATTCTAAATTTGGGATCAAATAAAAACATACTAAAGCGTTTAATATGTAAATATCTTTCCTTTGATCAATAAAATTGAGAAAATGCATCAGGGATACTAAAAACCATAAGAGGGTATGCTATTTAGATTTGTTTGGGCCGGACAGTAGGTTTCTTGCTTGTTATATTTAGTGCATATGGGAGTTTCAGCAGCGTAGGGGAATCATTCTAACGCTGAGCTTCTTAACTTCTTCGGTTTTCACTAACTCCGATTTTAAGTGTTCAAATTCCACAATAGTGTGCACTGGGAAAAAAAACTATAATAACCTGAACAAGTTTTTTTATAATTTTTATTTGATTACATTTATTATAAACTGTGTTATTGTTATTATTAACTGTTTTAATTTTAAAAAAATTAATAATCAATTTAATTTTTTTGTATTAAATTGATTTAATTTAATCGTTCTAAACTTGATTCTTTGTACGTATCAAACCAGCCAAAAGTCACTTCAGCTAATAACGTAGTGGATGAGGCTTTTTACTGTCTGCACAAGGTAGTTTCCATGACAGTTTTTAAAAGGAATGACACAGTCGGGGAACAGCAGTTTTCTATCTCACTTCCAACACTCAGTGCAATCCTCTTTCATTTGAATTTTATTTATGATATTTACAGTACAAGTAAACGTCACACAACACAAATTTATTACAATATAAGTACAAAATGTACAAATATATTACAATACAAGCACAAAATGTACAAATATTATGGTGATCGATTTCGGTGAACCACGCTCACCTTCCTCAGACCAGAGGGATTCACAAGATTCTTTTGTGAATCCCTCTGGTCTGAGGAAGATGAGCGTGGTTCACCGAAATCGATCACCATAATATTTGTACATTTTGTTCTTGTATTGTAATATTGTATTGTATTGTACATTTATTTGTATTGTAATATATTTGTACATTTTGTACTTATATTGTAATAAATTTGTGTTGTGTGACGTTTACTTGTACTGTATATGTACCAACACGTATTATGCTAATTAAAAAACTATTTATGATATTTTACCAATGTAATACAAATTGCAAAAATTGTCTTCTAAAAACAAGTATATTTTGTTTTCAATAAAACACTGTAATAAAATTTTTAATCCTCTATTCCAAATGATATACTGGCTGTTTGATAGCTTAAAGTATACATGGTAAAACGTTTGATTTCACATCACCATTACATTATAGTTATTTTTATAACTAACACTTGCTATAGTTTAATTAATTTTCAATTAAAATATTCGTTATAGTTAACGCTTTATTAATGTAGTTAACGCTTGGTTAACAAGTTGTTTTTAACTATCGAACATTGTCAAGGAACAAAGATTCGTTTATTTAAACTATTGAGTTATAAAGAGAAACATTCTTTAGGATTTATTAAGTTTTTCCTTCTTTTAAACAAAACGAGATAACATGACACAACAAACATTTATTACAATAAAAGGGGACAATGTAACTCCCCCTTATTAATGTTTATGGATATAAATACATGTTTGTTTAGTCAAACACTGCTGAAAACATCAAGCTTTATCAAGTGATGACACAGCGGAGGAAGAGTAGTTTTCTATCTCACTTCCATCACTCAGTGTATACCTCTCTCACTTGAGTTTTATTTATAATATTTGACCTATGTAATACAATTGTAAACATTTCCTTCTAAAAATAAATATGTTTTGATTTCAATAATTATTTTTAATTAATCATAAGATGTCATTATTTTATGTCATCAGCGTAGTAAATTAATTATTTCTGGAAAATATTTTATTAAAACGTGGAAGTTTTTGAAGGAGTTGTACAAAAACGTAGACCCCAGTAAGATAACACATGATGTAATTCTTATTTAACGCTTGTTAGGACATTAAATTGTAAAAAATTAACTAATAAAACAATATCAATAGTTTACTTACTCGATAATGCTTTTTTTTAGTAAAGCACATTATATTTAGTACTAGTATTAGCACTAGCTTTAGTAGTAGTATTAGCACATTATATTTAGTACTAGTATTAGCACTAGCTTTAGTAGTAGTATTAGCACATTATATTTAGTACTAGTATTAGCACTAGCTTTAGTAGTAGTATTAGCACATTATATTTAGTACTAGTATTAGCACTAGCTTTAGTAGTAGTATTAGCACATTATATTTAGTACTAGTATTAGCACTAGCTTTAGTAGTAGTATTAGCACATTATATTTAGTACTAGTATTAGAACTAGCTTTAGTAGTAGTATTAGCACATTATATTTAGTACTAGTATTATCACTAGCTTTAGTAGTAGTATTAGCACATTATATTTAGTACTAGTATTAGCACTAGCTTTAGTAGTAGTATTAGCACATTATATTTATTACTAGTATTAGAACTAGCTTTAGTAGTAGTATTAGCACATTATATTTAGTACTAGTATTAGCACTAGCTTTAGTAGTAGTATTAGCACATTATATTTAGTACTAGTATTAGCACTAGCTTTAGTAGTAGTATTAGCACATTATATTTCTTTCATCTTATAAAGTAACTCGGAATTTTATAGTCTTTACCAAATTTGACATCGATATTAGTGTATAAAATATATTAATATTTTTGTTCACTTTATTGTTTGGTTGCAAATAATAACTTCGCCTGGTAAAATAAGACAAACTTTAACTTTTAACTTTTAAATTGCATAGTCAATGCAATACAATAGTTAAACAGAAGAAAAAATCATTTGGAACTTTGTATAGTATCTAGTTAAACATAAAAACCTTAAATATTAGTAATATTAAATCACTATAGTAATTTTTATCCAAACAAGAACTGCTTCACCGACAGTAAACTATTAACATATTTTAAACAAAAAGTACGTGACCTGTATATGTTATCCCTAATAAACCCCCAAAAAGTACGTGACCTTTATATGTTATCCCTAATACACCCCCAAAAAGTACGTGACCTTTATATGTTATCCCTAATACACCCCCAAAAAGTACGTGACCTTTATATGTTATCCCTAATACACCCCCAAAAAGTACGTGACCTTTATATGTTATTCCTAATACACCCCCAAAAAGTACGTGACCTGTATATGTTATCCCTAATACACCCCCAAAAAGTACGTGACCTTTATATGTTATCCCTAATACACCCCCAAAAAGTACGCGACCTTTATATGTTATCCCTAATACACCCCCAAAAAGTACGTGACCTGTATATGTTATTCCTAATACACCCCCAAAAAGTACGTGACCTGTATATGTTATCCCTAATACACCCCCAAAAAGTACGTGACCTTTATATGTTATCCCTAATACACCCCCAAAAAGTACGCGACCTTTATATGTTATCCCTAATACACCCCCAAAAAGTACGTGACCTTTATATGTTATCCCTAATACACCCCAAAAAGTACGTGACCTTTATATGTTATCCCTAATACACCCCCAAAAAGTACGTGACCTTTATATGTTATCCCTAATACACCCCCAAAAAGTACGTGACCTGTATATGTTATCCCTAATACACCCCCAAAAACCGACAAACGATCCATTTTCCCTCTCAATTTTTCAATAACTATCTATAAATATTGAATCCACGGCGTATCAAATAAAACTATTGAAAATTTAATAGTTTGTTATGTAACGATTTTTAATTTCATCAATCAACTCTAAATATGCATCAGGGAAATAAAAACCATTAGAGAGTGGAACTATTGATGATTGAAGAGTGTTAACTATCAATTTCATATTTTCTATCAACTATTCATATCAGTCTTCTATCTACTATTTCAATCTGTTGGTGATTTTTTGATATAAAAACTTCAGAGTAAAAACAGATGTGTTTTAATATTTCTTAAACATTCCATTCGGTAGGCACTTACCTTCATTTCCCCCTCATAAACTTTCAATTTAGTTGAATCACCGCCCCCTTCTACTTGTAAACATTCCATTTAGTAGGCCCTACCTTCTCTTTCGACTCATATACATTCAATTTATTACGCTCCAACGTCCCTTCCACTTTTAAACATTCCATTTAGTACCATCCACCTTCCTTTTATTTAGTACACTTTCCATTTAGTCCACTTCACCTTCCCCTTCCTCTTGTAAACACATTGAACTACATAGTGGAGGAAGAATAGTTCTCTATCACATTTCCACCATTCATCGCATCTCTCTCGCACAGGTCCTTTCGCACAATAACTTTATAAGCGGCCTATCTACAGTGACCTTCTTACATAGTACAATATGAAATACGTATAGGATTTATTTTGAATTTAATCTAATCTAGTCTCACATACATGTTGATGAAACCAATAAAAATGAAACAATGGAAAAATTTAAAATTTTGTATATTAAAATGTGATAAAATTGTCCTTTGTCATGGTGGTTTTGTTGTTACCATGTTTCTTAAGCAGTATTTCACCACCAATATCCTGAGGTGACAGTTTTATGATGGCTGTGTTGGTACTGCACTTGTTGTGTTCTACACGGGGGGGGGGGGGGGCGTCAGACAACCCTAGCCATTACAACACTGTATATATCCGTGACTGTACTTTAGATCGTTCCAACTAACCATGTTTAAACGAGATAGTAACATTTTTTGTTGGTTCAACAAAATACTTTACGAAACATCTACATTTTAACATGTTATCTTTTATATATATTTTACTGTAGAGAATTATCTTTTGAATACATCTCTTATTTGCTGTTGTATTTTTCAAAACTTTATTTAAACTTTTTTTAACTTACAGTTCGTATTAATCCATATTTTTACAAAATTATGCATTATTTTCTCTTCAATATAAACTACTTTTTACATTCACTTGTAAGGTAATTTATTTTCCCTCTCTTAGGCCTATATATATTTTTTTTATTTGTGTTCTCTCAAAAAGAAATAAACACAAAAATAATCAGGTATTTAGTTTCCGATTTAACTATACAAAGTATTTAAATTTTTCAATCATTTCTTAAGTGTATATTTATGGACCAGTGATTATATTTAAAACATTTTGAAATTTACTTCATTAATAACGTTATATAGCGATTTCAGTTGGTTAATTTCAAACGAATATCAAAATAGATTGAACTAATTTAATAATTTAGGGTAATAATACTGATAATAGTTCATTGGCAGCATTGAAATTAAGTTGCCGGCGTGATGGCTTCAGACTGCGGAGGGCAAGATCCAAGTTTCGAATCCCCACTGACCCAACGGTCGGTAATATACTGTTGAATAAAACTAAAGCACAGACTTGTAGCTCATGTGAACTCGCGAGTGAAGTTAAAAAAAATACTGTTTAAAGATATCCATTTATATTTCGTAGTTTTATATAAACTATTTGTTATTGACCAACAGTATTAATTTAATTCATTCGTTATATTATTCATTAAAAGCCGGTTTTCACATAGGGTACCGTGCTCCTACCATGTCATGTGGAATCGAGAAATGGTCTATTCCAATTATTTTGTATGGGAAAGCAGTTTATGATTTTCATATGACCTGTCGTGATCCTACCGTGCTCCCACCGTGCTCATGTCGTGCGGTTTTCGATCGGTCGGTGGAGCGATTGGCGACAATGAACGGTAGGCAGTCTGAGCACGACAGGCGCACGGTAGGTCAGGTGAAAATGCCTTACATGTCGCCCTACGCCACCGCATCGGCGCCCGACCCCTGCTTTTCCTAGTTCGGGGGGTCCCGACCTCCTCCGAAAATTGCCGATCGATTGTATTTTTGAATTTAAACTGTCTCTACACTGTAAAAAGAGATTTTCGAACATCGGATAACTCAACCTGAAATATTTACGGAACTTTACAGAGTCGTCTCTTAGCCGGCTGAAAAGTGTGTGGAACTTCCCTTCCTCTTCTCTAGTTCGATAAAGAGGGTGAACCCAATATCGTTTCGGCCGTTTCTTCTAATTTATTTATTTTTCAACTGTTGAATAAACCGCTCAAGCAATAACAACACCCGTAACGTCCTGATCCATTTCAGTGATAGAGTAGTGAGTTCTATATTCTAAAGCCACGTTTACCCTATATAGAAAAAACATGCTATATAGCAAAATATGCTAAATAGAAAAACATGCTATAAAGCAATGTTATATGTAGAAAAACAACAAAAGAACGAATGTTATATGTAGCTCGTTAGCCTACATGTAACATTTAGAGCTATATATAGCAATTTTGGCTATATGTAGCAGAAATTCTGTGTCTGTAAGTGAGGGAAGACTGGAGAACGGTAGGAGCACGACAGTAGCCGGGTCCCCACTGCTGAAAACGCGCGACATGGACACGATATCCTATGTGAAAACCGTCCTTAATAGTGCTGCAGTGCTCTAATCCAGCTACTTGGGGACAAAGTGTTGTGGATATTGAAGGCAAAAGATAATATTATCTCATTCTCTCAGCGAGTACCTTTTTCCGATTTCCGACCATTTTGGTCTTATTTGCCGAATTATTTGCACTGCTATTAAATCCAATCCATCAATTTTGTTTTGTATCTACCTCAGTCCACAATTTTATATTCTGTTACTTGTAGTTTGTGTTGTTAAATTTTTTGTGTACCCCTGATATCCATATTGTTGGGTTTTAAAGTTTTATTAGCAATTCGTTTATATTTTGTGTTTGACTGGTCACTGGTAATCTTTTATCGTGTCCTTAGGATTTTAATCTTTTTTTATTCATGTCCGGTTCTATGTTTGCGTATTATTCAATGATTTTGTTGTAACCTGCATCCGTCTTCGGTCTTTAGTGGTCCAAGAATTTTCCTCATAATTTTTCTTTTATATGTGTTGTAGTTCTCCCTTTTTGTTCAGTGTAGTGTTTAATTTGGTTATAGTATTGAGAGTTTAATGACTATTTTAAAAATATAGTATTTTTGTGTATCGTGAATTTTTGTTTGTTTGTATAGTTTTTGTGAACTTATTCTTGACCCGTAGGTTCTATGTATTCACCTAGCTTTTTAAAGTAATTTAACCTTTCTTTTTTATTCTTACTTTCAAGTGCAAGTTTTATCCACTCGCTCCTCCATTTATAAACATTGTAATTCCAATCATTTTTAATTGGGTTGAATAATAACTTCAATTAAAAGTAAGAGTATACAAATGAAGATATAGGCTAAGTAATAATTATAACAAAAGGTAATAATATTAACACTAAAATAGATTAAACTTTAAATTGTGTTCCAAGCTTTGATTGGTTTCATTAATAGTATATTATTTTTTCATGTCGGGACATATATTTCTAAATAGTTTCTCCTAAGACCTTTAGACAAAGAAAGCAAGCAAGGAATGTTGCCCCATACTTTTTGCTTGGCTAAATAAAAACCCACAGCTACTGAAGCTAACTGACAGATACTTCCTCTCCACAATAGAATGGAATGGAACATCCGTGTCTCCTCTTCTCCCCTTTCGGACTGCTTTAATCAGTTGCCTTTGTCCAGACATGGCCAAATATGTTTTTGTTCTATATTTATTTAAATCGTGAACTGTACTGGAGAATATTCACATTGTTATCAAATTTAAATGAAAAGCGTAACGTTTGTTTGTCCACTTTTTTAAATAAAAATATATAAGATCCCAATACTATATACTCTCTGATGACGAAATATCCAGAACCTCTAAACAGCCTTTGATGAAATTTGAAGTTAAGTTATCTTTTATATCACAGAGACCCACTAAGAAAGTATTTTCGAAATTCCATTCCCTTAGGTTTAAAAAGAGCTTCTTAAAGTAAAAATTTTTTAATTTTAAACAGTTGATACAAAGTACAGAAATGTTCGATTTTCCCAGGTCTCTCTCTCTCTCTCTCTCTCTCTCTCTCTCTCTCTCTCTCTCTCTCTCTCTCTCTCTCTCTCTCTCTCTCTCTCTCTCTCTCTCTCTCTCTCTCTCTCTCTCTCTCTCTCTCTCTCTCTCTCTCTCTCTCTCTCTCTCTCTCTCTCTCTCTCTCTTTTTGATTTTAAATAGTTGATACAAAGTTCCTAAACATGAAACACAAATCTTGGCTAATGCATCCCTATAAAGTATACTTATATGATTTTTTCGACTACTAACTTTTGTTATCTATGAGAGCAGGCTGAGCTTTTATATTGATGTTATGGTTAGGGAGAACCACGAAGCGATGAGTAAGCAAGCGTAAAGAACCACCCCGCAGCGAAGCAAGGATTGATATCGGCTAGTATATATATTTAAAAATACTTAATACTTTGAACATTGAAAGACTTTTGATTGAAGATAAGAAAAATTGTATCATTTAAACTAATTTATTTAGAATTATAGTCTAAATTACGATATCTTTCCCCTAACTTCTAAGTCACATAACTAACCATGATAGTTGACTATTATTTTCAGTTGTACTACATAATATTCTAAAGTTGAGAATTTAGGCCATTACTGAGGATTTTTTCTGGCCTTTAAGGCATGTTTTTTTAAAGAATGAACATACCGAATGAAAAATCTATGATAGAAACTGAACGCATTATGAAACAAGTGGAAGCTGAGGTGAATGCCTCCAGATAGCACATCAATTCCATCTCATTTGCATTTAACATGGTCATAAATAAATTGGAACTAAACTCGATATAAACAGCATGATTAAACGATGTTTACCGTTGCTGGTGTGGATTGATCATGTATTACTGTATAGCATTTGTAATGCAAATGTAACTAGGTACAGAACTAAATAACGATAGTTTATCTTTTCATAATACAAAAACATTGAACCAAATGTTTGTGGTGACGTAGTACAATTTGGTAATATAGATTATATATTTTTCTTGTAGTTGATTATTTTATGAGATTAACCTTCATTGTATTCCCACCAATGATAGACCAATTAATTAACTTTAAACTAATTAATAATAATTAATAAGAGTTCAAACTACCAAAAACAATTTTATTCCTATATTTAGTTCTTAATTTGAAATATTCATTAAATAATTTTATATTTCAGACATCATTTACAAAATACATGTATATTATTGCGGTAAAAGGGGCATTTCATGTATTCGTCCAGGCACTTGTCACAAAACCTTTCGCTGAACATTATGAGTGACATGTTTTAGTTAAATTAGTTTTCACTTGTAAAATATGTTCGTAATTTAGTTTTGTTGTGTTGGCAAAGAATCTAGTCTTAACGATCACTTCCATATCCGAGAAATATTTTTTAGGTAAGACGTTTGTTTGAGACTTAGCAATTCTGAGTGTTTAAACTAATGTCTATCCGGAAAGTCTCAAACCCAAATAATAACATATAGTAGGGACAACCTACAGGAAACGTTTTAGGTCAAAATATACCACTCCAAGTTATTTTGAGAATTTAACTGTAGATGCTATTGTTGAGATGTTATTGTTGAGGAACAGTAACTTTCTTCTCCATTTATTTCTAATAGAAGAAATAAACGTAAGCTTTTCCATGAAACATTTTGATAAAGAAGAATATGAAAAAGTGAAAAGCTCCGCTTAGAAGATTATTAAAAATATAATTTAAACCCCAATTTGAGAACTGGAAGATTCAGATAATTCATCATTATATTGCTAAAGTATAACCTATTTACTCCCAATATTATATCGAATGCCATATTTCAGAATATGTTGAGTAATCCGTACTCAATGTAATATTTAATAGTTGTGCTGCTGTTTACATTCAAATTTAAACTTCATACGGCGTTAAACGCAAATCAGCTACAGGTCTGTAATGCAACAATTGCATCAGCGTCAGTGAAGGCACTTCTGCCTCAATATCTTACAAAGTATTTATACAAGTTTTATAGATGGTATTTTAAGTAGCAAGACTGGTTTGACTTAAATTATTAGTAGTTCCAAATCAATTATAAAATTTATTTAATTCCATTGTTCCTGTCACCAAAAATAGTAAAATTTGAGTGGCTGTTTCTAACTTTAATGAATGGAATTTCAAGATATTCTTTCTTAGTGGGCCTCTATGATAGAAAACCTAACTTCTCTCCAAATATCAACAAAATACTCGTATGTTCTCTGGTTCCGGTGAATTGAGATTATTATTAAATTGTCACTTCATACATAGACATAGGGAGATGGAATAAAACACGGACGATGAATGTAGGATGGGTTGGATGATATAATTAAGGAAACAGGAAGAGGATATTAGAAAATGTGAATATTTCAAAAATAGAAACACTGTCGATATCTTGAATATGTTTATTTGGATAGTAACGTTCGACTTGAATAAATTTAGTTAGGAAATAAAACAGTAAGATATTCACCACTAAAAATATCATTATTGAATCCTCCTAATAAACTACGTTATAAGTAAATCTATGGGCATCTGTGTTTAGTTATTGACTACGGAAACAAGAAGTCTGGCTTTCTCCTTCAAGGTAGTTTTCTAGTTAAGAGAAATTGTTCGATTTTCCCAGGTAGCGCTAGAGGTCGCTCTCTCTCTCTCTCTCTCTCTCTCTCTCTCTCTCTCTCTCTCTCTCTCTCTCTCTCTCTCTCTCTCTCTCTCTCTCTCTCTCTCTCTCTCTCTCTCTCTCTCTCTCTCTCTCTCTCTCTCTCTCTCTCTCTCTCTCTCTCTCTCTCTCTCTCTCTCTCTCTCTCTCTCCCTCTCTCTCTCTCTCTCTCTCTCTCTCTCTCTCTCTCTCTCTCTCTCTCTCTCTCTTTCTCTCTCTCTCTCTCTCTCTCTCTCTCTCTCTCTCTCTCTCTCTCTCTCTCTCTCTCTCTCTCTCTCTCTCTCTCCATCTATCTATCTATCTATCTATCTATCTATCTATCTCTCTGAGCAGAACAGACGCACGTCTACAGTAACTTGCATTGGCCTCAACAGTTTATTTATTTCTATAGCCCAACCAAGGGTTGTCTTGGTTTATGAATATTCAAGTAAGAAAGATAAACAACCTAATGGCAGATTTATACATGTTGCTTTGTTACATAGTTGTAAAGTTGACGTATAACAACACAAAGTTACTAGAACTTGTTTACTTATAACAAACGTGCTAATGTAGAACTGTACACCATTGCTAGCGTGGGTTTATGGTCTATATTACAAACCTAACGTCTTTACTTTGTTTCATTTTCAGGAATATTATATTTTCAGAAATATGACAATTACAGGAATATGGTTTTTTCAGGAATATTATTATTCAGGAATATTATTATTATTCAGGAATATTATATTTTCATAAATATATACGACTATAATTCCATTACGTTGGAAAGTTGTAATAGTGTGATTTTTCATAAAGAAGTGGACAGTAAAAATAACAGTCTTTCATAATTTATGATTTTATCCACTATTTCATTTTTTAATTTCAGTTAGTAGTTTGAGTTACTACAATATAATCATGCCATTTGCAGGTTATTGATTAGCTCAGTAATGTTTGTTTTTGTAAAACAGTGTAGGTTAAAACAGTGTGATCGAGAAAAAACTTAACTTACTATTTAAAGCACAAATGTAATTTATAAGATCTATAATATGAAAAAAAAAACAGAAGTACCAGTTGTGAACCTTTATGTTGGAAATTAAAATTTTTAATTTGTCACGTCTGTATGGTTTTTAAATTTTGAAATTAGTAAAACTAACCAACATCTATTTGACAGTTTAAAATTTGATCCTTTATATGAGACGAGGCAGCATTTTAAATAGATCTCATAATTACATCTTATAATTAAGCCGTTTCAGAGGAGAGTATTTTTCGTGGGAGCCTAAATGTATAATACATTACCAATTAGTATTAATAATTTGAATAAAAAGTGTTTTAATCATAATAACAAATTTAAAACACCTATTATTATCTAAGAAGATTTCCTAGATGATAAGCAATAGTCGGCCTTAGTTTGTAACAATGACTACATTCGCTCATCTACACTCATTCGAAATCCATATTCGCCCATATATTGACGATCGGCGTCTTATGAATAAATAAAAATAAAAAAATAAAAAATAATATATAATTTTTTTCTTGTAAAACTTAAATGTTCCATGTTTTTTTAAATTATAAAACGAAAACATATTATTGATTATAAGCCACCCCAATGTCAGAAAAAATGATTTTATAGCTCTATCTGTGTTTAGTCTAAGTCTAAAACTTTAGAAATTAATTAGCATACAAAACCTACTCAACAATAATCACGCGCAGTATTATGAATGAACTCGTGATAAATAAAGAATTAAATCACTTTTGAATCATTGGATACGTAGACCACAATGGTTTTTATTTTTATTTTATACGGACCTATATTACAACACAGCAAATAAAGGAAGAGACATGAGATCCGTGAGAGGGGAGGTGTACTTTGGTAGAGTGGGGATTAAGGCGGGAGGGGAAAGTAATGCGACGAACAACAGAACTCAACAATCGAATGTTTAGTTTGTTTCTAATTCAATCCACCAATTTCTCTGTTTACATTCACAAGTTTACCCTTAGCATTTGCCTGTCTACTAATTAAATAACAAAGTGAACGAATTTCATTTATATATATATATATATATATATATATATATATATATATATATATATATATATTCAATATATATATTGAATATATATATTCAAAAGGAATGTACTCACTCATTTCTGAGCAAAGCTTGACGCAATTTTCAGTAAATATAGCTTTAGTATTACAAAGACGCGCTAAGAAAGGATTTCTTAAAATTTCATTCGTAAGGGTGGAAATCCCCTCAAGGTTCGGCTTTTTTCGATAAGAATAGCATTCGCATTAATTTAATAATTTATTTCAAACAGCTGATACGAAAAAAAATTACTGTTGAAGGTCATTTCTACTAACTCTGACATTACTCTAATTTGCATCCCCCTAAAGTAGACTTATAAGGTTTTATAGAATACAAAACTTTGTTATCTAGTAGAACGGCATCAGGGTGAGTTTTTATACTGATGTGATGGTTTAGACTGTTTAGAGAGAACCACGGAGGGAAGAGTAATAGCGAGGGCTGCCAGATAGTACTAAAAAAACGCAGACGAATACAGTACTAAACACCTTTGAGGTGTGACACGTAATCGCTACAGAACTGAATCTGTTCATACACTTGCTCTAATATAAGTCTACTCCACGTCTTTGGTCCGTTCTTCATACACTTGCTCTGATATAAGTCTACTCCACGTCTATGGTACAACGTTCTTCATACACTTGCTCTAATATAAGTCTACTCCACGTCTTTGGTACAACGTTCTTCTTACACTTGCTCCGATATAAGTCTACTCCACGTCTTTGGCACAACGTTCTTCATACACTTGCTCTGATGTAAGTCTACTCCACGTCTTTGGATCAACGTTCTTCATACACTTGCTCTGATGTAAGTCTACTCCACGTCTTTGGTCCGTTCTTCATACACTTGCTCTGATATAAGTCTACTCCACGTCTTTGGTACAACGTTCTTCACACACTTGCTCTGATATAAGTCTACTCCACGTCTTTGGTACAACGTTCTTCATACACTTGTTCTAATATAAGTCTACTCCACGTCTTTGGTACAACGTTCTTCATACACTTGTTCTGATATAAGTCTACTCCACGTCTTTGGTACAACGTTCTTCATACACTTATTCTGATATAAGTCTACTCCACGTCTTTGGTACAACGTTCTTCATATACTTGTTCTGATATAAGTCTACTCCACGTCATTGGTACAACATTCTTCATACACTTGTTCTGATATAAGTCTACTCAACGTTTTTGGTACAACGTTCTTCATACACTTGTCCTGATATAAGTCTACTCCACGTCTTTCGTACAACGTTCTTCATACACTTGTTCTGATATAAGTCTACTCCACGTCTTTGGTACAACGTTCTTCATATACTTGCTCTGATGTAAGTCTACTCCACGTCTTTGGATCAACGTTCTTCATACACTTGCTCTGATATAAGTCTACTCCACGTCTTTGGTAAAACGTTCTTCATACACTTGCTCTGATATAAGTCTACTCCACGTCTTTGGTAAAACGTTCTTCACACACTTGCTTTGATATAAGTCTACTCCACGTCTTTGGTACAACGTTCTTCATACACTTGCTCTGATATAAGTCTACTCCACGTCTTTGGTACAACGTTCTTCATACACTTGTTCTGATATAAGTCTACTCCACGTCTTTGGTACAACGTTCTTCATACACTTGTTCTGATATAAGTCTACTCCACGTCTTTGGTACAACGTTCTTCATACACTTGTTCTGATATAAGTCTACTCCACGTTTTTGGTTCAACGTTCTTCATACACTTGCTTTGATATAAGTCTACGATTAGTCTTCACCCCCACCAGACGTAAGAGCCCACTCTCCCTTCGAATGTATTGGTATTGTATTATAAAATCGGGAAGGGTATATAATACAATATATATTCTTGTAGTTGAACCTTACTTCCTTAAAAGAAGAAACACATACACATACACACATAACACTGTTACTAATATACAAATCTACTAAAAATATATAAGAATATCTTATTTTATCTTCTTACTTGTACACATTTAACTTTGTGGGTATTTTAAGGCGAATTGAAACCAAATAAATTTTGATTTTTATCTATCAACTTTTTTTCCAGTTAATTTAATGATTTGACTCTTCTAGTGCCCTTTAGTTAGAGATGATTAAGTCTTTATATTAGTCAACAACCTCCACCAATACTGCATTCTCCTTTTATTTAATAATTTAAAATCTAATTTATTCACATTTGTGTTTAATTTTCATCCAACATATGTTTTATTTAATTTTTTCTTTTTTTCAACATATTGTAAATCTGTATGTAGTATTAATTGATGTGAGTGTTAGTAATCGAAAGGCCTAACAAATAACATTTATAAGACTGTTTGATTATTACATCGATTTTAAAATATCAATGGTTATTTCAGAAAGAGAACATTTACGGGTTCAGCTAATTTATTTTTTAATAACGCACCAACCGACTGCCCGTACTCAACTTCAATTGCTTATCCTTTCCTTATGGTTCCCACTGACCTATTCATTGATACAAAAGATCCGACTTGCAGCGTTGCTATTTAACAATATGGCAATAGCAATACTGCACAGTTCTCGTGCTTTTATGTTCAGTTATTGGTTTCTAATAATATCGAAATAGTTAACAGACTTAAAGGAAATAAGTCTTTGAGAATCTTATTTAACGGGGGTTTGCCATACCCTACGACAAGGTTAGTTTTATTACAATAAATGTTAACAGTTTTTGATTGAAACGAGGTTTTTATCCTAGATAACAACGTTTTATAGTTTGGAAACCCCTCTAGACTACTGTAGAAGAGTACACAGTAGTACAGCGTTGGAATTTGTGGAAATTAACTTAAACATTTCACAGGGAAAACCACTTAAATTGATACTTTTTATAAGAAACTGTCTTATTGTCCATCTGCATATTCAGGAGATCCTGAGAGTCAAATTTCAGTTTCATAAACTCTGCCAATCTTTAAATATTGACGGACCCCGATTGAACGGACTTCGGATTTAACGGACCCCGATTAAACGGACTTTGGATTTAACGGACCGTGATTTAACGGACTTTGGATTTAACGGATCCCGACTGAACGGATTTCGGATTCAATGGAAAGCTTGCAGGTGTATTATATTATCTAAATTGCTATATGCTGTACCGCACAATAAAGGATGTTTTGTACAAAAATTAGTTCATAAAACGTGTAGTTTTTAAAGGCAACTTCAAATATTCCATATTTATTATTCAGTATACCCTAAAATCTGTTATTCTTATGGATTAGTCATTTTTATACAATATATATATATATATATATATATATATATATATATATATATATATATATATATATATTGTATATTTTATTGATTGTTGAGTTAACAATGAGCTTGCAGCATCACAGTAAGCTTTTTTTTAAAGCGTGACAATCTTATAAGAGCTTGGGGTGAATTCACCCTGATCGAACGGACAATTGGCTTTAACGGACTGGAGCATACCCCATTTATTCCGTTAAATCGAGAGTTTACTGTATTTTATATCTGAGGCTTCACAAAACACAAACACGTTGCATATATGCCACTTGCCTTCCGTATAAGTTTCTTTATAACTAATTGAAGTAAGCAATGCAGGATAATATTTGGAATTTTGGGCCATGTAAAAGCTTACCTTCATGGCGAATCTTTTAAGACATACTGATCTTATTAAGACATCTAAGAAGTATAATAATATTTATCAAGATTTTTTATTTAAGATGATAAAACTGCAAGAAAATTACAGATATTAAAGAAATGTAAAAATAATAAAGTCTTCATTTAACTGTCTAGAGGAACAAAAAGGGTTGGGCAATACAACGTTTAAAGTAAGTTGGCAAATTTAATCAAGTTACCCGGCGTAGTAATACTTAGGTCGGGATATTCCGAAGGAGTAAAAGCGAAATTATAACGGCAGCAGGTTACAGAAGGAGGGTGGAAATGACAGATCTCGAACTAAACTACTTTTAAACTTGGCACATAAAGTTGCGTTTTGTTTGTTTATTTCTCACGGACAATTGCTGGTAAAGATAACTTTCCATAAATCTTAACTAAAGTTTTAAACGAGTAAACTTTAAAGCAATATTCTCACCCTAAGTTTAAAGTATGCTGAATGGTTTAATTTGGATAAAGTGTCTAGCAAACTGTTAATTCAGCTGTGGTTGGTATTGTATTTAAAACAGATTACCAAACTATACAATGGTAGTTAACTCCGCTAGCTAAATCACACTATTTTAACAATTAAGTAATTTCTTCAGGACCTTATTATTTTTGTCGTCACATTTGCAGGTTTTACAAACTGTAAACTTGTTTTAACTGTATGGCTCATAATATAAAGCTTGATGTTTCAATTTCTACCAAACATAGGCCTACAATAATATTGAATAAGCATATATATGTTCAAGTTAACATAAAAAAGGGAGAAAACTTAAAAAACATATTATTTTTTGTGTTAATACTTTAATTGTTGTACCTTATTCATTAGAAACACGCTGATCGTAGTTATATGGGCGAATATAAGAGGCGAACGAGTGTAATAAATGTAAATTACCAAGTGTAGTCATTGTTACTAACTGATGTTGACAGGTCCTCAGAGAGAGCTATTTATAGATAGCCTAATAGCAAGGGGAACTGAGAGATTTACGGCTTTGCGTGGAATCAGAACCACGTAGTATTGGTCTGATTTCCACCCAACTGACAAGCCTAAGACTATGTTCTCTTCCCTACACAACATCCGGATATTGACTACCAACCAACACGGAAATCCAAGACTTCTCTAGTAGTGACAACATCGATGGTAACCATTGAGTGTCGGTATTAATAGACCAAGTGCAGAACCTATCCCAACAATCTCAACAACACTTTGTCCCCCAAGTAGCTGGAGTAATGCACTGTGCCACTGATGACACATGCTCCAGTATACATAATATATACATAATATAGATAATAGTATGCAGAAGTATACCACATTTGACTAATTTAAACCTGCTTTACGTTATTTTAAATTATCTTTATATTTTGATTCTAGATGGTGTTTATACACTTATAACATATATATGTGAGTATAAATAACAAACAATAATATAACACAAGTACTAGATATGCCGTAATTGTTTAAAATCCATAAACTATTTTTACTATCTAATACATATTTCATCACTTAGATGGTAGCAATTTAAATGATTTTGAGAAGAGAAGAATATATATGACGTATGTTACAATGAGGATAGAAGTGTGCAGATTTTATGCAATTTTTGTTATTAAAGGCATTTAATTATAAGACGTCATTAACAAACAGCATATGGAGATGATAAATAATAATAAGACTTTATAATCTTCAAAATATGTACTCGATTTTGGATGAAATCAAATTAGTCCGCTAAGTAAAACCATGGTGAGATAAAGGACATATCTATAAATAATTTTTCCTTGGTAATGAAAATGTTGTTTTTCATATTTTATTTTTAATTGTATCCATGAATATGGACTTGCAGAATTTAACAGTATTTTCTATCATTTTGATACAATACGAGTGTAGGCCATCAGAAGTGAATTAATAACCAGTTATGTAAACGGAGATTAACGTAGCGCTATCAAAAATTATAATGAAATGAGATTTCTGTCTAAGAAAACAAAATCATGTTAGACAATTTAATCTCGAAACAGGCAAATATTAGTCTAATAAATATATAAAGTTCAGATCTCTCTGATACGTGAGATATAAGGGAAACAAAAATATATTTACTTATACAAAGTAATATGTAGCGAACGGAGAGGTAAGAATACAAAGTTATTTAATCCAACATTCAAACAGCTGCTGGTAATAAAACGACAAACACGTTTCACATTGATAATTTTTAATTCAAACGAGTAAATATTAACATTAAAATAAATTGTTACTGGTTATAGTTACAATGAAAATGTGAACTAAACAGTGTCACTAAACAGATGATCAATATTCATTTAAAAAATTGAACCAACAATTAAGTAATATTGAATTAAACAACTAAATAATACCCCGTCTACTAACAACGTTTTTTACTAAAAGAGCTCAGTGACAGAAAATACTATGGTTATATTTTCTCTCCGTTATCTACATTGAAACTTAACAATAAATCCTCGTTAATATACGTAAATGTTATATTTGATTGTTTGTTCCTCCTAAACGTAACGCTTTCAGAGTAATTTATAGCGACTTCAAAGTACACGTACCTAAAAAAAGTTGTAACATATTTTCTTTAATACATTTTTTCATATATCGTCCATGAGTCTGCTCATATATTTTGGATAAATATGTTAAACATGATATTTAATTAAGTTTATGTATCTTCAAACTATTAAAAAACTGTTCCCTATAGTTTGTGACAGCGTACATGGTTTGCTACTAAATGTTTTGTAAAAAATTTACTGCTATAAATATATAAAAGCATTTTTAAGAACACAAACTTAGCAGTGTTTGTTATAAAGTCGACGATTCTGTGGTATGGTAATTTTATTATAATAATAATTATATATATATATATATTAAGAAATATTATCAATTACTAATTATAACTCAAAATAAATATTTTTAGAAGCTAAACTAGGAATACGGAAAAGTGATTGTACTCATCATTAAAATATACGTTAAAAAACGTACATTATGCGATATTTATATTGCATTATGTACGTTATTTTTTCCTTGTACAATTATAAACAGTAAATAATAAAAATAACAACAATAATGAAGTTTTTTACATTTTCTATGCGTTTGGAGTTTATAAAACGTGTTATTGTCATGCATTTTATTTCAGTAAAGTATCAAATCCACGTTAACATTAAGTAAAATTGTATTAATTTCATATTACATTCAAAGAACCATTATTACTGAAACTATTACACTTTAACCAAGGTCACATCAAACAATTATTAAATACTTTAATCGCGTAGTCAATTACAACCGTAATGACGTTTAAACTAAATTTGAAATATATGTTTAATAGATGATAAAGAAAAATGTGTCGTTTTCAATATTTGAAAATACATTCTAAAGTGAATTAGACAACAATCGAACTTGCCATATTGTTGCTCAAAAACATCCCTGACAACTCTCATACACAATTTATTTTTTATTTTATTTACATACGTAATTATTGTAATTTTTATAATATAACTAACTAACCGTCATCAAGATATGAAGGCAAAGGGTCAGCGAGAGTAAGGGCGACCAGCAGAAGGGCGAGTAGGATACCAAGCGATGTTCGCATCTTGTAGGCTCGGCGGGGTATGGCAGAGACAGCGGGTTGACTCCCGCCCCCACCCCTACTCCCACCGCGGACGTGGACTGAATGGGCGGGTGGGTGATCAATCCCTCGCACTTCTCGAGCCGTTTCTATAGATGTAACTTCCGATGAAAGTGATTGGATTAGAACTTTTAAGGTAGAAAGAATTGAAATATACACTAGTGGCGCAATGCTGTAGCCCCGCTACTTGGGGACCAATAGTTGTGGAGATTGTAGGTGCTAGTTTCTTTGCTCGGTTCTCTTAATACCGACACGGCATCCGCTCAATGGTTGCCATCAACGTGGACACGACTAGAGAAGTCTGGGGTTTCCATGTTGGGTGGTAGTCAGGGTCCGGATGTTGTGTAGAGAGGAGAAGTAAGAATAAGACTTGTCAAATAGCTGAAAATCAGACCATACTACGTGGTTCGGATTCCAAATAAAAAAGATTGAATATAAAGTACCTAAGTAAAATCATCAATACTTGGATTATGGATTATCAATATTTCAGTATAACAAGGCCGTTGATAGCTTTTATATCAACTGTGCCAATCAGCCAATACTATGATGTTCATATTTATCTTGCCTGTCCAACAAATGTAGACCTTTGAAGACTCTTCATGTTGGCTGGAAACCTGGAGTCTTTATTTCATTTACTTTTATCTTCTTATCTACTTTATTTCTAAAATAAAAGTGAACGTCATAAAAAACTAATTTATTACAATATAAATATAAAATGTTCATATATTGTAGTGATCCATTCCGAAAAAACCACGTTTACCTTCCTCAGAACAGAGGAATTTATAAAGGAATGATTCCTCTGTGGACCCCTCTGGTCTGCCAGAATCGATTACCATATTCATCCACTTACTGTAATAAATTTGTATTGTGTGGCGTTCACTTGTACTGCTAAACACATAATGTGCTGATAAAGAAACTACTTTATTTCTACCACTATCCTTTACTTTTATTCGTTTTTATAGATTAACCTCAATTACCACCTTTTCAGTCACAGAAAAATTATTTATCATAATGGAGGCCGGGAACTTATGAAAATAATCTTTGCGTTCTAATGGGGATCTCATAGCCCTCCTCCAGAAAAGCACATGCATGACTGACTTCTCAAGAAAACTAAAGTTTCTTGCTTATTTTATGTATTATTTAAATGTCTACTTGACAGTTTTTTTCTATATTCATTCCAATAATGAACTCTCATTGGTATTTCAGGTTATGTCTTCACTAGAAGGCCTTAAATCCTTGGGCTCATGTTTCCAAAATAAAAGACATTCCACTTCCCAATCGTTTGGCAGCAGCCCCATTCTCACCCGGAGCATGACCTATCCAGCATTATTAAGACCGAGCAGAGCATCTACGAGCAGTCCAGGACAATCATAAAACAATTTTGAAGTGGATCAGCTGATAACCACCGGCTGTTCATTGGGTTATAAATTAATTACACTTTCTAAGGTATAGTCGGCCTTAGTTTGTAACAAAGACTACATTCAGTCACCAACACTCTTGTAAAATCCATATTCACCTATATTTATACGAGTTTACCTATTTACTGTAAATAATAACAATACTTATGACGTTACAGTAATAAGCTATTAATTGTCTCAACCGTCTCTCAACTTATACGAAAAATGTTTTATGACGTGTAATTATAATGATAAAATTTACGTTGCTGCTTTACATAGAAGAGAACAAATCGTTGGTAGAACAATCAAAAACTCTCTTGCCTTTGTTCTGACCAGAATGAAAATGTCAACACAGGTTCATTTAAAGGGTGAAAAGATTGTATTAATAAAAACTAGAGTGCGTGGGAAGGTGATAGAATGATTTATAAATATAAAAATGTAAAAATAATATATATTTAAGAAAAATTAATTATTAAACAACATAGAAAAAAAAGAGAATATCAAAATAATCAATTAGCTATACATTAAATGTTATCATTCAAATTATTACAACTATTTATGTTCTTGAATGAATATTAAGGCAAAAAATCATAAATATGACACCATTGAGTGTAATTTTTTTGCTTAGTGATTTTTCCTTAAAACTTTCTTTGCTACCGAATTTAATGATAACTTGAAGTCTCTATTGATTTCTTCAAAGCAAAAAAACTTATTGTATCACAATTTTAATTGGCACTAATTATAAAGATTTTATATTCTGCTTGGCATTCATTGCACTCAATAAAGTTAGTAATTAAGAAATAAACATCATTTATCAAACATCGAAGTTTTGTACGGAGAAATGATGCTCTTTCAAAAGAACCTTTTTACAACCACAGAGTAATAAAATAATAGACAAGAAATCGCAATTGAAATAAATAGCTTTTTAAAAACTAACTTTTATTCAATTTCACAAATTGTACAAAAGTACATAACTCCCTCATTTATAATAAACTCTAGCAATGAAGTTTTTTTATATTATTAATCTAATCTTTCAGCGAAAGATAAAAATTTCAATTCAAAATTTGAACAGATTTATTTTGTTTTATAGAAAAATAATCGGTTACACTTAGCAAAAATATTTTCAATTTTACTGTACACTAGGTTGATTAGTACCTTTTTCCAGTATATATATACTGTATATATATATTCGCTACACTTTTTCCGATGAAATACATAGCATGGTTATATAATGAGTTATGTACATCGAAAGGCCAAACAAACCAGTTTAGGTGACCATTCCCATAAAATATTTTTATTAATTATATCCCCAAAATATTTATTACTTAGCTCAAAAAATAAGAAAAAAATGTTAAATTGAACACCCTTAAACAGCATACTTATTACAAACAATTAATTTAACTATTTTAATACTTTTTAAGAAGATGACCGTCCATAAAACATCTGCGTAGAGGATCTCATTGGGGGAGGAGGGGGTGTTGTAAGATAGTATTTTAGTATTGGAGAATTTTCCATAAATCTCTCCTGTCTGAAGAAGAACTTGGTTCACCAAAATCGATCCCCATAATATTTATATCCATTTGAACTAATTTGTAATGAATTTGTGTCGTATTACGTTATATTTATTTGTAATACTATTTTGATACAAGAAATTGTTCTTTAAGGTGTCCGGTTCCCAAACTCCCAAGTCACGCTGGGAAGTTGCCATCGACGTGGACACTACTAGAGAAGTCTGGGGTGTCCATGTTGGGTGGTAGTCGGGACCAGATGTTGTATAGGGAAGAGAACCAAGTATTAGGTTCATCAATTAGCTGAAAATCAGACCAATACTACGTGGTTCGGATTCCACTTAAAGCTTTAGGTCCCTTAGTAAATAAATTACTGTTTCTAAGGAACTCGAGTTAGTAACAAGTTAGTAACAATAAATTCGTTCACCCTCATATTCATCCATATCTCGCGATAGGTGGCTTAGCAATGAATAATAATACAATCTGACAATAAAGCTCACCGCTAAATAAAAATAACTCATACGAATCTCTAAACACTTAATATTAAAAAGCTAAAAATACACATCTGTTCTGAAAATATCACCATCTTCTTCCATGGATAAAAGTATCTAGGATATCAGTAATGGCACTGGATGATGTTATTTGCACTAGACTATTTGTATTGGATTTTCTAAAGAAATATTACTACATATTTGTACATTTTTACCTATCGTTTGAATTATTAGTTTTGCTGTTATTTAATAGGTTTAGAACGAAAATAAGAAAAAAACATCTACATATTACAACGAAGTTCATATGTTAATTACTTAGTTACTTACTTATTTATAAGTTATTTGCAACATTTATTTCTTAGGGTTTTAAAAGAAAAATGTAAAGAAACCTTTAATAAGGAATCCAAAAAGTACCGTTTCAACCATAACTTTACAACCTGTTCACCAATTTCAAATATTTTTATATCAAAATACTCGACATTTATAGGACTCTCCAATGAGTGGTCTCGCACCATATTAGAGTTTTCTCAGCTAAATTAAGGGGAAAAAACGTAAATATATAAGTCGGGTTTTTATATTTTTTTATGACTCAATTGATTTTAACGTCACTAAGATTATCTAACTAGGCAGGTTTTATTTATAACTTTGAAAAGGCCTTAATGTTAAAATTTAATTTGAAAAGGAGTGTTAAAAATGTTTTTTGAAAATTCCTAAAAATTGGGTTTTTTAACACAGCACCTGAACGCTTGGTGCAATTTAATAAATATTTTTACCAAAAGACTACATTTTGATGGGCTTTCATTAGAGGTATTACAAGGTATTGATTGCCATTTGAAAATATTGAGTTTGGCTCAGTGGAAGTGGGGGGGGGGGGGGGTAGTTAGAGGTTACAGCTCATTTCTTAAATATTTTTCTTTTAGTTACCATAATGAGTAAAGATACCATGAAACAGTACTCTTCGAAGTTGTTCGGTTTTGAAACAACAAATGTGGGGCGTTTTCAAATGAACGCCCTTTTATGTTCAAGGTACTTTAGGATCCCCCAAATATTAATTATTAATCTTAGTTTCTTATACATATCTCAAAATTCGAATGTGACTGTCCTAAGAGTGTATAGTTTCCTCCTATAGGGCGTGCGTTTATATTTTTAATACTATTACAATTCATATTTAAAACACCGACTCAGCTTGTGGTATTTTAAGGCCTATATAAATGATTACTTGTGTATAGAGTGAGTATGAATAACCTATGTAGTCTTGTTACTAACTGATTTTGACTAGCTCAGAAAGGACCATTAATTAATATCCCATTAAACAGACCTCTAAAAGTTTAAGGTTAATGCATTCTGCGAATTTCATGACCAGTATTCAAACTTAATTTTCAAACTTGTTAACAGCGGAGAAGCTGTAAAAGCGACTGTCCGGGCTACTTCTCAGTCACCAATTTGAATAGAAATCACCTTTTTAATCGAATTCAAATTAAATTATGAATTTTATTTTGATTTTAGAATTAAGTTCCTTTTCTATTTTATGTTACAAATGTTACAAACATTAACGAGAATTAAAGTTTCTCAATTAGTGCTAACAATATAATATAATTTTTTACGTATGTCCTACATGAAATATTTTATGAAATATTATGAGAACTGGAAAGAAATTTTAATTGAAATAAACCCTCCTTGACAGATTGAAACGAATTTTTAATATTAAAAACGCATTTCCATTTAGAAGCCAACTTTAATTTCCTAAATAGAAAGTTTAACTTGGTTTTATTTCACAAAACTATCTATTTTTTTCCTGTCGGGATTAGTGGTGAAGTGCTGTAACCCAGCTACTTAGGGACCAAGTGTTGTAAAGATTGTAGACGATAGGTTATGAACTCGGTTCTCTTAATACTGGCATGGACACTAATAAAGAAGTCTAAGGTGTCCATGTTGGGTAGTAGTCAGAGTACGAATGTTGTGTAGGGAAGAAAAGTGATTACAAGGCTTGTCAAATAGCTGGAAATCATACCAATACTACGTGGTTCAGATTCCACGTAAAGCTGTTGGGAAATTAATAAATGGCTCTTTCTAAGGAACAGTCAACCTTAGTTCGTAACAATGACTACACTATTTCACCCACATTCATCACGCTCATTCACCTTAAGTTATCCTATAAGTCATAGATAATAGATAAAATACCTAGGTGCTAGTTTTTTTTTTTTTTTTTTTTTTTTTTTTTTTTTTTTTTTTTTTTTTTTTTATCTAATGATACGTTTTCCAAATAGTAATTAATTTTAGTTATATTGAATTATCGAGGTACCTGTAACAATGTAAAATTTTATACACGAGACGTAATAAATCAATGTAGATTATTTAAATAAGCTCTTGATTGTCTTGATAAATTGGCAGACATTCATTTGCGTATGTGGTAGACATGACTTGGAAAAAGTTATAACTTTGTTATAACATATGCTTTTTTTTAGTTGACTAATCTCCTTTTGTAATTTTACTACTGAATATTGTAAAGATGAACTTATATAATAAAAGAATAGTAATTATATAATAATTCTCTTTTTTGTCAAGTATTGTTGAAAAAAACATGATGTGATTTATCAAAAGGAAGATTTTGTCATTATGAATAAACACCATTTTATTGATATTAGCAGCAGAAGAAAAACACTTGAGATTTGAATCGCTTGCAATTAACTTTATACTCGGCCAATTACGTCTTGGCTAATTTCGACGGCTGCTTATGTTCATAATTTGTACTCACAAAGGTTTCTAATAACAATAAAAAATTTTAAAAAATTTAAGAACTTATATAGCCTTATTGTAGTATAAAAGTACAGTTATGTCTAAATAAAACCCATATTTGTAGAGATTTTTACCTCATGTTAACAAAACAATTTTAACATATTCACGATCTAAATAAGAAATTGCTTAGTTAGTTAATTACTGAACTCCTGGTTGACATGACAATTTTTTAATGGAATTACACAGTGGGGGGAGAATAGTTCTCTATCTCACTTCCACCTCTCAGAGCATCTTCTCTGCATATTCTAGAGTAACATTTTCCCACCTACATCGACATCATTAGTACACGTTGACGAGCATATTTGTAGGTTCTTTATCATCGATATCATCGTTCACACGGAATATTCCGACTGATTATTTATCAACTTGCTATTGTTTATTAATTACTACAAATTTAATGGATCAGTATTTTTTAATATCTAAATGTTATGCTCTTATAGTACCTAGTCAAAGTAAGAAAATATTTTTTAAATATTATCTGCTCTAAAAAACTTGTTAATCTTTGAATAATGCCAACCTATCTTATTATGAACATTCATTTTTAAATTTAAGTTGGCCATTAATTTCATGAAAAACGTCTAAAACATAGTTTTCTATTTAAAATATTCGGCCAGTAGTGATGATGGTATCACGTCACTTGAAGTGTAATTTTAAAAGTGAATTACATTTCTAGTGGGACATTAACATGTTTTTTTATTTACTATTTTTTCCAATCTTTTACACTTAAATAAATTTAACGTTTATCGACATTATCAACGATTTTAAATTAAACAATTCATAACATCAACTGAGGTTGAGTCTTTAACAATCGCACAGTATTCACTACAACTAATTGTAATAATAAATACATATGAACAGTTGTATTATAACGGCATGTTTTAGCTCGTTTAAGGTGTCTGAATCTTCTTTTTGGCTATCGTATTTTCAGTGGTGACTTGAAAGTTTAGGGACTTTAACAAAATGCAAGAGACTTTTATTCAGTAAAACATAGTGTGCATATTTTTAATTTCCTATTTAATTTATCACTAGCGATTTTAATTTCTTGAATTTACATAATATGTGTTTTCAACTTAAATTAATTTAACTTTTTCCCTATACATTTATATTAAAATGGTTTCTAGATTCATTATTATATGACGAGTACTGTTTCTAAATAAGACCAAATATAGATTAACTGTCAAAAGCATAAGTTGAAAATAAAAAGAATAAATTTTAATGAAACTAGTTCCAAAGATTTATCCTTCGGGATCTGGCACAGATCACAAACTCAGGTAGAATAGATTTCAAATTTTACTTGGCTGAGTGGGACAAGTTTGGGAGTGGGACTGGGACTCTCTCCTGAGCTGTGTCCTGGATAATCCTGGCACAAAGCAGTCTCAACCTACTCTTCCTCAACACATTGTTTACCCTCTGCAGGAAACTAACTTACTATACTAAATATACTAACACATTTTAAATTACCTTAAATATAGTAATTTTTCAGTGCTGATAATATTTTAAAATTAAATAATGCAAACATGTTGGGAAATATTCGATTAAGTATTCTAGGTACTCACTAAAACGAAATAAAATTGTAATTATTCCTCACAATGCTATTTAAATATGTACGCTGCTTTACTTTAGTGGTATTCGATCAAAAACTAGTTTTGGAATTTTTTGAAAAAATCTTTAGTCTTTTTATAAGTAGTAAATTTTATTAGGGCAAACATTCGACAAAATTCTTTATGAAGATGGCTACTTTAAGTGGTTTATTTGGCCCTTTTAGGTACATAACTCATTAAGAAACCGTTAATATATTTTATTGAAAATTTTAAAAATGGCGGACAAGAGGTTCTAATCAACCTAGAATCTCTTAAACCTTTTAAAAGTATAAAAATTATTTTTTTTAAATCACTAATATAACAATTTTGAGTTGAGCATTGTAGAATTATCTTTGGTGTAAAGAGTAGATTAATCGTATAAAAAAATTCATTGCCAGATTTTATTACAAAAGTGGAGTTTATTGTAAATTTATTCAATTTGCAGAGTGGGGCAAACGGGTCCAGTGAGGTATAGAGAGAGAGAGGGGGGAGGGGAGGTATAGAGAGAGAGAGAGAGAGAGAGAGAGAGAGAGAGAGAGAGAGAGAGAGAGAGAGAGAGAGAGAGAGAGAGAGAGAGAGAGAGAGAGAGAGAGAGAGAGAGAGAGAGAGAGAGAGAGAGAGAGAGAGAGAGAGAGAGAGAGAGAGAGAGAGAGAGAGAGAGAGAGAGAGAGAGAGAGAGAGAGAGAGAGAGAGAGAGAGAGAGAGAGAGAGAGAGAGAGAGAGAGAGTAGGCGTACTTGTTGTATGGAGGCAGACTCCTTGCTACTCATATCGACAGTTGAGTGAAATAGAGAACCACATTCCTTGGAGATTTTAACTGAGTGCCTGGATTAACACCATTACTAACTGTAGAATAAAAATTTTCAAATTTTCAGGGGACATGGAGGAACTAGTGTCCGGAAACAAGAACCAACAACCTAAGTACCACAAGCCAGCAGCTAACCGTGAAGCAAACTTACTAAAATGGAAAATAATTATTTTTGTTTGAAAAATATAACTTTTGCTCATGCTAATGAGAATAAAAACTCACCTTACAAGATGAATACCACGGACTTTTCAGGTAGTGTCCACAGCGATAGGAACCATTGAGCGGACGCCGTGTGGGTATTAATTAACATGAGCAAACACAGAACTTATCGCCTACAATCTCCTTCCTATACACTTTGTCCCCAAGAAGCTGAGTTACAGCACTAAGACACTAGTTCCGACAAATTACACGTTTTCTCCCCCAATTTATATGTTTGTGAGTTCAATACAACAAAAGTTATCAAATATTTATCTTCCTCATCAATACTAATGAAGCAGAAATCAGGAAACTATTATAATGTACTTACAATAAGGTTGGTTGGCAACACTGCCAGCAAATATAATTTAATTTCCACCTGAGGGTAGCTCTGTGTGTGACGTCACGTCAGACCCAAAAGATTCATCAGGGGGAAGCAAATAAATGTCGTCATACGTTTCATTTATATTTAAACTAGTTGCACGCTCATTGGTTACAAAATAAACATTACTTTACTAACTACACTTGAAACTTTTGAGTTAAAATTGAAACCAACTTTGGTAAAAAGTTCAGGAATCAAATACTGGTAATTAATTACACTTAGGCTGTAAAGAATATTAATTAAAATAACTTGGTGAGTAATTGAGAGGCCGAAGTTAATTATAAAGTTGATGTTGTTTGCTTTCTAACTTTGAGGCTGTGAGAAGTGCTTGGGCCAATTTGAGCAGAGAAAATATGTAACCTTATGAACTTTTAGTAAAAATGTATGGTGAATATTTAGGATTTAATTCCTAATTTTCCAAATAATAGGGAAAATATCACTTAAAATTATGTCACTTAAAAGTACATTTTATTTAAAACTTATTTTATGATATTGTTACTACAATGTTAGTAGAACTACAGCTTGATAATTCAAGATTGTTTAATTATAATATACGATTGTTGACGACATGTAAAAATATTCTTTGAAAATGGATTTTTCTTTAAAAAATCTAACGAAGTATCCCGATAGAATAAATGATAACAAAATACAGATTATTTTAACTTATTGAACAGCAAAATGAACGAAAATACAATTGGCAACAGAAAACTAAACATGTTTAAAGGTAAAATATTTGTAAAATTAGGCTTACTAGGGAAAGAAGTTGACAGTTAATGTATCACAGTTTGAATATCTTATATATTATTTTTACTAACCGCGAATGGTCTCAGGAGCACCAAAGCAAAGCAATATGACATCGTTTGTTTCATACTTATTTCATATTCTCTTCATATTTTGATTTTCTTTCTTCAGTCTATTTTGTTCCTGGTGTCTTTGGTGCTTCCTTATCTGACAATACGAGCCACTTTTCTATCTTATTTCTAAAAAGGTTGGTATCTGCAACATTTGTTGATTCAATTTATGCTTTTTGTAAATCCAATTTAACTTGGCTAATCTATTGTGTTGTTTTTTATAAAATGGGGGATGAAATGGAATCGGAGTAATTATAATGAACTCCTGGTAATTATATATTTTGCATATCGTGTCATATAATTTTGATCTGGTATATTTTGTTATTGTCTAAAGTGTCTGTAACCTTAAATTTATATTACGTGATATAGTTCAATAATTGGGATTATGTAGAACTTGTTTGTTGACATTTGTTTAGAGTTATAGTCTACCTGTGCTAGTTATTGCAGTACTGTATTATTCATCTTCCCATCATGGAGTATATATTAATGTGTGAAATTGTAAATTATGTAAATGGCTTTGTCCTTTAATAAATAAATAAAACTCCGTTTCAATAGTACGTAGACCCGAGTTTACAAAGACACCGTACTTAGAGGAATAATGGTAATTCAAAGATTTTTTTTTAATTATAGATATTTTAGTTGTACGTTGAACCACTATACTTGTTGAATAATTGTCATAACGAGTTAACAAATTTTTTATTAGCAATTGTTTATAAAAAGTACCGGATTTTTTGCAATTTCTAATGAACTATCAACCTTGAAAAAAATAAAAGAACTGAATTAACTTTTGATGTAAATGAAAGTTTTACCCAACCTTTGTCAGTAGTTCTTACATATTACCTTGAAGATTCAACATTTCAATTTAATTATTCTTTAAATTCTTGTGATTTTTGTAGAATAACTTTTATTCGGCTGTGATAACTGAAACTCATGATAATTTGGTACTTTTGGAATCGGTTTGACTCATGCTGGGTGTAGTGTTGTGTAGGGGTGAGAAATAAATCTAAGGCTGGAATCCAAACTAAGTAGGATTGGTCTGATTTCCAGCTAATGACAAGCCTGATACTAAGTCCTCTCTCCTGGATAACATCCGGAAATTTACTACAACCTAACCCAATCATCCCGGACTTCTTTAGTAAACTTCACTCTGTTGGCAACCATTGAGCGGACGCTGTGTCGGTATTAAGAGGACCGAGCTCAGAACCTATCGCCTACAATATCCACAACACTTTGTCCCCAAGTGGTTGGATTACAGCACTGCGCCACTAGTGCCAACATTATAGTATGGCATTATTAATTATGTATAGACTATTTTACTAGCTCTTTTATTAATGAAATAAGCCTTCTTATAGTTTGTGCGGCCCTCTAAGTAATTTTATTAATTTTCTTTCCTTTAAATTACATTTGATTCATAAGAGATTTATTTTAAACTATTGATTTTAATTTATTGTATTCAGTAAATTAAATTAATTTAAAAGACAATTTGTAATTAAACACTTTAATCAGTTTATTTGTATTTGCTTTTATTATTGACAGTGAGACTATTGAAGCAATAATATTATGTCTTCAAGCACAATGCCTTTATTTCAAACAGTTGTACTCGTAAAAAAGAGATTAATTGAATCTGTGTGTTCTAGCTTATCTTCTCTTGAGTGTTTTAAGTGCTTGCTTGTAATATTAATCTTGTCATCTCTGGAGCTTACTGCCTGAGTAACCATTCGCCCTTTCACTGGGACTGGAGAGGGTCTGATACTTATTTAGATCAATCAATCAACAATATTATTCCCTTAGGAAGGTCGTATCACGAAGAAGCCCTGCTCCGCCATTCTTATGTCTTTTGTAAACCTCTTTCTTAGTCCATAATAATTATTTGGATAAATATTATTTATAATTGTTTCTCCTCATCACAAAATCTCCCGAACCACCGAGCAGATTTTGATGAAATTTGGAGAAAAGTTAGCCTTTTTATCGTAGAGAACTTCTAAGAAAGGATATCTTGAAATTCCATTCCTAAGGGCTACAAACAGCCCCTCAACGTTTCCTTTTTTTCCTCAGAAGTAACATTGACTTACAGTTAATGATTTATTTATTACGGATCATAGAAAAAAAATAAACATGACACAAACGCTTGGCTAACTTGGTTTTCATAGAATAATATTTAAAATAATTTCTACTAACTCTGGCATGATTACACTACTTTGTATCCCACTAAAGTAGACTTATAAGGTTTGTTAGACTACAAAACTTTGTTCTCTAGAAAAACGACAGCAGGCTGAGCTTTCATATTGATGTGATGGTTTAGAATAAACCATGGAGGGAAGGGTAAACAAGCTTAGAGAACCACCCGTAGAGAAGTTTAAATAGTTTTATTTACATAACCACCTGTAATCTATTTTAAAGATGGAGCTGTATTGGTTTTCTGTATATAATTGTTAAAAATAAGACAATTTACACCAATAAAGACTTTATTAGTGAGGCCTTTCGATAGCAAGGCTATCATCGTCAGACACATCACAAATGTCACGGGTCAATAAACTCTTAATTTATTGACCCATGACAATAAATTAAGAGTGTTTATCCTGTAAACCATTTGAGCTCTCCAAAGAATTTAGTTCTCTATTTAACGCAACTGTTGCTATGAGTAGCAACAAGTCTGCCTCAGTTACACATATACAAAGTTTGTTCCTCTCATTTCTCTCCCTCACTCTACCAACCTCCCCCCCCCCACCCCGCAGATTGTTCAAAAATACCTAATTCCCGCATTTATAGTAAACACTAGCAATACAGTTTTTAAAATATATTAATTACGAGTAGTTATCCTTTCAGTCAAAGATAAATGTACAAATCTCAACTCAAAATTTGTACAGATGCAATTTGTAGAAAAATTATTGTTTACACTTACATTTATTAAAAATATTTACTTCATACTAGATTTGATGATAGATTTTGTCCACTATATTCTCAAAATGTTAGTAAACTATATTGCATGATTTCCTAATGAGTTATTTACCTGGAAAGGCCAAATTATCCTATTCGGGTGGCCATATCTTTATACAGATTTATTTTAATTTTCCCCTCGAAATATTTTTTACTTATGAAAAGACTAATTAATTGTCAATTAAACATTTTCTATAGAAAAACACCTTTAAATTATTAATTAACAACGACAAACTTGACGTTGTAATAGGTTGGTTTAGAAGTTACGTGCACAATGCCGTTGTAGTAACTTGAACACAAACTTATTCAATTACTCCGACTGTGTGTTTGTGTTTAGATATGTATTTCAAAAGTTACTCGTCCCTAAATCGTACCAACATGTATAGTAAAGTTTTCTTAAATTATGATAAAAATAGTGTCTAGTTCATTCAGTGACTATGCACAATAATATTTACGTAAATGCCAACAGTACTCAAAATTTAATAGTATAATTTGTTTTATGATTCTATAATAGTAATTTATGTATTACATAATAATAGTAATTTATATCTTATCTTAAACATTTCATCATGACATGGTTGTTTTACGTGATTGAATTTAAATATTACATTCATTCATTTTTCTGAACTTCTATTCGAATTGACAATGCAATTTTCCAATATGTTACTCGAATTTCATCTTGTAGTGAACAAATGCTGTTCTTTGAATGAAATACGATCTACAATTATTATTTAATATGTTAATGTATTAACATGTTATTTTGATAATAGGTTTTGATTAAGAAAAATTTAGACAGTTTATTTCTAATTTAATAATACATTGAAAATAATGGCATTCAATGACAGGAAATATCATTTAATTGTGTTCAGGGGAAAATGCGTCGGCTCTACTGGCGCAGTGTTGTAATCCAGCTACTTGGTGGGTGTTGTGGAGATTGAAGGCAATAGGTTCTTTACTCGGTCAAGGCGTCCGCTCAATGGTTGCTATCGACGTGGACACTACTAGAGAAGTCTGAAGTGTCCATGTTGGTTGGTAGTCAAGGTTCAGACGTTGTGTAGGGAAGAGAATTAAATATCAGGATTGTCAATTAGCTGAAAATCAGACCCAATCAGTACCACAGTACGTGTATGGGTGGGTAGGTGAGTCACCACCGTATGTGTAGGAGTGGGCGGGCGAGTCAATACTACCGTACGCGTAGGGGTGGGCGGGTGGGTCAATAACAGTTGACTATATTACAGTTGACTATATTACAGGGTTTGGATTCCACGTAAAGCTGTAGGTCCCTTAGATGCCCTAAGTATTGGGCTATTAATAAATGTCTCTTTATGAAGAAAAGTCGTTCTTAGTTGGTAACAATGACTTCATTCGTTCATCTACAATCACACTCATTCACTCCCACATTCGCCCATGATTGTTGTCCTAATGATGAATAATGAATTAATTCAGGAAAAACACCGTAAAAGAGGTTCTGTGTAGCAGAAACCAGTCCACTAAGGTGTGTTAAGATGCTTTGTCTAAACACTATATTCAAAAAGTCCACTCAACCATTGGATTTATATAACCGTACCAATCCAATGAAGCATCCCTCATGTCCAATTGAATTTCAGAACCATTTCCATTTATTTCCTCCCTACACTGTATACTGTCACTGTGCGACGGATTTGGAAATGCTTGGAAGGAATTTACTTTATTACATCCTGTTTTATCAATGAAGTTTATAGTTTTTAATCAAGTTATTTAAATAGAATTAGCTGACTTTAATATATTATATCAACACTTATTTTATTATTTTTTAATCAATTTAATGGCTTTTAAAACATGGATAAGATAATGTAACATCAGGCCAAAAATAGTTATTTTATTACAGGTAGGTTTTAACCGTATAACACTGATGGTTTAAATCTTGTTTTCAGGATGAAATAAGGAAACTTAGTTCCCTCTTTTATGTGAACAGGACTTTATGAGTGTCTACGTTTATTACAGTAGTAGGATGATATTTTTCCCTTTTTAACTCTTCATATTTATATAAAAACTATTCGTCTTGATTGTTTGAAAATTAAGAAATATTGTATTTGCTTTTATTTGTATGTAGGAGATGGAACTGAAATAAATAAAGATGGCCTTATTTTACCTGGCGACTTATTTTATATTAGTTAGGGCTAAGAAGAATTTTCTTACCCTTAACCTTAGGACTAATCACTTGTGCATTTATTCAACATTTATCGAATAAAAATGTAAATATTCTAATAACTAATATATATTTTTACATTTTGAAAATATAGTGGACGAAAGGTGTCTATATTTGAAAAAAAAACTAGTGTCAAGAAACAGTGAAAATAAATAAAATACATATATTTATTTTTTTTAAGTGTACCGAATTATTTTTTAAAAATAAAATCACATCTGCACTAATTTTGAATTAAAAAGAGTTTAAATTTGTTCAGTTATCTTTTTCCGACACATTAGACTCTACTGTATTAAAAACATATAAGAGCTCAAATTTACTGTTGTGGGGGAGTTATATTCTTTTGTGTTCGGGATATGCAGCAAGAGTGTCTTCAAGACATGCCGGCAACAGGGGAGGGGAACACTGGAATGGGTTAGTGAGGCACGAACGTTGCTACTCTAGATACAGTTATGGCGAAAAACAGGACTAAATTCTTTGCAGTGCCGAATAGGGGGAACATAACCACCAGTGACCGGGTAGGTGGACTGCGTGCAAGGACAGGATCTCTCAGACGGTCACCCATCCGAGGAACAACCACACTCGGTGTTGTTTGACGCTATTATCTTGCGGTAACATCTAAATAATTAAGTCAGGAGCTAATATACCTTCTTTAAAGAAGCCGATTTGGTTTTATGTATCTGTCAATGGTTTATATAATTTTTAGAACACACCTTTCATGTACAAGATTATAATATTGATTTATACTTTTTATCCTTTTCAATTCATCCCTTTATTTCTCTTATTCATGTAATCCTCAATGAAATATAATGTAAAATTATATTGACAATGTTATTGATTTTTTAATTACCTTCTCCATTTTATCACCGAGTTTAATCATACATTCCTAACCGAGTTAGTAATGTATAACTATCAAAACTGCAGGATATCATTAATTATATCTGTTAAAATGTTTAGTATTAAATCCAACATGGTTAGTATCTTTTTTTATTTACTATATTTCAATTAGTTATTATGTATTTTCTATATCTTCTACCATAATACCTTTCAACAAATTTCTACTTAAAACAAGCTGCTAAGCTATTCAAGTCAATTTTTACTCCTTGATGGCCGAGAGGTGGGGGGTGGACGGTCAGGGACAAGTACATTATCGTAAAACAAAGTGTCAAATGTTGCTATCAACCCTCTTAAAAGAGAGTGGAAAATCGCTATCTCTTTAAAGGTACTTAACTCGTTGTTGGGGATTTTCGCTTAAATGAAAATCACCATCACCTAAAACCAATACGTTTTCTTTGTCCATTAACGTGTTTTTCTTCGTTTCATTATGTATTTTTATAATATTTCTTTAATTGTAATTATTTTAAGTAAGGTACTATTATTGTATGAGTAGTGAGTCCCTAATTAATTTTTTCCAGTAATTAAATTTATCTGTTACTTTTTTATTTAATTTTTTCAGCTTTCTTATAAAAATATAATTAAAAATATATCCATTAAAATATTTATAATTATTAAGTTGTTGCACAGTTAGTATACGCTGTGAAAAATACTATTAATTGTGTATGAGTTTTATAAACAGTTTAACTCATTTTTATTTTTTAGGTGGGCGATCGCGGGACTTAAAACTGGACCGTAAATTGATTTCTTTTGTAAAGGATTGAGTATTTCTATATTTTGAAAAGGTTAGTTTTATAAGTGAAACTATATGTTATGTGAACATTTATACGTTATTCTTGATGATGTTAAATTAAAAACACATAACATCAACTTATGGTCCACTATTTTGAACCTTTACTAATAATAGTGCTTACTGTAAGTTATTAAAATAATAAACATGAACCTTACAGATTAAATAAAGCAACGCGTTCAACCCCACGGGGATTGTATGTCTACTTTAGGGTCGTGACTTGCCAGTGGTAGCTTAGACGTTTGAGAACCTATCACCTAAGTATGAAAATGTATTGAATTTATGAGATATAACGCCGAACTATAACTTGATTTATAGGATCCGCTAGACGCCGATCGTAGATATATGTGTGAATATGAGGGACGAATGAGTGTGACTGTGATGAGTGTAGATGGACGGATGTAGTCGTTGTTACTAACAACGGTCGTCTGTTCCTCAGAAAGAGCTACTTAAATAATTCTAGAATACTATATCTATAAATAGAGATATAGTATTCTAAATATATCTCAATATCTAAGAATACTAAGGTATGTGGAAACCTAACCACGTAGTATTAGTATGATTTTCACATATTTGACGAGCCTGACACTCAGTTTTCTTCCCAATACAACAACTGTACACTGACTATCACCCAACATGGACACCCCAGACTGCTATAGTAGTGTCCACGCCGAAAGCAACCATTAAGCGGATTCAATTTTGGTATTATGAAGACGTTGACATTGAACATATCACCTACCATCTCCAGAACATTTTGTTCCCAAGTACCTGGGTTCAACACTGCACCATTATTAGTAATGACGAATTTTACTATTTACTTATTTATTAAAAATGTAACAAATAAATCATTCTTTTAAGAGGGGGCTAACTAGAGATTTAAAATGCAAAATGATATTGAAAAGACCAAAATCTGTAAATGATATGATAATTAGTACGCAAGAACCCTTGCGAAAAAAAATCCTATTCATCACAACAATGGAGATGTAAACAATAGTTTTGAAAAAATTCATAAATAAAATGTATGAAAATAATATTAAATAATAAGACCACTGTGTTATTTTATATAATGTTAAATTCTGACTAAGTATAATTTTTAGTTTTATTTAAACTTGTTTTTGGTTTAATAAAATTCATAAGGCGGTTGAAAGTAGCCTTTTATGAATTTTATGATATGCGATTTGGGTTGTTAAATTGGGAAAATAATAATTTGTGATATATGATATTAATATTACAACTATATTTTAATTTGAGATTTGAGAGTAATACAATATTAACAAACAATACTTTTAAAAAAGTCGTACATGAAGTTTAAGTTAAGTTGGTAGAACTAAATAAACTGCCATAAATATCTTTGAAAATGTTTAGGTTTTGTACTAGTTGTACTGGTTCTGGCTGAAGTCTGAATCCAGTCATATTTTCTGAAGAGATTCATTTTTTAAGTGAAGAAATATTGTTTTTAACAGCTTAAAAAATTCAGTACGTGACATGTCGCAGACTAGCGTTGACCTTCTGTACTACTCTACTGACAGTCTGTTTCGATCTGGTGTCCAGACAAAATAACTCGTTCAACTGGTACCGACGTACCGGGTAGAGAAAGAGTAAACTCCAACACTCTTTCAAGATTTTAACACTTATTTTGTTGAAACTGAGGGGAGGGGGTGTTTGGTAGTCTGTGGATCATCGCACAACATATAACCTCTCACGATTGTCGATTACCCAAAGTATTAGTAATACAAGTTGGTATTTTGTATAATATTAAATATTTAAAATATATTTTTAATATTAACATGGAAAAAAATACGAACATCTACCCAGTTGTTTTCTTTGTACGGTACGGACACGGACACAGAATTTAAATACAAACCATCCGTACAAAATACGGACGTATGGCGTCCCTACCTAAATTTATTTTAGAATATAAATAAAGCATAAAAAGTAAAGTAGAACTAAATATTTCATTTATGTCTTTGCTAGAGTCCCCTGAGAGGTAGGCAATATGAACGCAGTATCCATATTGCGTTCAACAGTTGCAGGCGCTCTCCACTAAACAAACATACGCCCTTTTTAACAACACATTAAGGGCGTGCTTCGTAGTAAATATTCCCTTTGAAAGTCAGAGGGATGTATATAATAAATGAAAGAGGTTAATTTTGTTGGATTTATACTTAGGTTCACGGTTTCTCCACCAGGTTAAAGGCTGAAATAGGGATTTAGAGGCGTTACTCGTTCATTTTTTATTAAACCGTTATGCCCTCTATTATGAAGTAGGTAGTTATTAATATTTATAAAGCCTAAATCCAAGATAAAATTATTATAACTATTCCTAATATGTAAGCTTTTATGTTCCAACTGACGCCTGTGTATCTTTAAAATGGTATAACTGTACTTTAAAAAGTATACTTTTCAAATATATTACTATTCTACAATGGAAAAACACATCTTATTTAAAAGTGTATTAAATAAAAACGCTTAAAATAAAAATTAATTAATTTAAAAAAAATACAAAAGGGGTAAAAAGGCCGTAAAGACCCACTACAAGAAATTGTTATATTGAGGTTGGAAAAATACGTATTTTTTAGAAGAAATAAAACTTTTAATTTTTATCGGCATTGGTTTAGAAAGAAATAGATATGACGAAACTGAAAAAAAAAAAAAAAACTGGACGTTCTAGTATAATTACATAGCAAGGTTGGTATCGACTATCAACGTGCACACTACTAGAGAAGTCTGGAGTGTCTATGTTGGGTGGTAGTCAGGGCTCACATTTTTTTTTTTTTTTAGAGAACTGGCTTGTCACATTGTTGAAAATCAGACCAATTCTACGTCTTTCGGATTCCACGTAAAGCCGAAGGTCCCTTAATTGCCCTGGGTATTGGCCTATTAATAAATAGCTATTTCTAAGGAACAGTATATCTTAGCTAGTAACAATGACTACACTCGTTCATCTACACTCATTACAATCATTCAATCCTTATATTTTCCCATATTTCTTCACGTTCGGTGACTAAATGATGAACAATGGTAACCTTTCTAAGAATATTTCCATTTTCATTATTGATAGAAATACCTCAATAAATAACTCAGTTCTTATTTTTATCAGTATATTTTCATAAATAGAACGTCTGCTATTAAATCCCTCGTTTTTTATCGATATAATTCTTTTATTATACAGAATATATGTTCAAAATAAATAAATATGTACATAAATAGTTCTTTCTGAATAAAGATAGCATGAAAGAACTACAGGATTTTAGTATTTTGTAATGAAATGTAGGTCATAAGAAGTGACTGTTTATATTTAAAGTAGTTGAATAACTATGTACATCAAAGTCAGATATTTGTTGAATCAAGCGACACGTGGTCTTTCATAGGCTATTTATAAATCGTTATTGGGCTGTTCAAACTAAAGGGAAATATATCATGATATTTTATTTTTATTTCTTATTTATTTATTGGTAGATACACTTATGCAAGTTATTTACTAATAATTACTAATGTTGTAGAGTTAAAATTTGTAAAAATTTTGCTTATCCATGTAGTAAAAGTCCTTCGAAGGCGTTCAGTCGAAAATAGAAGCTCAGAAGTCACTTCAAGAGATACATACTTAACTTTAACTTCACCCCACCCACTCTAACAACACACGTGTATATTGATAGACCACCCTCTCTTCCCAGGGACTATTGTTATTTTGTCTCTGAATGTTGGTAGTTTATTAATAAGGTTTTAGAAAAAGTTACTTTTTGAGTTCTGTTTCACTGTTCTTTTTAACTTGGTTATTTGTGTGTGTTTTTTTTTTTTTATTTTGCTATTTATTTATAATGTTGATTTTATGATATTGTTACTCTTTATTTATTTTGATTTGTTGTTATTGCTGTAGTGTAAAATTGTATTCGTTTGTGAAACCGATTACACATATGGTATGTTGTATTTATTTCAGTATATTTTTTATATGTCACTTCTTTTATACCCCATAGAAAAAGAATCTGTATCCCTAGCATGCAGTTATATTAACTGTTTACTGTTTTTTTTTTTTTTTTTTTTTTTTTTTTTTTTTTTTTTTTTTTTTTTTTTACTACGGAGTTAGTCAGCTGTTCACAATATATTAAACTAGGCCACAGCCCTTTCTTCAATACAGGGTGGTTCTCTACGGTTGCTCACCCTTCCCCCCGTGGTTCTCTCTAAACCATCAAACAGTATAAAACCTCAGCCTGCTGCTATTTTCCTAAATAGCATAGTTTTATAATTTAGAAACCCCTATAAATATAATACTTTAGGGGGGGTTGAAAAGTAGTGCAGTCATGTTAAAGTTAGTATAAATGACCTTAAAAATGTTCAAATTAGAACGGAATTAGCCAAGCTTTTGTGTCATGTTTATGTTTTTGTATGCAGGTGTTTGAAATTTATTACAACGCTAAACCCTCTTATGAAAAAATTTTAATTTTGACAGGCTTTTCTACCCCTTAGGTTGGATTTTCAAGAAAACCTCTCGTAGAAAACAAAATCTAATTTCTCTCTAAATTTCATCAATATCAGTTCAGTAGCACCGATGATTTCGTGTTTTATTTTTTGTATTATATACAGTACATTCATATTAACATACTGGTATTGCAAATACAATATTATTTGGAATATTTTGTGGTGTTATTTTATTCTGTTGATCCAACACTGTTTCTTTACTTATCAATGCGTAATCAATGTCATAATCACTAAAACGAAGTTTGGTGAAACACAGTCACTAAAAATAAGAAACATAAATGGTCCTAGAGTACTTCCCTGGACGATTCCGAAATCTATCGCCCTCATTTTGCTTCGTATTTTTAAAAATCTTTCAATAAAACACGTATTTCGTTATATAAGAAATCTTTAATTTAAATGAACAATCCCACTACAACATCTATTATGCAACAGAAAATAATGATTTTTTTATTGTTTTTTGTCACAGGCATGTGAAATTGCTGAGAGCAGCGAGGCCGTGGGGCGGAGACTCCTGACGGTTCATCCCCAGTTCTGGAAGACGCCCTTTCTCTGACACCGACAGTTGGCGCCCCAGAGGTTACAGCGGCAGGCGGTGGATGGACAGCAGTCGTTGGGGCTGTGGTCACAGTTGCCACCCCTGGACACGCACCCTCTCCTGAAACATGGAAACCATGTAAACTTTGGATACGAATATGTAGGATCATACACAATTTGGTGTTGGTATAACAATAAATTATTTAAACTCAGATGTAAATTTTCCGATCTTGCACAACAAAACTATTATTTCGAAATATTATACCTTATGGCCTTGAGATTTTATTAATATTGCTAACATTTATATCTTAATGAAGATAGTGTATATTTTTCCATCTTTGTGGATACTGTCATACATTTATTATTACTTGTTGTTTAAAATAATATATTTCGTTTCTTTACATTGCAGCTATGCTTCGTCTTGATAAATTGCTTATTTTATATTTTATTACTTTATCGCTAATATGCGTTTTATGACGCTTCCTTGTTTGTAGAAATATTTATTGAAATATTGTATAAAAATTATAACCGGAATTACTATTTATAGACATGCATTAAGTAAGAGTAAAAATAATTACATTTAAAATAATTAATTATTTTATGCATATTTGTTTTCAGTTAAACGAAATTATAATACGATACTTTCCTTATTTTTCAGGGATTAAATGTTTATGTTAATCTGGAATATGATATTTCTAGAATATAAAGGTAATATCAATTTTAAAGAAAATATTGTCGTCTCTGATGAAGACAATTTATATTCGGAAAGCGCAAAAAGTAATATCTTTCAAAGGTAACAACTATTGTACAATATTGTTATAGACATATACGATTCAACGTGATGGCCATGTAATATGAAAAGGACTAATAATCAAATATAAATAGAGGATACATTGGGGAGAAGTAAAGGGAAAACTTTAATTGGACTTGTGTAATTATTAAGAGTTCTTATAGCTTCAGGAAATTGTATTACAGTAATATACTTTCCAAATATTTAATTTTAAAAGGACCTTTTTGTAGAAAGCACAATAGTTTTACTACAAACCTCTTATAAACAGAATTGTGCTTAAACGTCTGCAAAGCTAAATGTAACATTTTATAAATTTTCGAGCTCCTCTACAACTGGTATTATACATGGTACGTATCTTCAACCAGCTGTTATCTGTTTATCTCTGCAGATACATGCACATGTCCTCGTATTATAATTCTCATATATGAGACGCGGACATAAATTTGTGCATATTTTAAGTTGAGTGTGAATGATAATGTGAGTGTAGGATGAGTGAGGAGGACGATGAGGTTACTGAGTTCAACTTATGCTAAGAAAGGGTTATTTATAAATAGCCCTTTATAAATAACCAGGGCAACCAAGGAACGTACAGCTTTACCTGGAATCCGAATAGGTAGTATTGGACTCATTTTCAACTAATCGTCATGTCCGATATTCAATTCTCTCCTGTACCCAACATCCGGATACTGAACATTAACTAATATGGACACCCCAGACTTTTCTAGTCGAGTTCACGCCGATAGCAACCATTAAGCGAAAGCCATTTCGGCATTAAAACGACAGAACATAGAACCTATTGCTTACAATCTCAACAACACTCTTTTTAAGTAGCTGGGCTACAACACTATGCTAACATCACTGTTTCAGAACTATCATATCGGATTGAATGGAAATATTATATTTTCAGACTAGTCGTCACTAATTAAAATATGTCTAAATCTACACATATAAATTTGCATTGTCATTAAAAGGTACATAAATTATAAATAGAATTGGGTGGTACAGATTTCGTCTAGCATTTAATATTTATTTAGCACATATAGGGGTTTGAGCAGTGGAGGGGAGACGTACGGCCACTCCACCGTCGTGCATCACGAGCGTGATTAACTTCCGCCTTAAAGTTCCCGTACGAACTCAACTTGAACGACAATATGTTTTTTCTTTCTTTTTAACCTTTATTACTGTACAAGTTTTTTTTATTGCTATCATTTATTGTTTACATTAAAACTCATTGTCACGTTGTTATTATTAATTATTATTTGAATACTAAATAATTATTTTATTCAATCTACCTAATATTAATTTGTTAACGTTGATAACACCATCCAATGGTTACTCCTATTGGTGGCTTTACCATGGCTTGTCACTATGACTCCAGAATGCGACCTACCATCTACCTAGTTGCACTGACAACGTTTAAATGGAATGACACAGTGGGGGAGTGGTATTTCTTTATCTCACTTCCACCACTGAGTGCATCTCTCTCACGCCAGTACTTTCAGTAGATCATTCTCTAAACGACATATCCGTAGGTTTACGTTTATGCCGATTGGATTCACAAACTACATTTAATTCGTGTTTTAAATGTAAATATACTTGCTTTAATTTATAACAACTTAAAATCAGTTTCAGTTTGGTTCAAGCCCCGATGGTAAAATCTAATAGTGTCTGAAGCATATTTATGAATTAGAAGGAATCTAGAAAATGTTAATTCAAAATACTCGAACTTTGACTTGTATTTACTTAAACTTATATTTTAAGCTTTTATTTGGGAATACAAACAATTAATACCTTGTCTTTATTAGATATTAAAATATAGCCTAGGACAAACTTACTTAGCCACACCTCCGTAGAACAGCCTTATCTCTGCGTCACTTGTATCCACATCTGATGACGTCATGGGCACATCATCTACAACAAAGGAGATATCAAGGTATATTTTTTACACATTTACAGGTAATTTGGACTACTGTCGGCGCATAAATTATGTGTACCCTAGTTTGAAGACTGTTAACTCAGAAAGAAAGTGGCCTATGAAAAATGCAATCCCACCATAATTTTTTATCGTTTAATTTTACAATATAAAATGAAAGTTTTTAATTTCGGTTTTAGTAGTTTTTATTCTAGTTGGCACAAAAAAGGTACAGAAATTTTAACTAGTTTTCACTCAGTTTTTTAATTAGCATAATACGTGTTGGTACATATTCAGTAGAAGTAAACATCACACAAAACAAATCTATCACAATATAAGCACAAAATGCACAAATATTTAATTAACTGTTTGTAAATATTTAATATTGTAAATATATATTACAATATTTGTGCATTTTGTTCTTATATTGTAATATATTTGTGTTGTGTGACATTATCAAATCAAATCATCATTTTATTTGTTGTTGACAATTAGTAACATTGTATAACAAACGTACACGTCGCTACATAAATTTTACATAGTAATACATAAATTTTACATATTACTAAAACACCCGTCATTGTTTTGCATTCATATTTTAATACGCATTCGGCAAGAATGTTATCAATTAGTTTGATCAATTACATGACTTTTGAAGAAAAAATCTATAGTTGATTAAAACAATTATTTCAACAGTTCTAATTGACTACAACGATATCTTGGCTTTTAGAGGCCTTAATTTAATTACTTGGTTACGTTGTAATTATATAAAATGTAGATACATTACTTATGCGTGAGTAAAATCAGTGATTTTATATTCATTTAAATCAATTAAAATATCAGTGCATTTACTTATACATATTAAAGTATTACATCAAACTGCACATTGTATTTTAATAAATTTAAATTGATTTATATTAATTACAAACTCATTATATTTACTTGGGCATATAAAAGTAATGTATCGTAACTCTACATCTTATAGAATTACAACGTGACCAATAAATTAATTTTAAGTCTGTAGAAGCCAAGGAAACGTTGTTTCTGGAATTCGATTAGACATTTTTTTACTATAAAGTTAAAATGATGTAAAAATGTATTACACTTATTGGACAATTCTTGCCAACCACCTATTAAAATATGAATGCAAAACAAAAACTGATTTTTTAGTAATCAAAGTGTAAAGTTGATACAGAGTAACAACTATTTAAAATTCAGGTACTTTTTTTGTTCCTTCTAGGATACAAATTACTAAAACCTATAATAGAAATTAAAAACTAATACGTTATAGCGTACAATTAAACTATAAAAACCATGGTGTGATTGCATTTTTCATAGGCCTCTTAGTTAACAGTCTTTTAACTCGAGTGTAGGCCTATATAATTTCTATGCCTACAGTAAGTTGAGAGTAAGTCAAAACAAACTGTTAAATATATATTACAATTAAAAACGTTTAAAAGCCCATTATTTACAGTTAAAATTAAATAACTACTAAAAAAAAATTAAAAAAACTATGTTTTTTTTTTACTATACAGAATAAAAACATATTAACCTGAACTGGAATAAGTCTATTTATCTCTCTTAAGTAGAAAATTAAAAAGTAGAATAATGCAACTTCAGTCAATTTAAAATACTGTCGTATACGACTTTCGATCAATTATACGTGGTCTACGTTGTCTAGATATATGCTATAGCAGTAGGATGGTTGTAACAGTGTTACTATTTCAGAAAAATGACGATTTCAAACTAAATAAATTCATAGGAAAACTTGTTTGGTTTTTTCATATTTGTAATAAATAAAAATAACCTAAAACGTTTTTAATCTCACGTATATTTAACGGATACTTTGAATAATACAAGAATTACTAAAGTCATGATTATTATTTTTGTTTTATTATTATTATTATTTTATTATTATTTATATTATTATTTGTTTTTAATAATAACTTTTAAAAATTCTTTAGTTGTTACTGCGATATTGATCAACAAGAAAATGTATCGAAGTTTAAAATAAACTATGACTATCGTTGGTTTTAGTCTCTTGTGATGATAGTTACGCCAAACAAACAATTTCCTTTAAGAGACGTTCAACACCGGTTGGTTGTAGTTTTAATAGACCCCATCTGAAACTGTGTTAATTGGTTTTCTGGCCAGAGTTTTAATGCGTCAAATAGTTACTTTAGTTTTGACCTAGATTGGTCGGCGTAATTATGTTTGCTATTATCATGTCATCTATGTTAAAGCACATTTAACTACATACTATCGTTATTTCCTCACATTACTTTATATGCAAAACAAAATAATATTTAAAACTGATCACTTGATAATTAATTGTTGTAACTATTTAATTATTATAAAGGAATTTAATCATGATTAGTTTGTTGATTAAAAGAAACTTTTTTCATTTAAAATTAGTTTAAATCCTCTGTACGATTAAATTTTATTTATTTACTAGTATTATTACTAATTAAATTCTAAACAAATGAATAAGGATAAATTACGTACATTTAACTTGATTTGTTTCATTAATCTATTCAATAATGCTTTTTATTCATGCAGTTCATTTAATTTTCTACATTATATTTATAAATGACTCATTTACGTTTTTTTGAAACCCCACTTTGAACTTAAAAAGCAATTACCTAAGTGCACTAACATTTTCAAGCAAAACTTTAGGAATTTCAACTTAAAAAACGCTAACGTTTTAAGATCAGTACAAGTAAACGTCACACAACACAAATTTATTACAATATAAGCACAAAATTCACAAATATATTACAAGACAAGTACAAAATGCACAAATATTATGGTGATCGATTTCGGTGAACCACGCTCACCTTCCTCAGACCAGACCCTCTGGATTCTTTTGTGAATCCCTCTGGTCTGAGGAAGGTGAGCATGGTTCACCGAAATCGATCACCATAATATTTGTGCATTTTGTACTTATATTGTAATATATTCGTGCATTTTGTGCTTATATTGTAATAATAATAAATTTGTGTTGTGTGACGTTTACTTGTACTGTATATGTACCGACACGTATTATGCTAATTAAAAAACTAGTTTTAAGATCCGAAAGGGTGATTTCATGCAGGTGCCCAATTGACACTCCAAGGTATTTGATTGTAGATTTTATCACAACTGTTGCTATGAGTAGCAAAGTACCATTCTCACTAACATACACATACACAACGAGTTCTTCTCCCTTCTTTCTCGCTCACTGTCCCCGCCTGCCTCACGCCGCCAATTGTGCAAACATACATAGGCAAAGAACTCTATAAATGAAGTTTTTATGTAACAGTAATATACCATTTCGGGCAATGATAACTGTACAAAATTCAACAACTCAATATTTGTGCAGATGTTGTTTTTATAAAAATAATTGGTTACACTTTACCTAGGTTGGTTAGTACCTTTTGTTCACTAAAATTTCAAAATTTCAACGAAATATATCGTATAGTTTCTTAATTAGTTATGTACCTCAAAAGGCCAAATTGAACACTTTAAGTTATTAATATCCTTAAAGATATTGCGTTCGACTTTTCCCTCAGCACATTTTATAAGAAGAGTAACAATTTTATTCAAAATATTATCAAAAATAGTGTTTGATCGAAAACCCTCAAAATAAAAGATAAAATATTAATTATGCCCTATAAGGCTTTGTTAAGAATACAAAAATACATTTTTCAACGGTATATTTTGTGTACTTACTCTATAAAGACACCCTTAATAAAAATACGGTATAAAGCGTGGACTTATTTGCAAAACCATATTTGAGTGAGTATAATAAATTTATATAAAACTTTTTACTTGCTTTTAACTTGGAATTCGGACAATATATAGTGTTTATTAAATAAGTAAAAATATTAAATATATTTAACAGAAAATAATACAATTTCCACAGATAAATCTATTTCGGTGCCAAAACTTAACAGTAGTCTAAATTTAATGAAATGGGTTGATAGTTTCCCGTGCTGCAGTAACCTTAATTCAAAAACCTTTTTGGGAATTCTACCCAACTATAATCAGCAATTGCACACACCATCTGCACTGCAATCAGCACAAACTACCTGTTTTGTATTCGCTGCCACCTGCATTGAGTTTTTTTGTTCAATCTAATTAACTTTGTGTTTCTTGGTTTTAATAGCCCTGTAAATACTAAACAATATAAGGTTTACAAACATATAATAACGTTTTCTTTACTAATTCCTCCTCCGTTGACATCTAAAACTTTTTCGTTCTTCCTCAATTTTTAATATCAAACAAGTGCTTTCGCCAGTTATGGAATCACTATTTAAAACATTTAGTGAATAAACAATTACAATAATGTTACACGAATAAATTATTACTGTTAAATAAAACCTTATTTCCCACTTGCCTTCTAGTCTGATTTACCTATGAACTTACGTGGAATAGTATAATCATACTAATATTTATTGCTAAATTATTTTAATGATGAAAATCAACCTATTTCAACAGTTATATCATTGTAGTAAATGCATGACTTGTATTACAATATGTTTGTGACTGTTTCATACACAATTAGTGTAATTCCAAAGACAATTAAAACTGTACGTTTAAAAGCAAACTAACTACTATTTCAAAACAACGGTAAATTATTTTTTTCAACTGAATAAAAATTCTTTTTGAATGTTTTCCGTATAAATAAACTGGTGCGTCTATTTGATTTAGATTGATATATTGTTTAATTTACTAAAACTAACCATGAATAAAATTAATATGAAATTTGCAGCATGTGATTTTTATTCATCCCAAAAGTAAAGTTATTCAATAAGCTATGTAAATTTTACTGAAACACCACGAACTTTAACGTAAGACGTACCATCATCAGGGAGAGGGACGATGGTTGCTGCCACAAGGTTGTAGTAGAGGACAGCCCCCAGCAGCAGTGCGAGGTAAATACGCATGTTGATGGTCGGGGTGTGCAGGATCTGCTTTCAGCGGAGTCTAAGCGAACTGATGCAGCGTGCAGAGTGACAAGCGAATGAAGTGGGAGATGACCCCTTCCAGTTCTTATAGGGATGATGACGCAAAATGTGGAGGGTGGCTCGTCTTCCAATTACAAGCATGACTCACTTGGGAGAGGAGCTGTGACGTTGGTGTCATGTGTCTTAGAGGGGGGAAGTTTTTGAAAATATGGTTATCATAAAAAGTTTATATATAAAAAAAAATACAGTGTGAAAGGAGCTTATTAATAGAATGGAGGGACTTCTTTGCCATCATATTTTACAGATTCTTTAAAATTTTTTAAATAAATAAAAATAAAAATCTCAAAATATATTTAGATATTCCTTATTGTTATTATTATGCATTAGTAAAACAACGATATTAGAGATATGGGTGAATATGACGAGTGAATGATGAGTGTAAATGAACGACTGTAGTCATTGTTACTAATTAAGGTCGACTGTTCTTCAAAAAGAGCTATTTAATAATAGCCCAATAACCAATGCATCTAAGGGACCTACAGATTTACGAGGTATGCGAAACACATTGTATTTGTCAGCTAACTGACAATCAGTTTCAATCTCTACATACCATCTAAACCTTGACTACCACCCAACATGGACAACCCAAATATCTCTAGTAGTGCCTACTTTGATGGCAGCCTTTGAGCGGGTGCCGTGATGGTATTAAGAGCCATAGGCAAATAAATAGATATAACTTAGGCAAAATACAGTAAAATGAGAAAATATTAACAAGCTATAAAAAGATACATGACTAAAATAGATAAAAAAGAACAAATATAAAAATAAATAGCTAAAAAATACAGTAAAAACATATATATTAAAGATAAATAATATTAATATTCCAAAATCATCATCATCATCATCAGGGTTGCCTCCTGTATGTCTTGTTACAGCCTTCCACCAAACCTCTCTGTTTTGAACAAGTCTTTTCTTGTCTCATACTTCCCTCCGATCCTTGGACTGTTCTCCATCTGATGACTTCTTCCCTATGCTCTCTTTCTTCTAACTTTCCTTCTATAGATGTTCTCAACAGGCTCTTTTCTCTTATCACATGTCCTAACCAATTGATTGTTCTTCTTCTTATAGTTTTCATTATTTCCCTCTCTTTATCCACTCTCCATTGTACTTCTCCGTCTCTCACATTCTATTGTCTCTATTCTTCTCCAGACCCACATCGCCGATTAGGTATTGGACATCTACTCGTTTTCTTTCCTAACAGTCTATGTTTCAGCTCCAAATCAAACATATTACAAATCCCTTCCACAGTTCCTCATCCAGTGGTCCACAAAGTAATATTTCAAAAAACAATTGTTATTATTATTTATTTAGTGTTAATAAATAATAATATGATTGTAGTTTATATAAATTAATGTAACCTTACAGTTACTATGTGCAATATGTAAGGGAGAACCGAAAAACATACAATTTTTGAAACTTGAATAAGTTGAACTGCATTGATTATTGACAGAATACTGTATCTGATTGTAATAAAATCCATTCGATAAAAGAACAAATTGTGATTAAAATAATTCTATATTATAATAAAATAGAAAACAACCACCACATATCAACCTAAGTTGGACGCACCATGATTATTTTCGAATATATTTTTAAAAGTGGCCAAAATGCGGATTAAACTGCTCATAAAATAACTGCTTGACAGCCAACGATTATTAGTCAGCACCAGTGGCACAGTGCTGTAATCCAGCTACTTGGAGACAAAGTGTTGACATTGTAAGTGATAGGTTATATGACCGTCCCTCTAAATACTGACATGACGACGTGGCCACTACTAAAGAAATCTGGGTGTTTATGTTAGTTGGTAGACAGTGTCCGGATGCTGTGTAGGTGAGAGAACTGATTATCCGGCTTGTCTATTAGTTGAAAATCAGACCAAAACTACATGGTTCGGATTCCAAGTACAGATCTCCAAGACACCTTGGCTTTTGGGCTATTAATAAATGTTCCTTTCTGGGCTAAGTCAACCCCAGTTTGTACAAGACTACACATGTATCATCCAACATTCAAGTAATCATTCGTATGTGCAATGAATTACGGTCAAACTATGTTGGCATCTCAAATGTGAATAATAATAATTGGCTGTCAAAGATGATAAGCTTAATTTTGAAACAATATGTGACAGTTTTTGTATGGTACGAAATATGACACTTTTTCTTGCTGGTAAATGTAATTTCCAATGGCAGAAAGAAATATTAAAAAAAACTATTCCATCCAAATTCTTTTCAATAATATAGTCTTCTATCATGTTGACAAAGTGTTGACATTGTAAGTGATAGGTTATATGACCGTCCCTCTAAATACTGACATGACGACGTGGCCACTCATAACCATTTTTAATAATAATTAATTATTCATCCAGTATTTGTGGTTATGGTTTTACTACTCAATTAAAAAAAAGGTCCCTCTAAATACTGACATGACGACGTGGCACACATAACCATTTTTAATAATAATTAATTATTCATCCAGTATTTGTGGTTATGGTTTTACTACTCAATTAGAAAAAAGCTCAATCAATCTAAAAATCATATTTTAATTAGATTTTATGAAATTGTGGTCGAAAGTATCAAAACTGTGAAACGTAAAATTAACGTAACAATGTAATAACATAAACAGTTACCGACAGCGTGTTAGACACTTCGTGTATGATATGACAGTTGTCAAGAGCTTGACATTATTCTATAGTGAGTATTTTTGGAACGTCAATTTCCTTGGATGACAAGATTCATTTCCTCTCTGCCACTTGCCATCACCGATCACAATTCTAGTAATCAGCGACATTGATTAAAATAAACAGATCTGAAAATAACTCTTAAAATGCAAGTTGAATGGTATCAACAAGTGTAATTACTACAATCGTAAATACGAGTATACATGCATACTGAATTATTACTATGTTTTTAAAAAAATACCATTTTAGAATATAATATACGTATATTCTATTATTTATATTTAAACATTTATTATTTTTAAAAAATTTATCAAACCAGTAATTTATATTGGGAACAAGATCCAAAAGTCATGTATTTTGTTAATAATAATAATAAAGATATGAAGCTAAATCCGATCCATCAAGTCATTTTGGATCTTTTTTATTACGTAGGCTTAAGTAGCCGGTGTTACTAATTAATAACTAAAGTTCCCTGTAATGACGCTGTCGTCAAGGTGTTATCTAAAATATTTACATCACCAAACAAACTACTTTAAAATGCTGTCTGATTTAAATTGTTAGCGCCGCCATTTTAAACGCCAAAATACATGTTAACCAAAAATAATTTAATTATTTTGAACAGCCACAATTTTAAATTGGCTTAATCCAACTCAAATTCTAATTTTCTATTTTTTTTATTAATGTTGATGTAAAGGGAGTGTGCTAAATGTTTTCAGTCTGTAAAATAACTCTTAAGTTATTAATATTTTTTTTTTTTTTTTTTTTTTTTTTTTTACACAAGAAGGAACATACTACTTCTGAACATGCTAATTCCGAACATACTAAAACATACTAATTCCGAAGTTAGACACCAAACGGAGTGGAATTATTCGAAAAAGTTTCATTTTAATTAATAGTTCTTAATTAGGTTTAGAATCCAAAAATTAACAGCCAGTAAACGTTTTTGTGCTACCCTGTATAGGCCTATATATAATTTTGTAACATGTCTACTTATTATATACAACAAGATTATTTTGTCACTAAAATATTGTGAACATTTCAAATACGCTTTTTATCTCAATGCGTGAAACAATTTTAGTTTTACATAAAACAATCACATCGAAGCTTCTTTATTTGATGTATTTATTCCTCAGATAGAATAATTTGGTGACAGAATCCACTCCTTGGTTCTACAGTTTTGATATGAAATATGAACCTCCCTTGGGGCGGAATCAGCTGATAGCCAACCCGAAATCACGTCACATATCTTGTTTGGCCCCTCATTTTCACCCTTTCACGGATCCGATCACGTGATCTCTAAGTTACAAAAAAACTTAATATAAAATTAGATTTGATTTAAGTTTACCTACCATAGTATTGAAAGTACAGCTAAAATATAGATTACTTCTTATTTATTATATCGAGAAATATTTATTATTATTAATTTTTCATTATTAAGACACCGATCGTAACTTATATATGTAGATGGGTGAATATGAGAGTCGATTGTGTGTGATGAGTGTAGATGAACGAGTGTTGTCATTATTACTAACTAAAGCCGGCTGTTCCTAAAAAATAGCCATTTGTTAATGCTTAAACAGTTTATGTGCTTAAAACGCAACACGAGTACTCATTTGTACAAATAAAACTAATATATCACTATAAATACCAATATTGTTTGTGTGATAGCTGGGTGATCACAAATTCGTGACAGTGCAGCTACCAGATATTTGCTCGTTCTGAACTACACAGGTGGTACCTACAGCTTAAAAGATTTGCTGTGGACACAAACAACATCATCTCTCTCTCTCTCTCTCTCTCTCTCTCTCTCTCTCTCTCTCTCTCTCTCTCTCTCTCTCCTCTCTCTCTCTCTCTCTCTCTCTCTCTCTCTCTCTCTCTCTCTCTCTCTCTCTCTCTCTCTCTCTCTCTCTCTCTCTCTCTCTCTCTCTCTCTCTCTCTCTCTCTCTCTCTCTCTCTCTCTCTCTCTCTCTCTCTCTCTCTCTCTCTCTCTCTCTCTCTCTCTCTCTCTCTCTCTCTCTCTCTCTCTCTCTCTCTCTCTCTCGTCTCTCGTCTCTCTCTCTCTCTCTCTCTCTCCTCTCGTCTCTCCTCTCTCTCTCTCATCTCTCTCTCTCTCTCTCTCTCTCTCTCTCTCTCTCTCTCTCTCTCTCCTCTCTCTCTCTCTCTGCTCTCTCTCTCGTCTCTCTCTCTCTCTCTCTCTCCTCTCTCTCTCTCTCTCTCTCTCTCTCTCTCTCTCTCTCTCTCTCTCTCTCTCTCTCTCTCCTCTCTCTCTCTCTCTCTCTCTCTCTCTCTCTCTCTCTCTCTCTCTCTCTCTCTCTCTCTCTCTCTCTCTCTCTCTCTCTCTCTCTCTCTCTCTCTCTCTCTCTCTCTCTCTCTCTCTCTCTCTCTCTCTCTCTCTCTCTCTCTCTCTCTCTCTCTCTCTCTCTCTCTCTCTCTCTCTCTCTCTCTCTCTCTCTCTCTTCTCTCTCTCTCTCTCTCTCTCTCTCTCTCTCTCTCTCTCTCTCTCTCTCTCTCTCTCTCTCTCTCTCTCTCTCTCTCTCTCTCTCTCTCTCTCTCTCTCTCTCTCTCTCTCTCTCTCTCTCTCTCTCTCTCTCTCTCTCTCTCTCTCTCTCTCTCTCTCTCTCTCTCTCTCTCTCTCTCTCTCTCTCTCTCTCTCTCTCTCTCTCTCTCTCTCTCTCTCTCTCTCTCTCTCTCTCTCTCTCTCTCTCTCTCTCTCTCTCTCTCTCTCTCTCTCTCTCTCTCTCTCTCTCTCTCTCTCTCTCTCTCTCTCTCTCTCTCTCTCTCTCTCTCTCTCTCTCTCTCTCTCTCTCTCTCTCTCTCTCTCTCTCTCTCTCTCTCTCTCTCTCTCTCTCTCTCTCTCTCTCTCTCTCTCTCTCTCTCTCTCTCTCTCTCTCTCTCTCTCTCTCTCTCTCTCTCTCTCTCTCTCTCTCTCTCTCTCTCTCTCTCTCTCTCTCTCTCTCTCTCTCTCTCTCTCTCTCTCTCTCTCTCTCTCTCTCTCTCTCTCTCTCTCTCTCTCTCTCTCTCTCTCTCTCTCTCTCTCTCTCTCTCTCTCTCTCTCTCTCTCTCTCTCTCTCTCTCTCTCTCTCTCTCTCTCTCTCTCTCTCTCTCTCTCTCTCTCTCTCTCTCTCTCTCTCTCTCTCTCTCTCTCTCTCTCTCTCTCTCTCTCTCTCTCTCTCTCTCTCTCTCTCTCTCTCTCTCTCTCTCTCTCTCTCTCTCTCTCTCTCTCTCTCTCTCTCTCTCTCTCTCTCTCTCTCTCTCTCTCTCTCTCTCTCTCTCTCTCTCTCTCTCTCTCTCTCTCTCTCTCTCTCTCTCTCTCTCTCTCTCTCTCTCTCTCTCTCTCTCTCTCTCTCTCTCTCTCTCTCTCTCTCTCTCTCTCTCTCTCTCTCTCTCTCTCTCTCTCTCTCTCTCTCTCTCTCTCTCTCTCTCTCTCTCTCTCTCTCTCTCTCTCTCTCTCTCTCTCTCTCTCTCTCTCTCTCTCTCTCTCTCTCTCTCTCTCTCTCTCTCTCTCTCTCTCTCTCTCTCTCTCTCTCTCTCTCTCTCTCTCCTCTCTCTCTCTCTCTCTCTCTCTCTCTCTCTCTCTCTCTCTCTCTCTCTCTCTCTCTCTCTCTCTCTCTCTCTCTCTCTCTCTCTCTCTCTCTCTCTCTCTCTCTCTCTCTCTCTCTCTCTCTCTCTCTCTCTCTCTCTCTCTCTCTCTCTCTCTCTCTCTCTCTCTCTCTCTCTCTCTCTCTCTCTCTCTCTCTCTCTCTCTCTCTCTCTCTCTCTCTCTCTCTCTCTCTCTCTCTCTCTCTCTCTCTCTCTCTCTCTCTCTCTCTCTCTCTCTCTCTCTCTCTCTCTCTCTCTCTCTCTCTCTCTCTCTCTCTCTCTCTCTCTCTCTCTCTCTCTCTCTCTCTCTCTCTCTCTCTCTCTCTCTCTCTCTCTCTCTCTCTCTCTCTCTCTCTCTCTCTCTCTCTCTCTCTCTCTCTCTCTCTCTCTCTCTCTCTCTCTCTCTCTCTCTCTCTCTCTTTCTACTCAAGAGCGAGGAAAGTTCTTAATGATTTTCGTCACTCTCAACATAGGGCAGTTCTGGTTTCATTAGGGAGCCACATTCACATAAGTTGATCTTTTACTAGGCCTATATGGAATTCCAATGAATCACAGTGGGATGTCTTTACTACCTTTCATATCTTTACTACAGACACACGGACAGAAAACTAATCGAGATAGGACACATGTTATATGGTATTATTTGCTTGTATTGACTTACAAACAGTCCTCCAAAATATGTGACAGTGGAAGTTGGACACTATGTAAATTGTTGAAAAACGAAGTACTCACTCAACACGAAATATCTAGAATCGCCAAACATATATTTTGATGAAATTTTGAGGGCAGTACGCTTTTGTATCATAGAGTCCCACTGAGGAAGGATTCGTTGAACTTCCATTATAAGAAGTAGAAACAACCCCTCACACTTTCCCTTTTTAATAACACTAACATTGACATCAATTTAATAATCTATTACAAACAGGAGATAGAAAAAACATAAACATAACTAAAGATTGGCTGATTTTTTATTCACTGTGAAAAGTTAAGATATTTTCTACTAACTCTGACATGTTTGCACGATTATTCAGCACCCTAAAGTAGACTTAAATGGTTTTATAAACTGAACGTTGTTATCTAGAAGATCGGTAGCAGACTGAGCTCTTATGTGATGTGATGATTTAGAGAGAAAAACATGGGGAGGGTAAGCAATCATAGAGAACCACTCATCTTTAAGATATATACAGAGTTGATCAATCTTAGACATACAGCCTTTTTATATGAAATGTGTCTTTTTAAGATTAACTTTCAAACAACAATTTTGAATTTAATGTCAAACTGTTTTTGATAAATTCACATTTTTATTTGTTAAAAACACATACTGTACAGACACACAGACAGAAAATAAATCGAGAAAATACACATGATATATGGCAATAGTTGCTTGTATTAACCTGACAAATTATCCTCTAAGATATTCGAAATTCGAAGTTGGACACTTTTTGTATATATTAAGAGTGAAAAAAGAAATACAAAATTAATTGTTTTCAAACAACCTTTATTTGATGCTGACAATTTTTGGAAAACCAAAACATTTTTAATTACTAGAAAATTGATCCTTCTAAGAATTAATTTTATACATATCCCACCCAAGTGTGTTGACGTAAATCATTTCAAACAATGAAATAATTTTTACACTTTTATTTTGTATGAACTGTATTTTTTGTAGTTTTGGATTTCGACTTTGTATTTGATTTCGTTACAGTACAGTGCACCAAGAACGTATTACGTTATGTCCCTTCAAAACTGTGAACAGCTCTTACATGAAATGATCGCTCGTAAACTGCATCATACCAACACAGGCGCTAAAAATAGTCAGTAAAACATATTCATTTTAAAGCTTATTACAACTAACTCTGAGAGCTATACAGTCCTCTCTTCCACTTAATCACGATGAGTAGGCTATAATTTGAAATAAATATTCTTCAAAGATGGTGAACATTCTCTTTAGTTAAAATATTTTATTAATTAAAGCATTAAAGGTTATTTATTTTTCATTAAAAAATGATGATATATTTATTTTTAAAATGTACAACTACGAATAATTAGAGTTATAATATGTAGAAAAGGTCCATTTCAAAATTAACTAACATTTTGCTTATTTTAATAGTGAGAAGATTAATGTTATACGAATTTCATTAAATAATTACACCAATTAACTAGTTACAAAAACTGATGTTTTATTAATTATTAGAAGTTAATAATTTATTTTAATTGAGGATGCTTATGGCGGATAATGAACTAAAATGAATCGATTAGCCTGCAATCTTTAAACACAATAATACACTCAAGAGAAGCACATTTTCCAAACTGTCAATAATTGTATATGTATAAACTAGTTCACATTAGGGCTACTATTTTAATAAATTCAACGATAAATATAATATTTATATTTATAACATATTTATCGTTGAATTTATGTCAATAATTGCTTATTTATATTTTGAGTTTGAATACCATTTGAAAATGTTAAAAATTAAATCATTTGTTTATACAGCTACATAGTTCATTTAAAATAGATCGTATAAGGACAAACAGATTGGTTTTGGACCTAAATGACTAATAAGGTATTTTAAGTAAGGGTCAGAATTGTAACCATTTATTTATAGTATGGATTCTATAATGGAAGCATAACAATTACAAGTGTATCATTTTGAATGTTGATACATGGACTGTCACACTAACGTTTATTATTATGGAAGCATAACAATTACAAGTGTATCACTTTGACTGTTGATACATGGACTGTCACACTAACGTTTATTATTATGGAAGCATAACAATTACAAGTGTATCACTTTGACTGTTGATACATGGACTGTCACACTAACGTTTATTATTATGGAAGCATAACAATTACAAGTGTATCACTTTGACTGTTGATACATGGACTGTCACACTAACGTTTATTATTATGGAAGAATAACAATTACAAGTGTATCACTTTGACTGTTGATACATGGACTGTCACACTAACGTTTATTATTATGGAAGAATAACAATTACAAGTGTATCACTTTGACTGTTGATACATGGACTGTCACACTAACGTTTATTATTATGGAAGCATAACAATTACAAGTGTATCACTTTGACTATTGATACATGGACTGTCACACTAACGTTTATTATTATGGAAGCATAACAATTACAAGTGTATCACTTTGACTGTTGATACATGGACTGTCACACTAACGTTAATTATTATGGAAGAATAACAATTACAAGTGTATCACTTTGACTGTTGATACATGGACTGTCACACTAACGTTTATTACTATGGAAGCATAACAATTACAAGTGTATCACTTTGACTGTTGATACATGGACTGTCACACTAACGTTTATTATTATGGAAGAATAACAATTACAAGTGTATCACTTTGACTGTTGATACATGGACTGTCACACTAACGTTTATTATTATGGAAGCATAACAATTACAAGTGTATCACTTTGACTGTTGATACATGGACTGTCACACTAACGTTTATTATTATGGAAGCATAACAATTACAAGTGTATCACTTTGACTGTTGATACATGGACTGTCACACTAACGTTTATTATTATGGAAGCATAACAATTACAAGTGTATCACTTTGACTGTTGATACATGGACTGTCACACTAACGTTTATTATTATGGAAGCATAACAATTACAAGTGTATCACTTTGACTGTTGATACATGGACTGTCACACTAACGTTTATTATTATGGAAGCATAACAATTACAAGTGTATCACTTTGACTGTTGATACATCGACTGTCCCACTAACGTCTATTATTTCCGAATGTAACAAAATCATATCATCAAGTCTTAATAGGGCCTTCTATTTTGAAGATCACTCACAATATTATAAACCACAGAGAATGAAATAAAAAAAAATTTTTTTAATACATAAAAAGATATCTTATCAAATAGCGCGTTGAATGAGTGACGATTAGTTGGTTCTCCAGTTCTCGTGTGAATAGCAGTGTCAGCGAACTCTGTTTCGTTTTTCTCTGTGTATACGCTTAATTAATCCGTGTATGAGCCAAGAATCCGTGTTTGAGGAGACCCGCCTCGTTGGAAGTTTGGTAGGAAACTCAGGCCTTGGGTACAAAAATAATAATAACAACACCATAGGTAGACAAGGACCCAAAAAAATGGCGCGTAGGGCGGTAGTGTGAGAGAGATGGAGAACCTCTCCCACCACAGTTCCCCTCCAGTGCAAGCGTGATGTAAGGGACAATCAAGTCTGTGCCTAACAATGCAAAACAACTGCCAAGCGTGTTGTATTGTTTAGCTCTAGTTTATAATCCACTGTCATTTAAAGTTGTAATTGCGCTTTTAATTACACCAAAATTAGGGATTCTTTTTCTTTAAGTTTTTTTATACGCATGTTGTGTTTCTACCACATTGTTCACAAATAATATTGCTATAAATGTTGCATTTTTATATACTTGTACTTTTATCAGCTGTTTTTAATAATTCTGAAATTTAAAAATAGATTTTGTTCACATTTTTAATGATTAAATTACGATAAATTAAAACTGTGGAGTACAGTGTGTATTTTTTTAAATTACATTTCGAACGATATATTAAAATTTATAAATTACATTAATTTAACAGCAAAGTAGCATATTTTAAATAACACTCTGTGGCACTTTGAAAGAGAATAAGTGAGAATGCTAACGGAGACGGTATATCATCTGGTGACTGAGTGTGGTGGTGGTGGACAGCACCTGTCACGCATGCGCTGTCCACACGCTATTCGCCATGGGTTTAGGTATACTATATATTAAGCTGTGAAATGGTTTTGTACATAAAACGGATCTTTTATTTACATTTTTCTTACAAATTCGGGATGTGTATAGAATATATATTATTCAAGTGACTCATGTGGGACATATAGCTACTAAAAGGAAACAAAATATGCTAAAACTGCTCGTCTCCATAATTAAAAAAATTCAAACAAAAACGTAACGTTGAAAATTAGCTATTTTTTTAATTAGTCAGTAAGTGGGTTAAATCTCCAAATTACCTTCAAATTATGAAACGGAGCTAAACTATTAAGCCAACTTACAGACTTGACTGTACCTTGCAGCACGCATCAACCAGAGGAGAACTGTGATGAGAGAGGTTATTTGTCTCTCTCATAATACTCGCCATTTAGTTTGGGTTTATGTTTACTGTTGCTATGTAGAAGTATAACATTATCACAATGAAATATTATGAAATATATATATATATATATTTATTTATTTATTTATTTATATATTTATATATTTATTTATTAGTTTTTGGCAACAGACAGTCAAATTTTCAAGGACATTAATTTAAATGTCTTTAGTCACCAGTGTTAATGATGTACGATGATAAATTTAAAATAGATAAGTATAGCCTTGTTATAACATAAAATATCACATAGAGTATCCCATAAAGTTTTAGATATAGAGATGTCAGCTAACCGTCCCAAGTCACGGTAGTATCACAGTTACCGGAGGATGAGGGCGTCCGTCTTGCCAATTGCCTCCAGCTTAGAGTTCCTTGCTCGTCACTACTTGACCTCACGTTGACCTCGACCTACACGCCCCACATACAAGTGTTGTACTGTTGACATTTCGCTATAGAGACGTCAGTACACCGTCCCAAGTCACGGTAGTGTCCCAGTTGCCGGAGGTTGGGGGCGGTAGTCTGCCAATTGCCCCCAGCTTAGAGTTCTCTGCTCGTCACTACTTGACCTCACGTTGTCCTCGACCTACACGCCTTACATATATCTATTATACTGTTGTAATTTCACTATAGAGACGTCAGTACACCGTCCCAAGTCATGGTAATGTCCCAGTTGCCGCAGATTGGGGGCGGTAGTCTGCCAATTGCCTCCAGCTTAGAGTTCCCTGCTCGTCACTACTTGACCTCACGTTGTCCTCGACCTACACGCCTTACATATATATATTGTACTGTTGTAATTTCGCTATAGAGACGTCAGTCCACCGTCCCAAGTCACGGTAGTGTCCCAGTTGCCGGAGGTTGGGGGGGGGGGGTAGTCTGCCAATTGCCTCCAGCTTAGAGTTCCCTGCTCGTCACTACTTGACCTCACGTTGTCCTTGACCTATACGCCTTACATATATCTATTGTACTGTTGCAATTTCGCTATAGAGACGTCAGTACACCGTCCCAAGTCACGGTATTGTCCCAGTTGCCGCAGATTGGGGGCGGTAGTCTGCCAATTGCCTCCAGCTTAGAGTTCCCTGCTCATCACTACTTGACCTCACGTTGTCCTCGACCTACACGCCTTACATATATATATATATATATATATATATATATTATACTGTTGTAATTTCGCTATAGAGACGTCAGTACACCGTCCCAAGTCACGGTAGTGTCCCAGTTGCCGGAGGTTGGGGGGGGGGGTAGTCTGCCAATTGCCTCCAGCTTAGAGTTCCCTGCTCGTCACTACTTGACCTCACGTTGTCCTTGACCTATACGCCTTACATATATCTATTGTACTGTTGCAATTTCGCTATAGAGACGTCAGTACACCGTCCCAAGTCACGGTATTGTCCCAGTTGCCGCAGATTGGGGGCGGTAGTCTGCCAATTGCCTCCAGCTTAGAGTTCCCTGCTCATCACTACTTGACCTCACGTTGTCCTCGACCTACACGCCTTACAGTATACAGTATATTATACTGTTGTAATTTCGCTATAGAGACGTCAGTACACCGCCCCAAGTCACGGCAGTGTCCCGGTTGCCGGAGGTTGGGGGCGGTAGTCTGCCAATTGCCTCCAGCTTAGAGTTCCCTGCTCGTCACTACTTGACCTCACGTTGTCCTCGACATATACGCCTTACATATATCTATTGTACTGTTGCAATTTCGCTATAGAGACGTCAGTACACCGTCCCAAGTCACGGTAGTGTCCCAGTTGCCGGAGGTTGGGGGCGGTAGTCTGCCAATTGCCTCCAGCTTACAGTTCTCTGCTCGTCACTACTTGACCTCACGTTGACCTCGACCTACACGCCCCACATACATCTATTGTATGGTTTGACGACATTATATTGTATTGGTTCCACTTTGCATGTTTCATATCATAACTTAAATTAGACTATCCAATAATTCTTTATTATATTGTTGTTATTATAAATTCCAAGCCGTCCTACGTTTGTGATTATATAAGAATATAATAATGAAAGATCATTGGAAATCACTCAGGAAGACCTTGAGTTGCATACGAGTAGGGTTTTGGTTCAAGTATCTTCATATCACATAACCAGCAAATTTTATGTTTATTAAAACTATAAGGGTTTGCCACATCCTTTTATTTGTGCTTTATTGGCCAATTAAGAACGTGTTCAATTAATTAGTTAGTTCAGTAGAATCTTAGTATATTTCTGCAAATTTAATTAGATAATTAACGTGTTTACTCAGCTCCTATATATAAATATATATATATATACACACATATATATATATATAGGCTAATCTTTAGTTCACTAAATATTAGTATAAAATAACATATACCATACTACTTAGTAACAATATAATGAAATTTGTAATTTTCGTTACATTTGCACTCGCCTAAATTAGTATCAGTAGAATATACAGTTTGATAATGTAAGTGTAATTAAATATTAATTTTAACCAGCGAGATTCAATTAAAATATCAAAAGTGTGGAGACACATTCTTTAGTATTGGTATTGTAAAATTACTTTAAACTATGCATGAGCTGAGCATAGTAGGTTGTTTTGGAATGTAAAGGACACTCATTGATAGAGAAGGACAGAGATATAGAGTGCAAACATTTCAACTATGCTAAAACTTTCTCTAATGGCAGTTTGAGTAGTCCTTGAAGTTCGACTAAGCCACAAGGGCCAATAACCCCAAGTTGCGTCTTTGCTCCATTTCTTAAATTGGGTGAAATGTACTCTGTTGAAGAGTATCATAATGTCCTTATACACGGTGTCATTAAAATGGTGTCCTGACTGTATATTTTTGAATTTCAAACAAAAATAATTTATAATTTCTTCCAATTCCTCTCCGTTTAGTGTCTGTCTTTTTGTGTGTCTGTTTATTATTATTTTTTTTTTTTTTTTTATAGCTCAAAAACTGTTTGAGCAACTAGAAAAGTTGCACACTTTTTGCACCAAAATTAACAAACACAAAACAAAAATAGCCATTGAGTTATCTTTAACCGTTTAAAAATTGTGTCTATTTAACAATTTTAACTCCAAAATAAATATAGTATCAAAAATCATTTAAACATTATAAATGAACACAATTTGAATTCAGCTTAAGATAAAGCAATGGCTATTTGATTTATATTTAATATTGCCAACATAAAGGAGTATGCAAAAGTTGAAGTCAGTCGGTCAAACCGTACTTGAGTTGTTAAAATTGTTTGTAAAAAGACAGATACTAAACGGAGTGGAGTTAAAAAAAGTTATGCTTAATGTTTTGCTCTTAATTAGATGCACAATTAAATAATTAACAGCCAAGATACATTTTTGAGACACCCTGTATCTATTTTTATATCTTATATTCAATGTTTTGCAGTAAGAACGTACTTACTACTTTGCATTTAAACGTACATTCAAGTAAAAAAATTATCAGTTTGAGAAATATTTAACGTATAAATTATGAAATAATTTTATTAATTAACATAAATCCTTAACAAGGATACGTTAAGAATTTAGCATTAACAGCACATATAATTCCTTCCCTTATAAAACTGATAGTAATTTTAATTAATATCCAGATTCTGATTGGAGACTTCTTCATTATATGAAAGAAATATACCATCATAAAGGTTAACAAATTTACAAGTATGCGCTGGTTTGTAAGAAGAAAGAAATCCTTCCAGCTGTCCGAGATAGAATGTATTCCTTTTATTGCACTAGAAGTCTTCTCTCGTCCTCCACTTGTATTTCATATAAATTGTTCCATTGAAAAAGGAGGTCGACTGTCTGGATCTTAAACTAAATCCGTCCTACCTTTGTGCTTATGTACAATAATGTAAGACATCTCTAAACAGACTAATACAATGTAAGCTTTTACATTTACACCTAGGGATGGCAAATATTTTTAGCATATCGATATAGTGATAGTATCGAAAGAAAAGTATCGTGTAACCGATACATCGAATTGTAAATTATTTATCTATTTAAAGTTATGCACTAACTCTTATGTCATGACTAAAAATACACCCATGTTTTGCTGCCACTATTTAGAATAGCCTACTGAAAGTAAAAATTGAATACATTCATCCACACAAAACATGTTGTGATGACCTGTGGGGTTGAATGAAAACAATATTCAAAATAAGAATAATTATACCTTTCATTATTATGTTGATTATAAAAGAATAATGTAATAAAATTGTTATTTTTGTTTTTCACATTTGAAAATACCATTATCCTTCTTACAAACTACATTTTAGTGCGTTAACCTCACGTAAAAAACTAAATAAAGTTACTTTATTATTTAAATGCATGTTTTGTACGCATAAGAGGCAATTTAAATGTTTTTTTTTTTTTTTTTTTTTTTGAATCGTGTTGATTTTGGGGAGAGAGAATAACTTTAGTGATATGATATTTCGGACCAAAATATCGATATGGCCGATATTATCGAATTAAAATATCGATACTAATATATCGATACATCGAAACATATTTATCGATATTTCCTATATATCGTTGCCATCCGTATTTACACCAGAACTGTATGTTAACATACAATTGATTAACACAATTTAATATAAACTTACTTTAATTGTAACTTGTAAATTCAGGCATATACTTTTATTAGGACTTAAATATTTCTTTCTTTTTAATACATCTGGTCTGGGGTTGGAAATCGAGATTTAACAAAATATTTTACCAGGTAAATATTAAACAGGGGTACTATTTTCAAAATTTTATTTTTACAAAAAATTGAAAAAAAGATAAATGTAACCCCAAACTATGTATAAAACAATAATACACATAGTTTGGGGTATATAATTGAAAGTAGTTTTCCGTTCTAAACAGGAATACGAGATCCGTTTCTTCCCACGACAAATAAAACTTGAGATAGTTTTAACAAGACAGGTTAGGTTAGGTTAGGTTATTTAGCAATACGAATTCACGGTTAACATACTCTAACCTAACCTAACAATTTTTTTTAAATAACTCAGTTATTGTTCGTTATATGAATAATGTGATGTCATATTCACGAGAAGAAAAAACAATATAAGACTAACGTAATATGCATAGTTTTTGGAGTAAACATATACAACATAGTTTTTGGTAAAAAAATTCAGAATTTGCACCAATATATGTCTATGTCTTCGAGTTAATGTGATTAATATTGATTGACTAGTTAAAAAATCAAGAGTATTGGGTGGGACCCTTATATTCCATGTGGTTGAAAATTCCTGGAATGGTTAACAAAGATTTAACCATTGTTGGTAGAGAAATGAGACTTGGTTTATCAATATTACCCGCAAATATCTCTTCAGGGGACGTCACACGAGGAGTCGAAATAAATTCATGAATATCAGCATGGGTTGAGTATGGTAGCAAATTGTAGGTCTTAATTAGTAAAAAATTATGCCTAATTTGGACCTTAAAAAGTTTATTCTATCCAAAATTGTGGATTTTTAAAGTTTACCTTAAAGGGGTTATTTTTAAAGGTTTATAAATAGATTTCTATGTTTGATAACTTTCAGAAAGAGTTTTAAATGTTGTGTCTGTTGGTTACGAAAGTATTTAGTAAATGTTGTAAGAACAGATTTTATAAAATTTACATCCAAGATATCTTCCAGGCCTGGTCCTCTTATATCAACATGGCGTCCGCTCAATGGTTTCCGTCGGTGTGGACACTACTAGAGAAGTCTGGCTAGTATCAGACTTGTCAATTAGTTAAAAATCAGTCTAATTCTACATGTTTCAGATTCCACATAAAGCTCCAGGTCCCTTAGTTTCCTTGGCTTTTGGGCTATTAACAAGTCCTTAATTAACTACACTATTTCATCTACACTAATTACACTCATTCGTTCATATCTCTACGATCTCAAAAAGGAATATAGAATGACAATAATTGTAACAAGCGTCAACATAGGACTTAAATCCTGGATTAAAAGTTTATTACATTTATTTGTCACGTGATCCATAACTTATAAAGCTGGTTTCTCATCAACGAGTCTCCACGGTCACTTTTCTTGCCAGAAATTGGGCTTGCGGCCGTTCCCACCTTGACACCGATAGTGAACGAGTGGTAGAGCTTGACGGATCGGTTAGTAACAGTGACAGTGATAATGGTCGAGTGACGTCACAGGGGCGACAGTGACAATGTCACATTCCACGCCACGTCGGTCGCGAGGACAAGCACCTCGCGCTTTACTGCACGTAGAACCATTCTGGTCCTGTCCTGTCTAGGTCGCAGTTCCACATCTGATCCATGGTTAATTCGAATCGATATATCGAATCCGATAACAGAATCGATATATCGAATTCGATAACTTGATAATAGAATCGATATATTGAATAATATAATCGATATATCTAATTCTAATATAATAGATGTATCGACATATCGGTATATCTAATTTGATCATTGATCATATATCGGTTCTTCAAGGATTATCATTAAATGTCAATTATTATTAATATCTTCGATTTCCATGTTATTAGTTAAAAGTAAATTTAATTATTATTTGATGCCGGTATATTTTCATCGTCATTTCTTGAACAAAATAGTATCTTAATTAGATCATTACGTTGTGTTATAAATACAATACAATTAAACGTCACATACCAAAAATTTATTAAAACCAGGAAGCATGTAAAAATACTAAGGTGATAAATTTTAGTAAACCGCGTTTACCTTTCTCAGACATTTACAAAGGTTTATCAACTAATTCTTTGTGAATACCTATGGTTTGAGGAGTGTAAATGTGGTTTACCGAAATCGATCACTGTAATATTCGTATGTGTTGTAACACATTTCTGTTATGTGACGTTCAATTGTATCGAACAAAACTAACTTATATTCTGACTTATAACTAAAAAAAAAAAAAAAAAAAACAATATTTTTCCTGACATTGAAGCTTTTCGACAGAAACAATAATGCTTGAGTTTAAGTATCATTAAAACCCTTTCTTACTTTCATTTCCTCCACCTTATCGAAGGTGTAATATATTTAAATCCGGGTTCATAAGTATCGGCTGTGTTTAGTTGTAATCGGTTTGTATGTTTATTCTTTTTTAATTTTATTTAAGTTATTCGTCTCTGTTATATTTAAAGATTTGCTTATTTATTGAAATTCTGTAATGAAACATCATTTTTTATGTTATTTTATCACAATTTATCGATACTTAACATATAGGCATTTAAGTTGATTATAAATATCGATTATAAAATTGACTACGAATAACCTTGGCTCAGATTTGGAACTGAACCGAAGTTTATTGTCTCTTGACTAGTTAAATCAGTTTAATCTATAAATATATATACCGTATTTAATTTATATTTAGTATTAAAAATTTGTAAGCCATTATCTATCGAATCAAGCACCAAAGTAATGAGTAGATTAATATTGTTTACCTTTTTTGTTTACCCTAATATTAAATATATTGTATTATTAATATTTAATATAATTGTTACCTTAATATTAATTATATTAAATATATAATTAAAGGTGTTCCTTTTCAATTAACAAGGGAAAAGTCCTACCTTCTGTTTCAAAATGCAGTCTACCCCAGTATGAAACACTCAAGTAAATTTAATAATCAAATTAATCTTAAAAAAATATATTATACTAGGAGACTACCCTGCACGCTTCGCTTGTCAACCCAAACACTCGCTGCAATCGACACACCTCAGCCGTCTGCCTCGGCATGTGACTTTTGACTAAAAATAATAGTAGTCTACTGTATAACGTAAAATCACAATATTACATTTATTTACATTATCTCACACACACTACTTGCTTGCTAGATATTTATTGGTTTAGCGTATTAGACTATTCCAAACGTGTTAATTTAATTTGTTTTCGTTCAACAGCTGAAGATTAAACTCTCGTGCATTCATTTATTTATTCATACATTTTGTTTTGCATATTTGGCCTCAACAAGTTTGAAGTAACGTGTCGGTGAGGTTCATGCAATAAGCATTACATATATATACGTACAATATTTTTATTTGACATCCAAAACGAGGTGGTTTACTACGACACTACATCTCATCCATTATTTCAGACAATTACAATGAAAGTGAAAGTTGGCATCAATAGAATAATGTCAAACATACAAAATAAGCAATGTTTATTAACACTTGTGACAACCATGTCAAGGAGCTATCACATTATTTAAAAGATAACCTGAGGTTTCGTACATACTGTGATGTGGCATCCTCAGTGATAGCTTTGAGGGTACCTCATCACAGCTTGAGTGAAACGTTATCTTGTAAATAATGTAGTTAGCTTAGAAAAAATAGATTCTATTTATGACACCAACCACTTAAGCCTAAATGTTAAGTACAAACAGCTTACAGGTAATGTAAGATATTCATTTTGTAAAGAAACAAAAAGAAAATATAAATACTTTCTTGAAAACAATTGAATATGTCTATACTAAATATGTTGAACATCTTCGAGTCAAATATTTGTCAAATCAATTAAAGTCAATTTTACGCACTTATTATACGGAAACCGAAAAATTAATACTATCTATAGTAAATAATAACTGAAACAAATGTTCTTATAATAATTCTGTAAAAAAATCCAAAAGATTCTTGGTGAAAAACTAAATTAAAGGTTTTAGCAGTTGTTCAAGGGAAAAAAAGCAGTGGAAAAGTGTTTGGGAAACAACCAATATATTGGTCATGGTTTGTGTGTGGTATGTATGAGTGATGGATGATTGTGTTTTTGTATTATTTTGTATGGATGTTATTTTGTTAGTTATTTTATAATATTTTTTATGTTTGATACGTTGAGTTTTAAATTTTTTTTTATTACTGATATGTTACAATTGATTTATATTGTATTAATAGCAATGTTTTGTATTATTTATATGATTAATTTTGCTCATTTTGATAAGGTTAGATAGTCCTAACCTCGCCTAAAAAAAAAAGTTGTTTTTTTCATTTCATTTTAATATGTATGGTCATTGTGTTACAAAATATCAAGTAAAAGTATTCTAAAAATATAGCTAAGGTAAGAGTTGTTGTTTTCCTTATTTTAGGAAAACCAAGTGTAAAATTTCTTGGGAACATTGTAAAACAACATGAAAGCACTGTTGAAGACAGCTAAATAAGATACTGGAACTAATATGCTCATTTTATTGCAAAACATCAAGTAAAAGCTTTTCGGAAAATAATCAAAGTAAGGGCTCTTATTCTCTTCTTGTAGCAAACAAAGAGTATTTTCTTGGAAACAACATTACGTTCTTAAACAACTTCTGTAGGAAATCACCAAATGAAAACCTTTTTGGGAAAATTTAATTGAAGGTTTTTATCATGTTTGGGAGAGTACCCCCTACCAACGTGGAAAAACTATCGGTAACAGCTGAAACGAAAGTTAGTATCCTAATTTTGTTTTAAAATATTAACTAAAAGCTTCCTAGAATATAACTAAACTATGGGTTCATTTAGTAGCAAAGCCAAGTAAGAACTTTCTGGTTAACAATTAAAGTTTTTATACTCGGTAGTAAAGCGAACCATGACGACTGTTTTTATACATAGTTAATACGGATATTATTCAAACAATTTTTTTCGTTGAAATTGACATTTTACTTTTGAACAAAATATGTCTTGATGTATGTTTGACTTGACTTTTTTTATAGACTGATTATAATTCACTTCAAGCTAATTAGTAAACAAAGTTTTGAAATACAGATATCTGAGAGGAACTATTTGATAAATGTTTAAATAAAAAATTTTTAAAATAAATATAAGGTTTAAAATCAATTATAAATATAATACAAAATCTCGAGGTGTTCTAATCCTTAGTAAAGTCTAGAACGTTTTAAAGGAAGTTTTTAAAATTTCGTTACGTGTGTAAAAGCATCATGACTTTTGAAAAAGTCACAATAAGCTGTTTAAAAACAATTTTTATTTACTTTTGCTATTAGGGATAATTTATGTAAGAGTCAAAACCATGCAAAACTCATTAACTATAATTGAATATGTCAATGAGTTACAGTCATTATATATAACCAATGACTATCTCTTAATTTATTCAGCCTTTTTTGTTGTAAATCTGTCAAAAGAGGAGTTTTTAAGTAATTTCTGCGTAAAACATTTAAGGCTGTTGCCAATTTGTAATACATATATTTGTAAAGTATTTAACCATCTCTATATTAAGTATACATGTGCACAATTTTATTTACGAAGTGTCCAAATAAGTTTGTTACTTCGTATTTATATGTCTTTACAAACTATGTTTTATATTGTTTTGTAAATATGAAAATATTCACAAGTAATTATTATTTTTATCAAAAAATTTATAATTAGAGTAATTTACATTAAACGGATTTATGAACGGTGCAAGAGAAATGCAGGAATATGATTGATGACAGCTGAATTTGTGGAATTCGCAGATTAATATGATTAGTTTTAACATTTCGATTAGTGTTTTAAAATTTCTATTAGTGTTTTAACATTTCTATTAGTATTTTAACATTTCTATTAGTGTTCTAATATTTTGATTAGTGTTTTAACATTTCGATTAATGTTTTAACATTTTGATTAATGTTTTAACATTTCTATTAGTGTTTTAACATTTCTATTAATGTTTTAACATTTTGATTAATGTTTTAACATTTCTATTAGTGTTTTAACATTTCTATTAGTGTTTTAACATTTCTATTAATGTTTTAACATTTTGATTAATGTTTTAACATTTCTATTAGTGTTTTAACATTTCTATTAATGTTTTAACATTTTGATTAATGTTTTAACATTTCTATTAGTGTTTTAACATTCCTATTAATGTTTTAACATTTTGATTAATGTTTTAACATTTCTATTAGTGTTTTAACATTTCTATTAGTGTTTTAACATTTCTATTAGTGTTTTAACATTTCTATTAGTGTTCTAATATTTTGATTAGTGTTTTAACATTTCGATTAATGTTTTAACATTTCTATTAGTGTTTTAACATTTCATTCAATTAGTGCTTTAACAATTCGATTAGTGTTTTAACATTTCAATTAGTGTTTTAACATTTCGACTAGTGTTTCAACATTTCGATTAGTGTTTTAACATTTCGATTAGTGTTTTAACATTTCGATTAGTGTTTTAACATTTCTATTAGTGTTTTAACATTTCGATTAGTGTTTTAACATTTCGATTAGTGTTTTAACATTTTGATTAATGTTTTAACTTTTCGATTAGTGTTTTAACATTTCTATTAGTGTATTATCATTTCAATTAGTGTTTTAACATTTCGATTAGTATTTTAACATTTCGATTAATGTTTTAACATTTCTATTAGTGTTTTAACATTTCTATTAGTGTTTTAACATTTCTATTAGTGTTTTAACATTTCGATTAGTGTTTTAACATTTCGATTAGTATTTTAACATTTCGAATAATGTTTTAAAATTTCTATTAGTGTTTTAACATTTCAATTAGTGCTTTAACAATTCGATTAGTGTTTTAACATTTCGATTAGTGTTTTAACATTTCGACTAGTGTTTTAACATTTCGATTAGTGTTTTAACATTTAAATTAGTGTTTTAACATTTATATTAGTGCTTTAACATTTCAATTAGTGCTTTAACAATTCGATTAGTGTTTTAACATTTCGATTAGTGTTTTAACATTTCAATTAGTGCTTTAACAATTCTATTAGTGTTTTAACATTTCAATTAGTGTTTTAACATTTCGACTAGTGTTTTAACATTTCTATTAGTGTTTTAACATTTCGATGAGTGTTTTAACAATTCAATTAGTGTTTTAACATTTCGACTTGTGTTTTAACATTTCGATTAGTGTTTAACATTTCGATTTGTGTTTTAACATTTCGATTAGTGTTTTAACATTACGATTAGTGTTTTAACAAGCGATGGCTCTTATTCTGAATAGATACATTCTATGTTATCTGTTATTATACTAATAGCTTTTCGCTCAACTGCTTTTGCATCGTAGTGCTGTGACGCAGCTTTTTTGGTAAATTTTGTGATTACCGCATCCACTCAATGATTACCATAGGTTTAAACCCAATTACACAAGTCCTATTTAAGTAGTGGTCAGGGTCTGGAGTGGCCCAGGGGAAATAACCCGTTAATTAGTCAAAAGCTACGGGCGTGGTTCAGACTCAACGATAATCTGTAGGTCCCTTAGTTGCACTAGAGCTTAATATACGTTTATTTCTTATAGTCAGCTGACATTAGTTAGTAACATAGTCTACAGTCGTACTCCTAGGCCCAGTACACTAATTTGCAATACACATTCACGCCACCTCAAAAATGTTGCGTCTTAAATAAAAAATGTTTCAAATCATAGGTGATATAATCTAAGCTCAGTATACCGACACGGCATCCGCTACATGTTTGCCATCGACGTGGACACTAGAGAAGTCTGGGGTTTATTTTTTGGTGGTGGCCAAAGTCTGGATGTTGTGTAGGGAAGAAAACTCAGTATTAGGCTTGAGAGTAGCTGAAAATTAGACAAATACTTGGTGGTTTTGATTCCACGTAAATTTGAAGGTCCATTAGTTACCCTGGGCAATTGGGCTATTAATAAATGGCTCTAAGGAACAGTCGGTCTTAGTTAGTAACAATGACTACACTCGTTCATCTATACTCATCACATTCATTCGACCCTCATATTCACCCAAATTTCTTTCAATAGGTGTCTTAATAATGAATAATAATATATTAATATGTATTAAACTTCTAGGTAGCTGTGGTAGGATATTATTTGGCCAAGTTTTCTTACCCCACAAGGGTGGTGAATCAGTGACTACCTCTCCTACTTTTTACCGTGACGTCAGTGCTCAGTGTTTTTGAGTTGAGAGGAGAAAGCAGACTGGACTAAATGATCACCTAATCCGTCTTCCAGCTGATTGGGAAAGTCGCTTTCCACTTCGCTCATACCGGAAAAAACAAGGACTTGTAGAGCCCAGTTTCCTTTAAAGTCCATTCATAGGCCTACACCCAGCATCGTAGTATTTAGCAATTTAGTTGTTGGAAGGTCCTTTGATATATGTAATACTTTAATGACACCAGTGGCGCAGTGCTGAAACCCAGGTATTTGGGGGACAAATAGTTTTGGAGGTTGTAGGCGATAGATTCTATGCTTGGTCACCTCAATACCGATATGGCACACACTCAATGGTTACCATCGACTTAACAATACTAAGTAAGTCTGGGACGTCCGTGTTGGTTGGTAGTCAGGGTCCGAATGTTTTCTAGGAAAGATGGCTGAGTATAAGGGTTGTTATTTTGCTACAGATCAGACCAATACTACTTTGTTCTGAGTAAGTTGTAGGTACCTTAGTTTCCCTAATAAATTGTCCTTTCTAAGCTAAGTCGAACTCAGATAGTAACAAGACTACATAGGTCATCCATACTGATCCTACACTCAAGTAATCATTCACATATTCCTTTAAATAAAAAAAAGATACAAAAGCCTGGACAGCTTAGTTTCGACTGTAAAGTTTCACTACTTTGCATCCCCCTACAGTAAACTTTTAGGGTTGTCTAGACTATAATGTCTTTATATTGACGTGATGTTTTAAAGAGAACCACGCAGGGAAGTAAGCGAGCGTTGTGAACTACCCCGTAGCGGGACAAGGACTGTGGGCTAGTAATTAATAAAAAGTACTTTCTGTACTTACATCATATTAAATATGTGCACAATTTTCACTATTTTAATTCATACAAACTTATTATATAATATTTAAGAAACTATTAATTTTATATTAACACATTATCAAAATTTTAGTAGCATATTTGTGACATGCCAACACACAAATGTTCACAATTGAGTTCATAAATGCTGTTCACAGTTTTCCTGGCATCGGTGTATGTGCAAATCACGTACGCCGATGAGCCAGGAGAAATCATTATCAGATGTAAATATATAATATAATGGGCTTTACAACGTAGGTTCGGTTCATTGTGATGCCACTTTTCAACTTGTTCTGATAGCATCTGCCGTTTACAACTCGACGGACTAATGGTATGAGATAGAATCGTGACAAATCAATAGTCTATAATGAGGGGTTAACATACGACTATCTCAGTTGTCTACGTGAAAATATTACTCACTCAAGTTTAACCACAGAGTATGCAAATAAAATATGTACTCTATGGTTGAGTGGTATGAGAGTAAGTAAAAACCACTAATGTTTTAATTAATAGGTAACTTAAAAAAACTGGTGATTTTTTTCGTGATTTGTAGGCGAAAAGTTTAGGCACTTTCTTTGTAAGGTTAGACGTCATCTTTTGTATTGTATTTTAAAGCTGGTAAAATAAGTATTAGTCATAATAATAAAAATAAAATTTTAAAATAATCTGAAAAAAACTAAAAATTTATCAAGTTGAAAATACAATAACTTGTCTTAGTTACTACACAGTGAAAATGATAAGCAAAGAATTTTATATGTAGTATTTCTTCTCAAGTAAAAAAAAGGGCTGAACAAATTCAACTACAGTCTGACTGCGTTTAGAGATTGCCTGTGAGGTTGAACCTGTTTGGTTTTAGTTTAACCATATGGTTTATTTTAGACTAATGTTTATTTAATTAGACATAACAATGTAAAAACTGCAATAATTGCTTATGTTATTTATATTGTATATTGTTTTTATTTAATATAAATTATTTATATACCTGTTAATTTGTATTTGTCCTGTCAATACCAAATCAGTTATTTAGTATGCCATATAATCGTCAAAATGACATCCTACAATAACCATATGTTTATAAACCTTGCCTATAAACAAAAAAGTCCATCGTCCTAGACAATCCAGGGCATTTTGCACTTATGTTGTCCAGTGTCAAGCATTCAATTATTTAAAAAAATAACACTAAAAATTACTTCTTGCTAATTATCATTTAATTATAATATTAAATGTGCGTTTTAAATAAAGTCAAAGATTTTAAGTAACTGTAATCAGTTATTTGTGTACAATGTATATTTTATTGCATATTTTAATCATTCGACTTTAATTGGTCTTTAATTATTTTACTGTATTACTTATTATTTTATTTATAGTATCTCAGTAAGAATGTTACGTATTGGTAGAAATACAATACAAGTAAACGTCATACAAGAAATATGTAGTACAATATAAATACAAAATATACAAATAATTGCATTCATAGAAAAAGAAAACAAATATAAATACTAAGAAATTATGTCTTCAAATTAAACAATATTTCACATCGAATTCCTTTATCATAAAGGTTAATTATTTGTTCAGGTTAGAACTTTTTCCTTTAACAATTGTCCATAATGTAGAAGTTTACACTTAAGTTTGCTCTTTTTCTACTACGGTATTTTTGTATGAAAAGTGACCGAAAACAGGCTTTGCCTTAGAGGTTCCAATATATATTTTTCAATATGCAATGTTTTATAATAACCCGTTTTATTTTAAATATATCAGTATATTTAATTTGGTAGTAAAAATAAACAGTAATCTTAATATGCTTCATTAAAATAGACGTGTTATTAATTGTTAATTTGAAAAAATATAAATTATGGTACATAAGCAAGATGCTTTAATAAATAAAACCACTTTACATCAGAAAGTAACGAGTGTTGTGTCTAATGTTTATATATTTATTGTAATAGAATTGTAACAAAATGTGTAACTGAATAGTAGTGACCCATTTAGATTAAGTTACAATCTTAAAAAAATACAATTAGGCCTAATTAAATACGATTGAATTAAATATACAATAATTTAATTATTACAAACATATTATACAGTTAAATATTTACAATAGAACTAAAAATACAGTTAATTAATTCCAATCGACTAAAATATTCAGATTATTAATAACAATCAACAAAAAAATAAAGGTATTTAATTAAAGTTAACTAAATCATACAGTTACTTATAATTAAATAAACTATACAGGTTTTTAATTATGACTAGAATCTACGTTTTCCAGTTACACACGCGTCAATGTGTCGTCTACACTTACAAGATAACCAGACGTTTCGCCCATACTGTGATGTGGCATCCTCAGTGATAGCGGCGCGTTTAAGTCTCAGAGATGCTACTGAGGATGCCACATCACAATATGGGTGAAACGTCTGGTTATAACGTATATAATGTAATGTAGACAACCTTGACGCGGTTGTCTCCGAAAAATATAGATTCTAGTTATAAGACCGGCCGCTTAAGCGTAAGATTTAAGATACCGGTAATTAATTATAATTGTCTAAAATGAACACATAAGTAATTACAATTGACTACAGTATATAGTTAAATAACTATAACTGAATAAAATATGTTGTTTAATTAGTAAAATGTACTAAACTATCCGGTTAATTAAGTAAAATTAACTAAAATATGCCATTAATTAAGTAAATTTGGCTAAAATATACGATTAATTATATACAATTTACTAAAATATACACGTTATTAAATGAAATTGACTAAATTATACGTGTTATTAAATAACATTTATTAAAATGTACTGTTAATTAAATAAAATTGACTTAAATATACATGTTATTAAATGAAATTGACTAGAATGTTTTGTTAAAGAAATAAAATTGACTAAAATGTTCTATAAAAGAAATAAAATGTACTTAAATATACATGTTATTAAATGAAATTGTCTAAAATATACCTGTTATTAACAACATTTATTAAAATGTACTGTTAAATAAATAAAATTGACTAAAATATTCGTTTAAATAAATAAAATTGACTAAACCATACGGTTAATTAAATAAAATTGACTAAACCATACGGTTAATTAAATAAAATTGACTTAAATATATTTGTTATTATATGAAATTGTCTTAATTAAATATACCTGTTAATAAACAATATATATACATATATATATATATACATATATATATATATATATATATATATATATATATATATATATATATAAAGAACAACACTTAGCAATCTTTTTTTGGTGGTTTTAATGTTCAAGATCGATTTCTGTCTCGAAAGACCATCATCAGTTGATATATATATATATATATATAAAGAACAACACTTAGCAATCTTTTTTGGTGGTTTTAATGTTCAAGATAGATTTCTGTCTCGAAAGACCATCATCAGTTGAAAACAGAAAAAAAAAATATATATATATATAAATATATTTAATTAAAAATGACTTAAATATACATGTTATTGAATAACATTTATTTAAATGTACTGTTGATGAAATAAATAAAATATACATGTTTTCAAACAAAACTGATTTACAAACAAAATTGATTAAAATGTACTGTTGTTGAAATAAATAAAATATACATGTTTTCAAACAAAATTGATTAAAATGTACTGTTGTTGAAATAAATAAAATATACATGTTTTCAAACAAAATTGATTAAAATGTACTGTTATTGAATAAAATTTACTTAAATATACACGTTATTAAATTAAATTGACTAAAATGTTCTGTTAAAGAAATAAAATTGACTTAAATGTACGGTTAATTAAATAAAATGGACTTAAATAAACGGTTAATTTAATAAAATTGACTTAAATATACGGTTAATTAATTAAAATTGATTTAAATATAGGGTTAATAAAATAAAATTACTTTAAATATACATGTTATTTAATAAAACTATTAAAGTGTACTGTTAATTAAATAAAATTTTCTAAAATATACATTGTTTTAAACAAAATTGATTAAAATATACTGTTAATTGAATAAAATTGACTTAAATATACATGTAATTAAATAACATTGATTAAAATATAGGGGGCCTACTGTTAATAAAATAAAAGTTATTAAAATATATGGTTAATTAAATAAATTTTACTTAAATATATTTGTTATTGATTAAAATATAGAGGTAACTAAATACAATTGAATAAAATATGCATATCATTATTTAAAAGTTAATAAAACTTTCTATTAACTAATCATAATTGAATAAAACGTACATTTAATCAATTGCAATTCAATGAAACTTACATTTAATTACTCACAATTCACTACGATGAAGGCTATAGTTTATAAACTAAACATATTAGATATGCGGGAAGGTACATTAGAATCTGGTATATGGACTTAACTAGTGTATATGAAATGAGCGATTGACAATGGATCCCATTCATTTATGGATATCTTCTTATTTTTATGAATCTTCGTTTTATGGATACTTATTGATATTTAGCTAATAGTTAATAGCATTCTGAAAACACAATACAAATGGACGTTAAACTGCATGGAAAATGTATAAATATTGTGGGGATCCATTTCGGTAAATCCCACTTAGCTTCCTCAGAGCAGAGGAAATCACAAATTGTTCACCAAAATATTTGAAGCCTACATTTTTTTAATTTTACTGCAATAAGTTCATATTGTGTGATCTTCATACGATTTTGATATGTTTTTGATCTAACAACACGTGATATGCTGATTGAGAACCTATTTCAGATAGGATACGTCTTAGAGGTTACATTTATTATTATTATTAGTTTTTATTTATTTTATTTGCTGTGGCTTCTAATGTTACGAAATTTAGTTTATAAAAGTGTCTCTTTGTAATTTTGTAATTTAAGTAATAATTGTTATGAAACATAAGTTTATTTATATACGTTTTACTTTTTAATTTGTTTACATAATAGTAACATTTTCACTTTATTTTATGTCTGGCTGGTAGTGGCCCGTTCCCCTCCCACAGGCATGTGCCAATGAGGGGAACGATTTCCACCGTTTATATGATCTTAATATTGTAATTATTGTTCTTGTAATTTAAAATGCTTATCTATCTATCTATCTATTTTCAACCAATTAACGTCAATTTTAAAAACAATAACTTAAACACTGGACCACTTAGTTCCATATACATTCGGAACTAAGTGGTCCAAATACATTTGGCCTTATTAAGTGATAAACCAAATGTAACGTCAAACAATAGAAGTTCACGTGGAATTAACCCATCCTGTATAGCCCGAGGATTGATCAGATGGCCAGGTTCACGAGTAGGAAGCATTGTTTGGTAGACAGTCTAGCGTGACCCCCTCCCCCGCCAGTCCCCCCCGCTCACCTGCCCCTTCCATCCTCCTGCCGCAAGGTGCTCAGTTGGCGAATCGGCCGCCTCGTAGTACGTGACGGAGTCGACTCAGTGCGTCCGTTATCACATCTTCAATACGCGAGTGATGTGTTGTGATCATGTGTGTGGCCGAGCGTTGTGGTTTTAATGTAAGTTTGTTGCTTGTGGGACTGTCGTTATACTGATTCCACGTTCTTGTCTGTGTGGTTGTTGAAAATGCCTTAGGCATATCGTGAATAAATTATCTTTTGAGTTTTCTTATTAGCCAGACTTATAGTTTTATTGTGTTGTTTACATCTGTCTTGCTGCACTCGTTAGGATAAATAACTATTTTTATAGCAGTTTTATTTCGAATTTATTTAATATTGTAGGTGGACTTATTACATATTATTTGGTCATGCATTTATTGTGTGTAACATTCTCTGTTTTATTCATTAAATGACGTTTATAATTTTAGAATGTTTACTTTTGAATGATTATTTCTGTCGTATTAATTAATTAATGATATACAAAATAACGTTTTATATGTTTTTCTTCTGTTATGGTAAATTATATAACAATTTAATTTGAAGAAAATTGTTTTAGTTATGTCCAATCACTAAATGATTGGTGGTTTTTAACAAAGTTGTAATTGGCAGAGGCGTTGGTGTCCATCCCACCGGAGCCTTCGCGCCATCTACTCCAGTACCATAACCGGTTCCAACTGGTTTGACTACAAACAAGTTTTAAGCCCGTGGCTAAGTTTCCCGTCACAGATACGTTTTCCTTGATACTAAGCTGTTTTGCATAGTTCTTCTCCTGTTTTGTTCGACAGTCTTTCTTTACTCCGTATCAAATTAAAATCACCTCACAATATGCTATGTAGACCTGAGTTCAAAGCATTCGGAACCATCGATTCATTTTTTAGATTACGTAAAGACGGGTTTTCTTTCTAACTTCACTTGCTGGTCACATAAGTATAAGAGGCCTCTACGTGAAAATCTTGTATCTATTCACTTATAAGAATACTCTGTCAAGTTTCGTCTGTACTCGACAAATTCCTTCAAAATATCGTGCACGTACTTATTTAGTTCAGTTTTTTTTATGTAGGAAAGCTGTTATTAATGTTCCTAAAAAAAAAAAATTACTCTAGCGCTTCTTAACTGTCAAGTTGAACACACATTATATCTACGGGACAACCTTTACAAACCAGCATAATAATGTAAGGTCCAGTGATTCTGAGACTGTTTCCGGAATATAGTATTTGTTGGCTTTTGGGGAATAAGAGATATAGACTAATCTTCCTAAATGTAGATAGGATTGTTTAAAACTATTCAATAAGTGAAATGAGAGCGATCATGTAAGTTAACTATTGTGGAACTACTGATATTGTACTGGATTTGTTCCCTCGCTTTTCATTCGGTTCAAAATCGTCATCAGCAGTAAACAGAATCATTAATATTCATTTTCCGCAGCGTGCCACGTCAAGTAATTTATCACAGCACAGGTTGACGGATCGTGGGAATAAGCGAGCTTTCACTACCTACCGATTTTCGATGTTCGACCAACATTCGATCACGAAACTGGTATTGATTAACTGTCCAAAAAGTAGAACTCGGTTGTCGAGCAGACGCGATAAATTCCACAGCTCGATTAACCGTGGTGTCCGCATGCAAAGCTAATAAAAATGCTAACTACAACAAAGCTTCTACCACACGCAATGCCAACACGTGTCTCACTGAGTAATTTTGCCAAGAATTGTTGTACTGTTAGTGCTTTTTTTAGGGTTAGAGTTTGGTATTCCTCATGCTAGTACAATGGTTACCTCTTTGTTTAGGCCTACTTGAAAGATTTTTTTATTTTTTTATTAACACACCTCTAAATTTATACTCGTAATTTTAACTTGATCCACGAATTTTAGATACGTATATATATTGTAATATATGGTTATTTCTTAATTTTATATACTAATTATGATTTAAAAAATAACATTTGGATTAGGGTTTGTAAAATAGTCTTAGTTGTTGTAATTAAGCTCATCTTAATTACAACATTAAGATGAGCTTATTTTATACAGTTTGATTCAAGACAATCATAACTACCTATGTGATAGGCACTTCACTTAGCCTATTTATATCTTCTTTGTTCCTATAATGTGCTCCAACGGACGCCCGCATGAACTCTCTACTCCAACATGATGCTTCACTTGTGAAACTTTCTCTCTAATTAGTGACCGTGTTAGTTAATCCTGTGGAAAGACTAGAGTGTTGTAGGTACAGAGTGTAGGCCTACTTCCACTTCTCATACAGACCTTGCCTTGCCTAACTACATTGTGATAGTGTCACCCAACACGAGCTCCTCGTTTGTGTTGTGACACCAACGGACTGCTGACTTAGGTTGACAGCTGATATGTAGGCCATTAGTGTCTAAAAGTAGACCATTATCTCAGTTGTAATTTACAATCAGTTACCATGAAGGCAAAGTCAGCATTGTCTCTGCTCAGTTTCTGGACCACTGAAAGTCGTAACAGATAACACATGTTAATTGAGTATCATTACAGCTTCAAACTTGTGTGATAACACTTTTAATGCTATCAATATACTTCAGTCAATGCTTTATAAGTAGGTTTTATTTTACTTATATTGTGCATAGAACTCTAAAGGTTTGGTTTTTTGTTAGCACATAACTATGTAAGACGGCTGATATCCAGTTGCACCGGCGGTCAAAGGAATTTCCACGGGTCAAAACATTCCTCCGTCCGAAAAGTGTCCAGATGCACCGGTGGTCAAAATCTACCCACCTCACTTATCCCCGCTGCAAATTCCTTCGACCGCCGGAGCCGGTGCAATTGGAAGGCCCCTTCCTTCCCCACCCCACTACATTTCTTCAAACATAGTTTATAAGTGTTTAACAATTTCGCAATGGAATATTCTATCAAACACTTGCCGATGTTTCGTGGCACATACTAATGGTAGACCATAGCAGGTTCTAACTAATAAATATGGTAACTATGTATTTAATGTTTAATTTTGTGTTTATCCGTGGCAACACTAACATCTAACCTAACCTAACCTAACCTAACCTAACCTAACCTAACCTAACCTAACCTAACCTAACCTAACCTAACCTAACCTAACCTAACCTAACCTAACCGACTCATGACTCATGTCATAACAAAGGGTGTGGAATTTGGCACGGTTAGCTTGGGGTTACTGTACGTCTTGTTGTAGCATATTATTTACATGTACCATGAGGAAGATGCAATGCACTAACATTCTTGGATCAAGTTGAATTAGTATCAATTTAGAGGTGCAATAATAAAAAAAAATGCCAAGTAAACAAAAAGGGAACTATTGTGCTAGCTTGAGGAATACCCAACTCTAACCCTAACAAATGTTATTTGTTAAAATGTATATTTTAATGCTTCATAACGGATCCTCGTTAGTAACGAAATTAATTGAGCTTATCTTGTCCGATTTAACTAACTGTATTCCGGTGAGATTGCCCGACGTAATTAGGCAAATCAGCTGATTCAAAGACCACTGGAGTTGAATGAATGAGTCAACGGCCACAGAATGTTGGGAGTGGAGCGACCTTCGCTCTATTACCTCTTGTTAACACCCATAATTGTTTGCTATTTCGCAACTTGACCCTTTTGATCTTTATCTGCCCGGTGGTACAGTTCACTTCCTTTGATAAAAACCCTAATTCCTTACAGAAACATGTGAATAATCATTCAACGCACAGCTTGACAACATAACCGTTGTGATTGTTCTTACAGATTGTGATTGTTGTTACAGATTCTAAAAGCTAACCATACTATTAAATTTACATTGTCTAAATTCTCTATGCCGTAATATTTTGTTGATTTTATGAGATCTTTAACAAGTACATAATTAAAATAATGGTTAATTTCAGGTCTATAAAAGAAATTCTTACAATTCTCGTAACCCTAGATCGTGTTTCCATAGAACTCTTCCTTGAACGTGAATTTAATAATAATTTTGCTCGTTTTAAGTCATATTTGTAATAAGTTTGTAAAAACTTATATACATACACTAATGTTTTACTGTACAAATACAAAATTTAGTAATTTTTCGGCCACATTTATGAATAAGTCCATAAATTGTCCTAATATTAATGAGAAATTAGTTAGATATTAATGAGAAATTAATCAGAGAGGCTAACTATTGCTTCTTGCGTGGGCTGTGTTTCTGTAAGTAAACCGAAGTTTCGTGAATAGGCCTATATGTGGCCTATAAAAACTTTACTCGCCAATCATATGGGCCTGCAGGCCTATGCGTAAATGTTATTCAATGAGTGGTTCCGACTATTAGCTCAGTTTGGGATTCGAACCTTGGACCTTGCCCTCCACAGTAAACTCCATTTGAAGACTTAGCCACTGAACTCCACGCCGGAAAATACTTAGAATTATCTTTACAAAACCAGTCTTTTGAATTGTAATTAAATTTTTAGACCTTACGAGTGCAGTAAGTAATCTGTTGTGCCCATCCCCAGTGGTGTCAGTGAGTGAGTGGGGTTGGGGAGTCTAGTTAAGACCATCATGAGGAAGGGTCATGGCAGACCCCAACAAAAGTAAAGCCCTCTACTCCTCGGGCGTAGCCTGTATTGGATTCGTAGCCTTCGCCCTGTCTGCAGCAGCCGTCGCTCTTCCACTCTGGGGATACTTCGAAAGTTCTGAAGGTAAGTCTGCACAAGATCTCGTTGGGATTATACTACTCAAGATTAAGAGGAAGATACAGGAGTTCGTAACTGTCAAGGAACTAAGGTCACATCCAACAGTTGTATGGACTATCCAGTACTCTGTGTTGATGGCAGGGCCAGCACCGTTGTCAGACCCTTCCCTTATTCCCCTCCAAATCCTGAGGGATAAATATAGAAATTATTACTTCAGATTTATATTAGTTGTAACTGCCACTGAGAGGTTTGCTGCTGCCATAAGAAAGCGACCTCTCTTTGTTTTCTCTATGTGGCAATAGTAAATTGTAAACTGTAAGACTCTTTTTTTATAATAGCTCTGATGCTGGACAACGTTATCATATTAGAAGCTATATAGATGGTTTAATGTCTAAAAACCTCCTTGAGTTAACAAGGAATCATATAAATGTTAAGAATACTTGATTGTTAACTGTCAACAAATATCCCAAGTCATTTAAAGTAGAACTCTCAGGCCAAGGGTAACATTTTAATTATTCAAGGGCTACGATTAAACACCGCAATCATTTAACACGTTTTTTAAATGTTCATAGCATACGTTTTTTAATTTTGTTTTTTATCCACGAAAGAATTGGACACCTGTTTTTTTTCGTGCAGTTTTTTGCATCCAGTATCACCAGATCCTTCCATAATTGAACGTTGGCAGATTTGTTCGTAATTGATACCGGTACTCTAAAATTCATAGATGCTATAAAATTTGTTTTCCCCTTTTTTGATAGTCCACCAGTTGATAATAAACGATTTACCACATCTATAAATACCAAATACCACTGACTGACTTATCACGGGGTTTTTTAAGCATAATAACGATCTGGACCATGAATCGTTGCTCAAATAGTCTTTATAAGCTAAAGATGCGCAGCTGAGAAAAGATTGTGCAATATTTTTTCTGAAAGAGCTAAAATCTTATAGATAATAGCCATCCCGATACCGGCTAATCAGAGTCTTTGTTACCATTCATACGAATGAGAGGTTTTAGTACACAGTGGGACTTGACTTAAGAGAAAATTTTTGAACAATTTAAGTCTGGGATTTGAACAAATGTAACAACATTTGGCGTGTGACGGGATATGCACGCGAAATGTGCAGATGAGTCTCATCTCCTGATATTAGGCTATACACACATACGAGTACAAATTCAAGCTGTTCAGCGACATATACAAGGGGTGCATCGATTCGTTTTCTGTCAGTGTGTCTGTGTTTTTTACAAAAATTTAAATATCTCAAAAACCCTTTGACATACGATACTATATTTTCATATGCAAGTTGATCTTAAAAAGACACATTTCATGTAAAAAGGATGAATGTCTAATTATCAGTGGCTGTCTAAAAATTTCTAAGCCAAATATAAACAAAAAAAAAACTACACATTTTACCCAAAAATATTAAGACCCAAACGTTTGTAGATTTTATTACGTCGAACCCAACGGTAGGCGAATTTAAAAGATCGGTTGATAAATAACAGAGGAAACTAATTTTTTTGTGATTAAACTTTTTTGTCTGAGTACTCTTTGCCCAGATACCGAAGCTGGACACCCTGTATTTGCCTCCGCCTGAACGTATATGTTGTAATAGTAAACAATACATTCTAAAAATATTCCAGTATCAATCGACATACCTTTTAACTATCGTGGTGAGGGTTCAAAAATACTTTACGAACACTAGTATTATCGCTAAAACCACCTCTTCATACAGCAACAACTGTTATTCACGGAGCGAAAAGGGCCCTGTGTTTTAACACGATCGTTCGGCATTTCGTCTTCTTTATTTGTTTATTTACTTGTACAATAATTCAGCCAATTGTGCTGACCGATCGCTATGATATGTGGTTTGTATGTAGCACAAACAGAGGTTAGGTTAGGTGGTAAGTTAGTGTTAGTTTCTTAATAATTACCATAGTATGAGTTGGTTGAACGTATAACTTAAAACTGGCCTAAGTTTCGCTGAATGGTTTCTATCGACGTAGAGACTACTAGAAAAGTTTAGTACGTGGTTCGGATTCCACGTAAAGATATAGATCCTTTAGTTGCCCTGGCTATTGAGCTATTAATAAACGGCTTTTCTGAGGAACTGTCAACAGTTCCAGTTCTATTTAGTTATAGAGCCGTGGCTCAAGTGGTCCACAATGCACAGCCGTTGGTAATCAGCTGATCCCTTTCAACATTTTAATATTCTAATTGGCAGTGAGAACCTTATAGAATTAGGCTTTAATCAACTGCGTTACCAACTAATTAATAAACAACCGAGCCGTGAGGGAATAACAGCGACCAATTTCTTAAGGTTTCTGGGGTATTGCTTTGTACGCGAGTTCTTGTCCTGTTAACAGCTTCATGTAAAACTGGAAAAATGTTGGAAGCTGCTGGATAGGAGTTCCACATTCATAAATAGAGACGCCCGCACTTGTCCAGCAGCCTTCCAGCACCAGCATTCCAGCATTCTCCCGACTCGGACATAGTAGTCTGAGGAGAATTCTATCCAGCATTGCTAGATGCATGAAAGGCGATTACGGGTAAGTGCGTGGGCCTCTCCTGCAGCATCCATCACGAGCCAGCAGTAAATCAGGTTGTTCAGGCAACATCGTCCAAGTTCAGCCGCTTTCGTTTATTTGTATGCCGTCTTGTTTTGGTTATTCCTAAATATAATTTCAGCATCGACTGAAATACGTCATATGAAATTATGAAATAGGCATACTGGAAGAACCTCACCTTATCACTTGTCTTAAAAAATGTGACGAAATTCTCCAATTTCAATTTTTTTCTAGTTTATCGGGCATATCCATAATCATTTTCTCTGTCTCATATCCTCACCTTCCTCCACCAATGTTGCCAGCATAAACAAAACCTCTTCCGATCTACCCAACTCATGCATGGTTGTCACAGACAGACTGTACATCAGGATAGTGTAATCACGTGGTTGCGATGCGCGCGCAGTCAGATACAGTGGAAAAGTGCGTGACGACTTGCATTTCGCATGAAGCTGCAGTACTGGACAAATGCGCGTGCAGTCAGACAGAAACGTTGCACGATACTATTGCTATATAAACAAGTTCGTGGCAACTTGCTGTTTGCAGTGCAGAACGGGTGCGCACGCATCTATATACGGATCTACCGACAATCAGTCACAGAGAGTGGGCCAACACAGGGAATGTAGGCCTACGATCCAAAAATAGAACCGTTACTTTATTTAACGAGCAGCCTCCGATGCGGATCTTATTATTGGCAGACATCACTTCTGAGGGCTTGATAAAGTATATTTTTAACCCGGTTAGAGCGCAGCGTCGACAGATGGTAACGAGCCGATGCCAAGAAGTATATGCCGAGACGGCGGGTCTCTTAGAGTGTCGTTCGTAGTACGGTATCCTCACGTGCTTGCCCTTGGAGGAGAAGACAGCAGCAAACTGTTAAAATAAGTGTGACGAATCCGAGTAATTTCTCCTAGGGAGTTAGTACATCACATATGGTAAGATAACACTAAGTAAATCGTTCTTGACACGAAAACTTGACAGTTCGATAACAATCTTAGAACTTAGGCTTTAGCGGCCGGTGTCATAACTAGAATCCATATTTTGCGGTGACAACCGAGTTAAGGTACTATAAACAATATTTACAAGATAACCAGACGTTTCGCCCATACTGTGATGTGACATCCTCAGTGGTTTCTTTGAGACTGAGAAACTCTGGTTTCAGAGAAACCACTGAGGATGCCACATCACAGTATGGACGAAACGTCTGGTTATCTTGTAAATATTGTAGATAGTACCTTGACGAGGTTGTCACCAGAAAAATGTAGATTCTATTTCGATAACAAATTTCTTTTGACTTTTTTTAAATAAAAGTGTAAAGTCTTCTTATAATTAATAAGCAAGGTTGAGGGAAAATTTCTTAAAATGTCTTTATGGAGATATGCCTACCTGAACTGGCTGATTTGGCCTCTCTAGGTACCGGTACATAACTCACTAAGAAACCGATATATTTTATTACAATTTTGAGGATGTTGTGGACAAAAGTAGAGTAGAGAAGAACTAAAACATAATATTAAAAAAGTGTAACTAATTATATTTTCTAGTCGGATTTAACTTTTTTCTATCACCAAGATATTTAATCAAAGAGGTCACACGGTAGGGGTTGTAATTTAAAAAGAACTGCCCCCACCCCCAAGTCCCCTTAAGTGGGGAAAGTTTTACATAAATGTAGCCCCTCATACGTAAGAAGGTTATCTCAAACAGAAATAAAATATTTTCAGAATTACAAAAGTTACAGTGGGGCGCTAGTTACTTTTCAGCCAACTTGTATATGTATTCAATTGTAATTGCTTAGTGATTGTAATTGGAATTCAGTTTAGTGTTTCGTTCCATGAAAGACACTACCTGTAATTGGATATTAGTTTAAATTATTATTATTATTATTAATCATGAATGGACCCTGAAGAATCTCGCAGAGCACTAGGACATCTTTCTTCTACACTTATTCCATCCTTTCTCCACGTTTTCTTTTTCTTTATTCTGTCCATTTCGTTCCTGGTTTCTTGGCGCTATCTTCTCTGATAATACAATCAATTTGTCTGCTTTATTTTCAAAAGTATTTCGAACTTTTGGTAAAGTATCATCTGTTGGTTAAATTTTTGATTTGTAAATCTAATTTAACTTACCTAATCGCTTGTGTTGTTAATTTTATTTTTTCTGTGTAGACGAGAATTCTGTTGGTAAATCGTGTGGAATGAGGTCTAATAACATGTCTATAAAGTTTTAATCTTCGCCTTCTCATGTCAACTGCCAGGTTTGATATATTTTCCATGTTTTTTTTTCATTGTATCTGGTATTCTTCTTTTGTTAATTTTGGACCTACGATATTTTTCATTTAAACTACTCGTTCTATATTTATTGCCAAAATATGACTTTAACGGCAACCTTATTAGTTGTACAGCACGTCGATGTAAAACAATATGTTTATACTTCGATGGTACAGCCTAATATATTATTCTGCAGTACGAAGGTCTGTATAGTTCACGTAGTTCTGCTACAGGAGATTATTTGTTGTTTAATCAGCACATTGCAAGTAGGTAGGAACTACAAACAAAATGAAAACGTCACACAACTCAAGGCCAGTAATCCTACAATGGAAATACAGTATTTTAACGTTTTATCTTTTTGTAACCTACTCATACTGTTTGTAACTATTCAATTAACGTTATAACTAATTTAATCATGATAATCGTTTATTTCCCACAACAGTATAATATACAAAATTCAATACATTTGACACACCGGAGATTTAAAGAAAAATTACAAACATACATTTTTCAAATTATACTTTATTCCACATATAATATTCGGTCTTATAGAACAAAACTGTGGGGTCCGTAAGGCAATGAGTGACTTAAGGAAAAAAATTGAATTCAATAAGGTAGCAGACTTTCAGAAAAACCTAAGTTTCCTTTTTTTCTCTAAAAAAAAGTAAATACTTTTCTTCTTGAATAAACAATAATTATATTTGTTATGTTATCGTAATGTATATCAATATTTCCAAGGCTTTTCCTATTGTTGATAACATTCCCTAACATATCTAACCTTAAAACAATAAAAATAATAAAAACACGTCAATGATAGATATAATAATGAGAATCCCTCGAAAAATATACACTACTTATATTAACTTATATTGAAAAAATAAGGGAAAAAAGGAAAAATAAAATAAATTACAAGATAATAATTTTTTTTAATTTTTCCAATTAATAGCCTATAGTAAATAATTAATTACAATCCTAGTCGAGGAACTCTAAAATGTAACCTTTTGTTCAAACGATTCTTTCAACAAGTTTTGTCTATATTTATCTTCTGTAATTGTATTGGAGAAGTCGAATAACTTCATTCGTTCATTCATTTTTGATATTACAAATGTATGGATAGCTTATATAGTTTATAAATGAACAATATATGATTTGAGTAGTTTTTTCATAAAAACAATTCTATTATTTACGGGCGAATATGAGGAATGAATGAGTGTGATGGAAGTAGATGAACGAGTGTAGCCATTGTTACTAAGTAAGATCAACTGTTTCTTAGAAAGAGCTATTTATTAATATCCCAATAGCCAGGGCAACTAAGAGACCTACAGCTCTACGTGGACTCCGGATATTGTATTTCGTGTCGTAGAATTTTGTAGCAAACTCAACATTTGTGTTTATGTATTTAAGAGTACCTGACAATTACAGTCTTACATATGGTTGGTATTTATTGTAGTATGGAATGGCATGACGAGGAAGTTAGCAGACTCTAGGAGGCACTGGCAGTGAAGTGATAGTTGCCGCCATTTCAAGACACCGGGCGTCCTTGACAGCCGCCATACTCCTTGCTCTGACCATGCCAGTCATGCAAGCGAATAATATTCTCCATTCACTCCACTTCGCTTCACCTCTCCTCTGTTGTGCTGGAGGAAATGGATCGCGCACTTCCACCATTGGACATTTTGCTTGAAGAAGCCTTTTGTTTGGTATTCAGTAGGCCCAACATGTGGCTAGATGGCGTAGTGGTATTGTTAACAACACGTGATTAGTTGTGGTTGAAGGCTCTTTAGGTTAATTAGGATAGGTGTGTGTGCTACTACACCATTCCAGCTTGATTTTTGAAAAAGTAAAAAAAAAAACAGTTGATGTGATTTACTGTACCTCACATCGCACATCCGATGAATACAAATCTTATAAGTTGAATATACCTTATGACGAAAAGTCAGTCTGTTTACTTAAGGTTTATATAAGTCGCCGAGAGAGTGCTCTGATATCATTGTAAAGGTAGTGCGAGAAAGACAGAGATAGTAAACAGACGGGTCTATAAAGACAGACGTAGTCGTGCGCGCGCTCTCTCTCTCACGCACGCGCGCACACGTACACACTTGATGTAAAGACGCTTCACACGATCTAACGGACACTTATCGAACTATATAGCCCTGCGCAAAGTTTAATTTTTAACACGCTGCTTGCATTTTTTACAAATATTTATTTACATTCAATTAAACGTATGTGGGAGCACAAACGACAAATAAAATTTTGTTCTACCTAATTATATCAAGTAATACAAATTTCGAAAATTTGAGGGCTGGGACTGGTTAACCACCTAAAACAACTGACTCCTTCACTCTGCCTCAAAAAGGAATGAGAAGGCCTGTAGAAAGTTGTATAAAAGGATGAGTTCTATTAATTAGTTAAGAAGAGAAGCGAGAAGACTTGCGGGGAGTTCCATAGGTTTGTTGTGGGGTCTTGTGTGCGTGTTTGAGTAAAGAGCTGAGTTCATGTGGGTGTAGGTCTTTGCAGTAACATAATAAGTTGATGGTAGAGAAGGTCCGAAAATATTTCAATAGAAACAGATGGTTGCGACGTCCACTGGGCACATTTCTCCCACTTTTTTGCCTTGAACAGTATAAACTATAAATGTTTTGTTTTTATAGGTATTGTGTTTGGAATGAAATTAAGAAAAAGTGTGCCGGATTATCAATTGAAATTATGCTTAAATCCAACTCAATTAAAGCACACATCTATAATTTTATACGAACATAATGACTCTATCACCCACCTAAACACGTAAAGTGGTAATGACCCATACCAGTCACCCATATAGAACAATAGTAGTGACCCACCCACCTACCCATACACGTACAGTAAATCCACACATTGCTAAATAAACGCTCGATACTAAAAATATAAACCGTAATTAATAATTTTTTAAATTTAATATTTATTAAACTTAACAATATTTGTACCATAAATCTTCTCATAAATTCTGTGTCTTGTAATATACTATCAGTAATTTTAACTACTGTTGTAACACTGTATATTTTTCAAACTAAACACTGAACTAATGGACAACAACAAACTTATTATTTATATAGTTGAAAATTAAACTTGAAACATTTTATTTAGTTTCGGAACTCTTCGTCAAGTATATCCTAATCCAGACATTCCTTCTAACTGTAATTTTCGTTGTTGAATACTTTACTTTTCAGTTAATTGTCTTAGCTGCAACCAATATCTCATGCTTCGTTTCCAAAAAAAACTATTTTTGCTTACTCTCTGCTTCATCTGCTCTACAGACGAAATAGATGACTATAACCTATATATTTGTAAAGAACCTCTCTAGAGTTGGTTCCATGTTTTAAAAAAAATGTGAAATAAAATTGACGTTATCTATGTAGTATAAAACCTGATCTTGGGCGTGGCCCTAAGCTGTTGATATTTACTTAGGGTTAAATGTGTCGACTTTAACTCGATCTTGGTCGCGACTGTCTATTGATCATCTCAACTTCACACACTTCTATAAAAGTTTATTCATATTATATTGGGTTTAGTTTCTTACTGACCAAGATAACTTCATGGAACTTGTACTTGACATAGTTAGTGTAAATGGAGATATTGTGTCCCTTTTTTAAATAATTTTTTTATTCAGGTGGAAATTATTAACTTTATTCTTATGAAATTAACTATCGTGTTTATCTTTATATTTCATCTTACTTATTCGTAATGCAATTATCCTTAGGAATGGGTTGTCTTATTCGTACACATTGTAACTATAATTTGTTTAAAACTATTTTTTATAAAGAAATAAAGGCACCTATTCCTTTGTTATGTAGCACTAGATTAATAAAAATAGGTTAGGTGGGTAGGTAGGTGGGTGGGGTAGAGTGGGGTGGTTGGAGTCGGGTGGGATGAGTTGAGTTAGGTTAGGTTAGGTTGCGTGATTACATTACTATAACATATAGTTTCAATTTGGGGGGCATGTAACGGAATCCAGCCTATATTTATTTTATCTCCAATGACATTCTGCTTATGAAATGCTGATATTGTAGATCAGTGGTTCTCAACCTGGGGGGCACGCCCCCCTGGGGGGGCGTGAGAGAGTTTCAGGGGAGGCGTGAGGGTACAAAGAAAACAATTAAAAAATATATATTTTGTTAAAAAAACAAAAACTTTCAAAACCATCAAATAAACTTTCGTATTTAAATATATCTGGATTTTTATCTTGCATCCCAGCTTTTGCTAACGTAGAGTTAGCATCGTCAGTTTCATAATTTCACTGTTCTAACTTGAACCAACCAATTATTGACTGGAGGGGAGGCGTGAGCTATCTTCAGTGTTCAAAGGCGGGGCGCCAGTGCTAAAAGGTTGAGAACCGCTGTTGTAGATGATAATGTATTTGGTTAGTTAACACTTAGTTCAAAGAAAGTAAGTGTCCGATATTGGATTTTCAGTATTTTAATAGTACAGGGGCCTTGTCGATTTTTTGGCTGATTTCTTTTCATAGCATCAGCAGAAAGGATACGGAAATTACGAAAATGAAAAAAAAAAAAAAAACGGAAAAATTTGTTTTCATAAATATTGTATATCGGTAGGTTTGGTCAAATTGTAAGAGATTTCATCTCGATGACAAAATATGGCAAGGCCTTTGCAATAGAATCATTGTTAAGCGTGCTAGCGCTGGAAATGTACAGGTTTCAGAAAGGTTATGTTAGGTTAGGTATGTTTTCGTTATGCTAGGTTATGTAGCCTAGTAGGTATATAACAGGATTGACCTTTTCATATTCTGTATTATAAGGTTTGGTTGGATTATGTTAGGTTTAGTTAGGTTAGATTAACAAAACTAACCTAAAAACCAGCATAACCTCAAAAAACGTAACCTTGTTGAGTTCTATATAATTAACGGAATTTCTTGCAATAGTAACAAGCACATGTGTTTTATGGTTATTTATCAACGTATTTTGTTAATCGTATGTGTATTTTACTCACGTAAACATGAGATAACTCCAATCTCATAAACACTCATTTGTTTAATGTTTTACCGGGTCTCAAACCGACTGGTGGAGTGGGGGGTTGAATGCCATATGTTCAACAAAGAACCACTTGATGGGCTTCGATTCCCGGAAATCTGATCTATGCAGTTTGCTGCTTTTTACCTTCGTTTCGTTCTTATGTGCAAGGCTTCAAATGATGAAATAAAAATGTTCTATTTCATTATTTGAAATAGAACATTTTTGTGCCATATAATATTTATGTTACTATTCAACATTAATGTATTACTTTTTGTGCTAAAATATTATACATTTGACTTTAGTATGGTTTTGACCATGTTGCCGGAAAATGTTCCATTTAAAGTGTTTTAGATCTCATTTTGGAGTACTACATTTTTAAAACGATTTTTCAAAAGAATATATTCATTGAAATAGTGTTACTATAGTGTTATATAAAAACTTTAAGCTATATTTTGTGTAGATCTACTAAATGAAGCTATATTTTAGATAGTGTTATTGTAGTGTAAATAAAAAATCTTTAAGTTATATTGTGTATAGTGTTATTAGTATTGAACCTTATAACTATATAAGAGGCCAGTACTCCGAAACATGTTGCCAAATTTCTGTTCTTTTTGTTGTGATTATGTCTGTTTACCGTTTTATCACGTATACTTCCATCCTCTCCTTTTTATCAATGGCCTAGTACAGTAGGCCTGCAATAACCTGTACAGTGTAACTTCAAAACCCTTAGTGTTATTTTCGTGTAAAAACAAAACCACTATGTTGTTTTCACGTAACTAATATATATATACATATATATATATATATATATATAAGTTGGTAGTTTACAACGTTCCACCTAAACCTAACTGCGTCGTGTGCCTACGTCACAAAGAGGGTCTCAGACAGTGTTTGTCGTATGAGTTAAGCCCGTGGGTAAACGACTGTTTCAGTCTTCATTGTTTACCTTGACACGATATGTGCCGACCGCTTATCCAAGCCAACTAAATGTCTCCTACGTCTACCAAATGAACTTCTCACATAAAGGGAATCATTTTAACTTAATTGTAATCTGAATTTAAAGAACATATTTTATACAAAGCTGTTGTACGCTAATGAAACTTGTAAGTAGGCCAGTAAGATACCCTAAAGCGAATAGCCTACGTAATGGTACTCTCCATTCCAAAAAAAAGAAAAAAAAAAAAAAAAAAAAACTTCTACAATTGATGCTGTCCAAAGAACAACTTTTAAATGTTTTTTTTAATTTAGAAAATGAAAAAGTTGTTTGCTTGATAGTATAAACCACGAAATTCTTCTTCGAGAATTTATTTTCTATGCATTTGAAAGCAATTCATTAAAATTAATGAGATCAAACTTGGATAATAGATTTCCGTTTGAAGAAATTAATGGCCAAATTTAAGAAGGTTAAGTATGGTGTACTTGACGGACCTCATTTGGGTCCATTACTTTTCAATATTTATACTAAGGATAT